>CM029373.1:1834599-1892099 GCA_017165825.1 Hepsetus odoe | reverse complement strand
TTCATCTAATGAGAGCTGGGATGGACTCCAGCACAGCCCGTGACCCTCATCAGGAAAAGTGGCCGAGAAAGATTTGTGATAAATTCTTCTTCTTTTTGCTGCTGCCGTTAAGGATTCACCACAGTTGAGCGTTCGTGTCTTCCGTGTCATCCATGTCTTCCTGTCCTCGCCATCTTCCTTTTTCACGCCAACCACCTGCAAGCCTTCTCTCAGCACATCCATGGACCTCCTCTTTGTCCTTCCTTTTCTCCTCTTGTTGAGGCAGTTGCATCTTCAGCGTCCTTCCCCTGATTCACCTCTCTCCTCTGGACATGTCCAAACCAACTCAGTCATGCTTCTTAAACTGTGCCTCTAACTCTTTCTCTCCCAGGTTCTTCTAAGGTTCCCCAGCAGGAGAGGAAGTCTACTCCCACTCCTCGCGAGGTGAGCTCCACTAAATCTCCCCTGCCTAGCGTGACAGAACACCCGGCCTCCCTCGCTTCCTACGAGCGGCTGCTACAGGGGCTGGGACCGGATATGTACCGAGGCCAGATCCCTCTGCCCTTCGATCCTGCCACGCTGCCCCGGGGAATGCATCTAGACCCAGGTAACGCACCCGGCGGTCGGAGAGGAGAAACCTTCAAACAGGACAGTTCATCAAGAAACCACAAACTTCACAGCAGCTTTACAGAAACAACATTCCTGTTATTATTTCCTGGATTCGTCGTTTGATGTGTGTGTGTGTGTGTGTGTGTGTCCCATCCTCAGCTGCGTACTATCTGCAACGGCATCTCGCTCCCGCCCCAGGATACCCCCACCCTTATCCGCCCTACCTGATCCGGGGCTTCCCAGACACAGCGGCTCTGGAGAACCGACACACACTCTTCACCGACTACATCACCTCGCAGCAGATGCACCAGTGGCCTGCAGCCGCTATGACTCAGAGACCCGACCTGCTGAGGGGACTCGCGCCACGAGAGCAGTCGCTTACCTTACCCTACTCCCCCACACCGAGAGGTACACACACACACACACACACACACACAAGCTGCGCACTTTAACCAACAGCGTGACTGCTGAAGGTGACTGAGTGAATTTAGTTTACACCGGAGCAGAGTAGCGATGGGTGAAGAGCAGTGACGTTTATAGATCCTTAAAGAGCAACAAATGAATTCTTTAACGCTTTGATTTCCTTTTGATGTCAGCAGGAAAGCGTCTTCCCCAAACTGCATAAGAACGAAAGCGCACAAGTGTCTATCAGGCCTTCGCGTGCTAGTTTTAAGATTTCCGTCACTCCTCCACCAATCCTGAAAGCTCTCGAAGCTCCTGAAAGGCGCTTCAGATCTTGGTGTTGTAGATGTGCTGCAGCTACAGGCAGTCCTGTGAGATGATCTTATTTATTAAAGAAATCATTTCAGAACCGCTGGTCGTTATTTCTAGTTCACCAAAAAAGCTGGAGCGGCTCTAACCTGTAATTTGATCACATGAAGAGAAAGGTCGCTCTCTGTTTTTCTGTTTATCTATTTCCGCCAGTGTTTCGATTAACGGCTGCTTTGTTTTATGGCCGAAACAGCAGAACGCGCTCCGGGAAGTTAGCAGCTTTCTTCTTTTTCATTCCGTCGTCTTAAAGCTCTTCGCTCGAGCGTGATGTTAATGGAGAGAAGTTCACATGATTGGCTGTCGGATCCTTTCCGCGGGTTTCGCAAGTCCCAGGCTGATATTTCACCTCCCACTCTCTTAATCTGCAGGAGCGTCTGCGTCTCCAATGGACCGGATCACCTACATCCCAGGAACCTCCACTTCCTTCCCCAGCCGGGCTTACACCACCTCCCCGATCTCACCAGGTACCGAGAACGCGCACGCTTTTTGCGTATCGTTTGCGTAATTCTGTCCGTCTTTGTGGAGCGGAAAAGATACCTGTCCTTTGTCGTCCAGTTGGGAGCTCCCACCTGAGTAAACTCCAGGGCACGCCGACGCCATCCGACCGCGAGCGAGACCGAGAGAGAGACCGCGAGCGAGACCGAGAGAGGGAGCGGGAGAGAGAGAGAGAACGAGAGCGGGAAAGAGAGAGGGAGCGCGAACGGGACAGAGAGAGAGAGAGGGAGAGGGAGCGAGAAAGGGAGCGAGAACGGGACCGAGACCGAGAGAGAGAGAAATCTCTGAGCCACGGCAACGTCGAGCACGCCCCCATCTGGAGACCAGGTAAAAACTCAAACCACACACTCACACTGGGACGTCTCGCACAAGGACGTCTCAGGACATCGCGAAGGACGTCCTTTGTGCCAGCGCTCACATTCGCACGACACTCGGGAAGCAGCGTTGGGACGGTACCTTGCTCAGGGGTAACTCAGGGCAACCTACTGATTCGGGACTCGAACCCTCAACCTTCTGATGGTGGGATCTAGTCCCTAGACACCAGCACACCACGTCCACCTTAAATAATACCTAGGGGGTGTTTCTGTACCAGGAACTAATCCTTCATTTCTACTGCATTGACTGTTTTCCAAACGTTCCTTATTCTTTAAACACAAAAGTGTCCACTTGTCCTCGGAGTCTCCCTCGTGTCTCTCTTAAAGAGCGGTTTGGACAGGAACGCTCCTGATCACTGCAGTGTGAACATTTAGAACGAGAACATTTCATTCAGTACAGACTGTTTGGGAGCAATAATGAATATTTCAGTTTCTCCGTCCTTCCTGTCCATTTTTCGCGCTCCTGACTGCTCCCGTCTCCCCTCCCTTCTTCAGGAGCAGCCGAGCAAACCTCCAGCAGTTCCAGCTCCCGTCCACCCTCCCTCCCCTACAGCCACCAGGCGTCTCCTCTGAGTCCCCGGCCACAGGACAGCCTTCAGCAGAGGCCCAGCGTGCTGCACAACACCAGCTCCAAGGGCCTGTCCAACTCGGAGCTTTCCGCATCCTCCGTCCTGAGGTAAAGTGTCTCTTCTCGTCCCCTCAGAACATCACGCACCGCTCACCTCAAGGGAAGATGTAGACACGCATCCATCCTGCCAGGGAGGAGGATGTTGAGGATGGAGCTGCCAGGAAAGAGGAGAAGAGGAAGGACAAAGAGGAGGTTTATGGTTTATGTGGAGGACGTGCAGAGGGTCGTTCTGAGTGAGGAAGATGAAGAGGACAAGAAGACACGGAGACGGATGATCTCAAATTTTATTCATAGATGAAACTGAGTTTAAAGGTGGACAACATACCTGCAGGGTGTCCTCCTATTGGGAAGGAAAAGAAAGGCTGGATGAAATCAAATGGGTGGTCCAACAGTGTTCTATAAAGCCTGCTGGTTGGTTGCAGCGGGAAACGATCATCCGTCTCCATGTCTTCCTGTCCTCTGCATCTTTCCCTTTTACGCCAAACCTGCATGTCCTCTCTCACCACAACCATAAACCTCCTCTTTGTCCTTCCTCTTCTCCTCTTTCCTGGCAGCTCCATCCTCAACCACTTTCCCCTGGTGTACTCCTCGTCTCCCCACTGGACATGTCCAAACCAACACAGTCTCACTTCTCTGACTTTGTCTCTAAGCAGTCCAACCTGAGCTGTCCCCCTAAATATACTCGATCCTAATGCTGTCCATCTTCATCAGTTTTCTATCATGTTGGTCCGGTCCTGTGTGTACGTTGTTTTTTTGGACAGTTTATTCTATAGTTTTCTTTCTTTTATGGTTTGAAGAGATGAGCAGGACGCTTTCTAAAGTATAAATGTCCTTATATAAGTGTGTGTCTCTACTTCTGCCGCAGGTCTTTGCCACAGGGCTCCTTACGCTACCTGAACTACAGCGGTCATCTCCAGAGGGTCAGCGTGTCTGAGGCTTACCCAGCCGGCGGGCTGGACTCGGGCGGAGCTAAAGAGCCTGCCCGAGAGGGCTCCAAGAACCCGGGCCGTGGAGTTCTGTCCAAACACCAGGACCTCTCCTCGTCCTCGTCCTCCTCCAAATCTGAGCCCAAGCTGTCCAGCCCCGGTCCGCCCGGGCTCTACCCGTACAACCCTGGCACCCACGTTGGGCGAGGGCTCTCCCTGCTGGCCACAGAGAGCAGTGCCGGGCCCGGTGGCAGCAGCGCGTCAAGTAGGGAAAAGACTCAAAACAAAGCGATGTCCATTCAGGAACACGAACTCCGCGCGCTCGGTAAGAGCACCACGACAGCGGCCAGCTTCATAAACGCGATAATCATGCGTCAAATTGCTTGTGTGATTCTCTCCGATTGGATGGGAGTGAATGTCCATTCTGTGGATGAATATATGGTACGTTAACGTCCATAGGCATAGAAATATGACCCATGATGTCCTCCTGAGAAGACTCCATAGTCCTCACTTAGAGGCAGATCCTTGGGTGAACTTTAAGAGCTCATCCGTCCAGGCCAGCTAAGCCTCGCACAACAGTCTTTATCTGCTTGCCTTTCATGTGTTTTCTTTCTCTCCTCCCTCCTCCTCTTTCATTTGGCCGAACATCCTCATCGCTTTCATCTCTGATTCCGAGGCTGTTTTTCTCCACTCTGGAGGGAATCTCGGCGCAGTATTTGGAAAGCTGCGTGAAGGAGGAACGGAAAGGGGAGAAAGCAGTGGCATGGGGTTGGTTACAAAAGACAAAAGGGCATAGGGTTCAGAGAGAGAGAGGGGGAGAGGAAAGACGAGTGCAGGAGAATGTCAGGAAGGTTGGAAGAGACGCCTGTAGGCCTGAATTTGGGGGAAAATCGAACTGGGATTATCGATAACTGTGTTTCATTTGCAGATATGAGGTTTTGGGTTTGGGGGGGGGGTGTATTTCTTGATGTTAATTTATGGGATTAATTGAAATGATTAACTGAAGCAATAAGCCACAGCTCCAAATGAGTTTTAATTCATAATAATTGTGTTAAATAATTATTGCACCCAGGAATATTTTAGTTTTTGCTCACAATGAAAATGCTAATTTCAGCATTTAGCACCTCTTTGATTTCCACTTTTTTTTTCCCCACACCAGCCTGGATGTCTCCGCTCTAAACCTCCAGCAGCTCTTCACGAAGCGGTTTGAAGAATATTTAGCTTTATGGTTCGGTTTTAGACTTTTTATTCGGGGTTTATTACTGAAGCGTCTGACTGCTCTGGCTGCTTTATTCACATTCAGCGTTCACTCAGGCAGCGTCACCTTTCAGAAAACAAAGCTTTTTGCTTCTGCTTTTTGATTTTTGCTTCTTGTTCGTGGTTCTGTTATGAAAGACCAAAGCTCGGCTTCGCCGTTGAACCAAATCACATCCTTTTGCGTTCGCGGTGAATCGCCTTTCAGCCCAGGAACCCGTTTGGGCGATTTGGAGCGACTTCCAGCAGCAGCAGCTCCTCGGTGACGTGCGACGCGGCTTGGCTCCTTTTGAAAAGCGTGAAAGGCTGTAATTCATGTTCTAAAGGCTTCGGCAAAGTAGTGCAACCCGTCTGCGGTGTGACGGTTAGATAAGCCTTTCATAACATTCGACCAGGTTCTTTGGGGTTTTATTTTGAGATGGACTAGAGATGGACAGATCACTGAAAAGAGAAATATTGTTGAACAGAAACTAATCATTCTATCATATCGCTGTCTGTAGATATTTGCTGATTATTATTATTATTTTTTTTTTTTTTTTTTTTAGAGTTTTAAAGCAATGCTTGAAGGTGCTTGAAGGTTCGAGGTACCACTGTATAAGATTATTTAGGCAGCGGTCAGTTTTAGATTGACTTTACTTTCATCTCTGTGAAGTTGGATCGGGTGGATCCGTTGCCAATTTCTGTGTATTTTTTATGCCCGTCCGTCCCTGCAGTTGAGAATGAAGTTTTCCTTTCCTTCAGGAAAGTGTTGTTACGGTAGGTTTGCCAGATCACTCAGCATATTTCTTCATATATTTAAAAAAAACGAACTATTCAAAGTGTAAAAACAGTCTTATTCTGGAGATCAGTGCTGGTGTAATCCAGTTCTAATAATATTAAAAAAGCTGCTTTATAGGAGCCGCGATTCACGCGATTCATTGAACTTTGCAGCACTTTTTTTCTGTGCGTTCCTCCAGAAATGGTGTCAAAAGGTGGGCGAAAGAAATGAACCAGAAGAAGAATTAGATTTGATCGCCGATGTTACGACTGCACAGATAAACGATCCGCCAGCAGACACGGGTAACGGCGTGAAACAGATTAGAAAAATAAAAAAGCGGAATACGAATGAATTAGACGTCAAACCAACGCGTCGACTCCTTTAAACCCTCCCGTTCCGTTTGAGCTCTCGCTGTGCGCTATGCACACGAATCTTTGAAACCGAGCAACTGACGGCACCTCGAAGAGCGTCTGGGGTCAAAGGAGGCGAGATTTAGGTTTGAGATTTGGTTCAGACCCACAGAGCCCAGCCTTTAGCTTTCTGTGTATCAGATACCATCTCCTAACATTACACTGACACCTTGGCTGCGTGTGTGTGTGTGTGTGTGTGTGTGTACAGCTCATCAGAAGGCTCTGGAGCAGCATGGACTGTACGGACCACCAGAAGAAAGACTGTCCCCAAGTCAGCAGCCCCCGTCCCCTGCTGTTAAAGGGTCCCAGAGGGTGGTCACTCTCGCCCAGCACATCAGTGTGAGTCTCTCTGAGAGTGTGTGTGTGTGTGTGTGTGTGTGTCAGGGGATTAAAAACACATAAATGTGGTGTTTTGTTGCTTATTAACCCTTCGGATTCTCAAATTGTGTCTTACTAGCACTAATCATTACTAATTAAACTGTCAAAAATTGCCCAAATTTTACTTTAGTTCACAAAAACCCATCCTAAAATCCAGTCCTTTTGATGTTTACTTGCCTGATTTGTGTGCATGTGTCCTCAAACTCATCTCACACATGAAATCCAGCTCTAATCTCGCTTCCTTTCAATCCCAGGAGGTCATAAAGAAAGACTACATGCGTAGTCAGTCTCAGCAGGGTCAGTCCGGAGGTCAGCCAGGTCTTCAGGCTGTGTTTGGTTTCCACAGTTCCCCTGTGCTGGACCTCACCCGCCCTCCCAGTGCTCCGCAGGCTCAAACCCCATCTGAACCTGGCGCCAACACCCGATACACCCCTGAGGGGACCCACAATGACCGAGACAGGATAAGAGACAGGTAAGCAGAATGAGTAACGTACACCGAGACTCAGTGAAATTGAGTAAATATTAGTAAAGAAAAAATATTTCACCAAATTTAGCATTCATACTTCGAGGACAAGTGCCCATTTCCACTGTTTGTCGACTTGAATAATTTGTGGCCGTTTGTGTGCTCTCAGATCTCCTCTTCAGAGTAAGGTGTCTCCCGTGAGCCTGTCTGCTGAATGCATTGAGCCCGTGTCTCCCGCAGGGGGCATGTCTGAGCCTGAGTTGCAGGGAGCCACCTGCCCCACTGAACAAGCAGAACAGGGGTAAAACACTCACACAGAATTATTCATATCATCTAGTGCTGGGCAACCTTTGAGTGTCTCCAAATCACAATGTACTTTTTTAAGTCATGATATTTTGGTGCCTGAGGAGTGGAGACGAAGTGTACTGGTACCGATCTTCAAGAATGAGGGTGATGCACAGAGCTGTAGTAACTACAAAGGGATAAAGTTGATCAGCCACAGCATGAAGTTCTGGGAAAGAGTCGTGGAAGCAGGTTAAGAAAAGAGGTTGAAAAAAGATTATTGAACAGCAGTGTGGTTTCATTGTGAGAAGGAGCACCACAGATAGATAGTGTTTGCTCTGAGGGTGTTGATGGAGAAGTTCAGAGAAGATCAGGAGGAGTTGCATTGTGTGCTTTTGTATGAGGAAGTCAGAGGTTACAGAGAAGTATGTGAGTATGCGGTGTTGATGGTGGTCTAGGGGTAGGACATTGACCTACAGACCAAGAGATTTTAGGTTCGAATCAGCACCACCATCATTGGGTTCCTGAACAAGACCCTTAACCCCAAGTTGCTCCGACTGTCCCTGTAATCAGGAGTCGCTCTGGATAAGAGCGTCTGATAAATGCTGTAAATGTAAGTATGTGAGGATTAAGGATATGTACGAGGGCAGTGTGACAGTGATGAGATCTGCAGTAGGAGTGACGGATGCTTCTAAGGTTTAGGTTGGGTTACATCAAGGATCAGCGCTGAGCCCGTTCTTGTTTGCAGTAGTAATGGACAGGTTGACGGACAAGGTTAGACAGGAGTCTCCGTGGACGATGATGTTCGCTGCTGATATTGTGATCTGCAGTGAGAGTAGGCAGTAGCTTGTGGAGAACCTGGAGAGATGGAGATATTTTTTTGTCTATTCTTAATGCCGTGTAACTCTTGTTATTCCTTTCTTTTTTTTAATTTCTTTTTTTGTCAGGTTGGGTTCTCGCTCTCCCGCCAGCAGCTCCCAGCCTCCAGCCTTCTTCAGCAAACTCACCGAGAGCAACTCCGCCATCGTCAAGAGCAAGAAGGAGATGATCAAAAAGATGGTCGTTGGCAACGAGGCGGATTTCAGTGAGTGTTTTCACCTCAGCAAGACTTTCTGAACCAGTTCCCCAAATCCCGGGAGGCTTTCATTGCACCCCCAAATCTCACACTCGTTAAGTGGGAACTTTTGAAAACCACAGACGGGTCATTTGTTCCTTCGGAGGTGTGCTCAGTCTCAACGCCTGAGGCTTTGCTGCTTGACCTCAGTTTTGATGCTCTTTTCTCCTCCTCTCTCAGACTCCGGCCAGCCCGGGACAGAAATCTTCAACATGCCAGCCTCCACTAATGCAGGTGAGACTGGAGATCCTCCTAATGTAGGACGGAGAACAGACAAAATGAAGGGAAGAACTAGCGAAGTGTTTAATCCTGTAATTCCACAGAATAATTCAATCTCAGGATGAACATTCCAGCATCCACCCCAGTTCCACCAGCTCCAGAACCCATTCAGTTTGTTGATCGTATCTATGTTCACACGGTCAACAGTACAGTGAAGTGTAATGGACCAGAAAAACCAGAAAACAGCATTAAGAACACAAGAAATATTAGATGAAATAAATATGGAAAAAACAGACTATATCAGAAAGTAAAATAGGAATATTAACGGTCAGTACAAAGTAAAACAGTCGTTTCGTTCAAATTTTAAGCAAGAGAGATGACACTCGCACATTTCAAGGACAGGACTTTCCGGCAGGTCCAAACTTTAAATTGTACTTTTAAAATAAAAATGTTAAATGAGAGAAAAACATTAGCTTTAATGCATTGATTTGATGCGTTGATGACTTTAATGAGGTTGATTTAATGATGATCTTTTAGCTGTTTGTTCCCCAAATAATTGCAATGAAACTGACTTCCTGCGTTCACTGAGATGTTGAAACAAAATTCAGGCCAAAAGAAACGTGGACCTGTTTTTAACCCCATCTTGGTCATTTATACCTGGAAATGTAGATGCAGGTGTAAATCCAGTGTGACTCCAGTTCATTCAAGACGTTTTCGTGACCTCCTCTCTGGTGACCTCACTTTCTCCGCTGCTCGTGTGTTTCAGGACCAGTCAGTATGCGCAGCCACCCAGCTCCAGACCCCAGTGGAAACACCATCGGCCTGGAGGCCATAATCCGCAAAGCCCTGATGGGGAAATTCGACGAGCAGGCCGAGGAGCGCTCGCCCTCCAGCTCCGTGACCCCTGCTGCTGGCGACCCCCGTGCTGAAGAGCCGTACACCCTGCCCGGTACGCCCAGCGCTTCACCACACGGTTCCTCCGAATTTATCCTCAGCCCTCAGCTTGATTCACAGAGCGGTGTGTCAGGTTTTCTACATTTCTTTAAAAATATGGAAGATGCAGCGGACAGGAAGAAACGGAGACGGTAGAAGAAGATAATTCTGTAAAAATCAGGCCTGAACCGTCACCAGATTTTCTACTTCTCGAAAGCTGATGGACACCCCGACTAAACCAGTATGAGGCGTTAGTTCAGTTTCAGTTTCACTATGAGTGGCAAAGGTATGTGAACCTGTAGGATCAGCAGTGACTCGCGGGTGCTCTTTCATTTACAGCAATCTCTCAGAGTGATGCTGGATGTTTTTCCACAGTTGGTTTCTCTAGATCTCATACATTGATGAACTTGACAGCTCTGTGTGTTTCAGCTTGATCAAGTGTGAGGGGAAGTGTGTGTGTGTGTGTGTGTGTGTGTGTGTGTTGATAAAGCAGTCGGTAGTTTGCGGCGTTTGAGGGGACAAAAGTTTCGACTGAAGCTTCTGCGTGTTGCAGGAAAATCGAAGGGCAGCGGGCGCTCCAGCAGCAGGAAGACCAAGTCCCCGGGTCCCGGCCTGTCCGGAGGAGAGAGACCCTCCTCCGTTTCATCCGTCCACTCCGAGGGAGACTGCAACCGCCGAACTCCGCTCACCAACAGAGTGTGGGAGGACAGACCGTCCTCTGCAGGTACGGACGAACGTGTTGGATTCAGTCTAAAAGCACATTTCGGGTTTTTTAAGAGCGGCGAGATTGAATCATTTCCACTTTGAAGTTGAAGTGCCTGTTACGTACACAATCCAAAAAATGGAAGCGACACAAAAATAACGTCTTTTTAATTCCGTCGCTGTTTCAGTCATTTATGAATCATCTCGTCTCAGTTCATCATTACTGAATCCTGTCCAGCCGTACTTTCATCAGTGAAGTTTTGGGAGGACGCCCCTCCGCCCGACACTTGCAGCATCCTGTCATATTGACGTTTTTCTACGGAGGTTACAAAGAAAGGGTGTCCACGTACTTTCGGACACGTGTACTAGCGCGTTCACCGTGTTTATTTTTCTCTCCCCTTAGGCTCCACCCCCTTCCCCTGCAACCCGTTCACCATGCAGATGCGTCTGCCCAGCGGGATGATGCCCAGCCACTCGCCCTCTCCCACGCAGCCGGGAGCCCCGGGGGCCCCCCAGAGCCAGAGGGCCTGGACGGGGGAGGAGGAGCCCAAACCGCTGCTGTGCTCTCAGTACGAGACGCTGTCCGACAGCGAGTGAGCGCGGACTCACACGGGCGCTCGTTCAAACAGGGACGCTGACACGAACACACACGCGCACACACACACGGTGAAACAGTCATACACACTCAAAGAGCACATACACACGCTTACATGCAAATGAATATGCATATTATCACATTAACGCACCTCAAAACGCTTTCACCGGCCATACACACGTCCCTCTGTTCTTTTAATACCTCTCTCTCTCACACACACACACACACACACACACACACACACACTCTCACACTCTCTGGACCCACATGCAGAAAGCGATCGTGGCTTTTGGCCCCCCCGCTGCTGCACAAGTGTGTGTGTGTGTGTGTTTTCATGTGTTCGTAAGCGTGTTTGTGCGTGTCGGTGAACGTGCACACGGTGTGCCACCACTCCATGGTCGCTCGTAGGACAAATCACTTCTTTGTAGATAACTTTTCTTCGGCTTCAGGCCTTGTTATTCTTTTTAAAACTTGTCGTGGACTCCCACAGTGTTTCGCTCGTACGTTGTAGAGTGTTCTTCATCCGAATGCTCAGGACACACACTTCCATACTGCAGTGCAAAGGCAAGTTCCCCTTGGTTTAAGGTCGCACAGAGGCTGAACTTAGCACGTGGTAACACCGCACATTATGCACACTTCATACTTTCCCTCCTCCATGCATGCGCGCGCGCACACACACACTGGGGCAGCTGTGGCTATGCATTTCTGTCTTAAATCTCGGCTGCTGGACGTCTTGCTTCGCAGCCTCGGATGAGCCACTGCAGCGTTAAACGTAAGAGGCACATTTCTGAGGTACAGTGTGAAACGGCCGCACACCAGAAACGCAGCAAGCATGAGCTCGGAGGAAGAAAAAAATAAAAACGGCCGATCTGTTCCGAAGTCAGGAAGGACGATCCGGCCCGACGTCGTGGGAAAAAAACCGTGCTCATGAAGTCGGCTGCGTGTAAAACGGTGATTTGTTTGCTTGTTTTTATTTTCACAGATGTTTTGCGCTACTTTAGGGGGGAGTCCACGCGGTCGGGCCATATCAGTGGTTTACAGGGTACATACGCCGTGTATTTGGATGTCTGTTTGTTTTTATCTCGTTCTGAATATCGCCTCTAGTCGACCATTACGATTTTAATCGGTTCTGTTTCATAGTTGTGGTTAAAAAAACAAAAAAAAACAAAACAAAAAAAAAAAACCAACAGTTGAGATGTTTTCTTGTGTTATCACTAATTTTGGACTTTTTTTCTATACGAACCATGTTTGTATTTTAGTTGTCTGTTTTGTTTTTTTTCGTAATGTTTTGGTTTATTAAGCACTTGGCCAGCTCACAGTTCTGGTCGGCGTCCTCTAAACGGGCGCCGACGTTCACACTTAAATGAGTTCATTTTTTTACGCAGCATTTTTGTTGTTGTTGTTGTTGTTGTTGTTGTTGTAGTGTTTATCGTTTTTTCACCTAAAAGGACAAAAAAAAAAACAACAAAAAAAAAAAGGTCCAACGCTCCAGCGACAATCACAGACGGAGAGGAGAGATGATGCTGAGCTGGACATGTGGACGCTGTCGTAGAGCAAGCTGCTTTCAAGGTTGTGTCCCCACAACGTCCTCACAGACCTGAAGTTTGTGTCTCACACACACACACACACACACACACACACACACACACAGACTGAGCTGAGTTTAAGCCATGCTGTCTGGCCAGACAGTTAGAGCTGCTTTTAAGCCCGGGATCAGTTTTGACTGTGTTTTAGAGCCAGACTGGTTCGAGGACGGGATCGGTGTCGCAGTTTCACGTGGTCCACAGGTTTTGGACGTCTGTGGAAAGCTGGTGACGGATGTTTCCTCAAATAAGAGCCTTTCCGTGTCCGGTCCGAACGGGAATCCAGTGTTAAGTGCCATTTCTTTGACACCGCACTGACGTTAAAACTACCAAGCGACTACGCACAATGTTCATCTCCTTCACGTCCCCTCGGTTATAGTTTCTTTGCCCCGCCCGCCCCGAGTTCATAAAGGTGCAGCACGGAGAGAAAAGACTAAAGGAGCCGCTAGATGAGCAGCAGCAGCTGAAAGGTAACCCAGCAGCTGAGAGTCCTCACACTAACGCGTGTCCCGAATCGGCTTCTGTACGGCTTGGGTGACCGGCGTCATCGATAGTGATACTATTAACTGTTTTGCATGCGCATTAGATATTAAGGAACCATTTTTATTGTTATTGTTATTATTTGACAGGTATTTGCTATGTTTTTAAGAGTTGAAAAAAGTGACCCTCCTCAGCACTGAAAGAATAGTCGTGATTAAATGGCAGGGAAGACGCGCAGTCCCGCGTCTTTCGGTTCAACGATGCGATGCTTTTTCGTCTGTAGTGCATTATATCGTGTGTCTTTTGTTTTGTAAGTGGGGCTTGTCTGGCAGGCTTGTGCACAGAAACGGTGTCCAGGCTGCTTTTATTACCTCCCTCTCTCGCTCGGGCAACCCCGTCACACCCGTCCCTCCAGGCTGCGCTGCGCATCGCGGGAAAACGACGGCGAAGGGCGGGGGCGCGTCTGTCCGGAGCTCGCGTACGGCTCGTCCTCTCTCGACTTGTCGACTGGCTCGTGATCGGCGTGATTTTTTAACGTCCGAAAAGAGAATCCACACCGACTGCACCATCACACGATTGGCGGTGAAGGAGAGGGAGCGAGGAGCCTCCTCTGGTCCTGCAAACGGCCCCTCAGTACTTATAGGACGGGTGGGAGTGGGAGGGGAGGGATGGAAACTATTTTGTACAACCATATTGTGCTATTCTCTTTTTTTTGTTTGTTTGTTTGTTTTTTTGTTTTTTTATTAATATTACAACCCACTGTATTATAGTGCGGAGTGTAAATAGGCCTAAGAGGATGTACATATTTATGTGATTTGCTGCAAGGTTGATATTCACAGAGAAACTGTTCACACTGTTGTATTTCAACATGGCCACCAGCAAGCTTTGTGGATAGCAGTGTAAAAACTAAAACTGAAAAAAAAAAACAGACACTGCCTTAATGTTTAAATAAAAAGCTTATTGCCATTCACTTGTTTGGTCGGGTTTTTTTTTTTCGTTCCGTTTATCATGGAGTAACCGGGTTCTGGGTCCGAGTCCTGGGGACTTTTTCTGTGTGGGGTGACCACGTTCTCCTCATGTGTCCGGTTTCCTGACTCTGTCTGTATGTTTCACCTGTTAAAATTAGCTGCACCCTCACTAACGCTCGCTCATTTTCTGAGCCGCTTGTCCTGATTATGGTGGCGGGCGGTGCTGGAGTCCGTCCCAGCTCTCACAGGGCGAAAGGACACACTCTGGCCTGGTCACCAGTCCATCTCAGCGCAGACACAAGGACACACTCGCACCTAGGGGACAATTTGGCCTCTCCAGTCCACCTGACGTATCTCAACTGTCAGAAGGAACCCGGGAGAGCATGTCCACACAGGAAGGACCCGGACCGTCCCACCTGGGTTTTGAATCCAGGACGTCCATGCAGTGAGTGTACAGACTTGCACAAAAAGACTTGCCTCCTTTTACCTCCTTTTTCAGAGATACTTTGATCTGAATGTTCTTCACCGACCATTCTGTGATCATGATGTTCCTGCGGTTCTTCTCTTGATGCTCTAGACATGAAGAAATGAATGTTCCATGGAAATAAATTTGCTCCCTTTTTCCTTACGTCCATATCTGTAGATGGTTGGAGGTTCAGGGGTTGAATATTCAGTGGACCAAGAGCTTGTAGGTTTGATCCGCAATCCTCAGCACCGTTTGAGCCCCTGAGCAAGACCTTTAACCTCCAGTATCTCCGGGGAGTCTCTGGAAAAGAGCATCTGATGAATGAGCTTCATCTGAGGTGTGGTAGGTATGTAGTCCACAAGATGGCGCAAGAGAACTCTGGATGAATAGATCAACGTTCTGGATCTCATTTGTCTTTAAAGCATCGATTTTTCTACCCAGAAACGAGTTCTAGACTTTCAAAAATTTAGGACTGAGCTCAGCCGCTGGTGATCAGTGGAGAGCTGAAGCAGGAACTTCTGTTTCTACGGCGATTATCGATTCTTCATGTGTGTTTGACCAAAAGAAGCGAGACGGAAATCATCAACCATCCGCCATGTATTTCTGAAGAAGTTTGGGGTCACTGTTTCCTCTTGATCACAGAAGGGAAATGTATCGGCTAACACTGTCGCCCCGCCCACGCGCATAGTGATGTCATCAACAGCGTCACGGTAGACGGCCTTTTTTAAATCCCCTTGTACTGGTTTCAGACAACATCGACATTGAAGTGCAGCGGTGGTCCAGTGTTTAGGGGGTTGGGCCCACAATCAGAAGGTCGTGGGTTCGAATCCCAGACCAGTAGGTTACACTGAGGTTCCCTTGAGCAAGGTACCATCCCCATCACTGCTCCTCGGGAGCTGGATATGGCTGCCCCCTGCTGCACGTTGTGTGAATGGATTAAATGCAGAGGACCAGTATACGTGTGTGTGTGTGTGTGAGTAAATTTTGGGATTTTATTAAAGATAAACGTATTTCTTAAATTATTTTCTAATCTCTTGTCCAGTCTCAGTTTAATTGTGTGTGTGTGTGTGTTTTCCAGCACAAGGAAATAGAAAGAAATGGAAAAGTAAAATTTGTGATTTTATTTATTCACTTCAGATATACATTTATTTCTTAAATTATTTTCTAATCTCTTGTCCAAAACCAACAGAAAAAGGATCGTTAACTTGGGAATTATACAAAAATATAAAGAGAATCAAGTGCCGTATGCAGCATATACAACAGGGAAGTACTTTACACAGAAAAGAAAACGTGAAAATCGTCCGTCGTTAAGAGCTTTTAACATCCGACATCCATCACAGACTTGGAGACAAACCGACTTCTGCAGGAACCCCCAGCACTTCCTAAACTCCACTTTCTCGCATCTTCATCCAACCGTTCCGTCTGTCCTGGTCAAAATCTGAGCGAATGACCTCGATCGTAGGATCTTAATCTTCATCTGACTTTCCAGAAGATAAACTTTCAGAAAACAAGCAGGTTTTATCCTCCACACTAGTAAATGATGGTCCATCTTATCCTCCATCTAAAATCCATCCATGTCCTCACTTTCATCAACAAACAACTGTTTCTCCCAAACAATGTCCTCGCTTCCAGTCCTGAGCGTCTCCTTTGCAGGCGATACTCAAAAAACTGTTTTTTAAACTAGGTAAGAAATTTGCCGTCTATTTTTAAAATTTGCACTTACCCAATCAGAACCGTCCAAATACATTTAAGACAAAAGTAACACCGTCCTGTGCTGTAACGCTGGACGCCCCCGTCCAGCAGTTTGTGGACGCCTGCTCCACGTCCCACATCTGGAGGAGCTTTAAAGCACTATCGGCTGTGTTGGTCAGTGCTTTCCTGAAGGCTTTCATCATTGAAAGACGCTCCAGAGTCGCCAAACTCACACGTCTGGTTACTTTTGGACGGACTGGACCATGTGAAGTTCCATCGGCCTGAAAAAGAATTCACTTTTTGTTCCTCGGTTCTTTAAAACGTCCACAGAAGCTGATTGGTCCAGAGCGTTGGAGAGACTGCAACGTCGGCTGATACCGTATCGTGTTCAGAGAGCAGGCTGATGCTTGATGCGTTTTATTTTTGTCTTTTTAACCCTTCGGATCTTTTTCTTTATATTCCTTTATCGCTGCATCCTCACACGTTCCCTCATCGGCTGGACCACCAGTGTAAATAAACTGGCCACAAGTTTTTAGATTTGACCAAACGAGTGGGTCTTGTCTGACCCGGTTAAGCTTCCCTCCGTGATTTAAGATTATCGATTACCCCTGAACAGCACCAGGTTGGATCGCTTTCAGGACGATCGTCTGGACGGCTCTGAACACCTGCTCTTCTTCTAGCGATGCGAGATGTTAAAATGGGAGACGCCGGTGCTGCCCTGCCTCTGAACTGAACAAAATCTTTGGTCCAATCTTTCAAGTGCTCCTGCAGGCCCTCGCTTCGTTTGGAACCACTGTAGCCATAAAGTTTACGTAAAGTGAACTGTAAAGTATGGAAGAAAAGAAAGAACGTCTTAGCACAAGTGCAATCAAGCGTTTCTACACCTCGCACGGGGTTCTCACCTCTCAGGAAACGGTTTATAGGATTTTTGTGGTTTTACCATGTACAGCCTTTTTTACAGCATCGTAAAGCACTCCGTTCTCCATACAGGAGTGTGTTGTGAACATCTAATCGAGCAATAATGAGTAAACAGGCAAATGAACGACAAAAGAAAATCTTTAACCCACCTCCCGAATAGTATCATATAAAAATAGAGCTTTTTTAGAAAACCTGCAACCACACACACTGAAGAACTGCCGCCCAAAGACTCCCCATAAAGTAGCTCCTTCATGAAGGACAAGAAAGGCTTCTGCACATCTTCCTTCAGCGGAAGTCTTTAGCGACCCTCTCTCGGAGTGAAGAAGACCCAACGAGTCCTTCGCTCCATAAAACCCTCCGGCCGAAAACATCGGGATGTGACGGGGGACGCTCCACAGAAGTCTCCGGGCCCTGGTGTGTCTCAGAGGTTCTCGGTGTAGATGATGCACGGGCTGGCGTCCTCGCTGGACTCCAGTCTGACCGTGGACACGAACCAGCGGTGTGCGGCGCTGCCGTTGGCGTTGTAGTTCAGCGTGGTGCGGTACGTGTTGCGGGCGTGTTTGGGGAAGACGATGGTCGTGCTTTGGTAGTGCAGGGGCCTGTGGCGAGGCAGGAAATGGAGCTCGGACTTGTAGCTGCGCCAAGTGCAGTCACGCACCGCCACCACCGACTCGCTGTAGGAGGTCACCGTGGGCACCTGGGCGCAGTACACCTGGTCGCGGTAGTGCCGGTCCGACCCGTATTTCACAGCCGAACTGAACCTGGAAGACCAAGCAGTACGTCAATTTGGACACTTTTAGAGGCCGCCAGCAGGGGCAGTCTTAAGTCATCGAGATGGTTATTTCGTTGTTATAACACAGTTATTACGCAGTTTTTAGCCGGAGAGGGAGAGAGCTTCAATCATCACAATTAAATGATCTGTTTAAGGGAAAAATGACTGACGAGTTTACCTGATGTCATGGCAACTGCCGTTAATTACGATCACAATGAATTACAATACAGTTCATCTCGTCTGGACGGATTGAACCATGTGGTGTTACGTCGGCCCACGTTTGTCTAAAATAATTCACTTTAATTCATCAAAACTCCGCCAGAACAGCAGTGTTGTTGGATGGAGGCTCCCTGCAGTGAGAAACCTGCGCTTCCTGCCATCAGACACTCTCAGAACCTGCCCACTTACAGGGGAATCGGACCAGGTGAGTCTGAGCAGGGCCTGCGCTGAACTCGACCCTCCAGGACTGGATTTGGGCACCCGTGAGTTTTTGTTTTCGTCATCCTTCAGCCAACTCTGGTCCTGGTGTCCAGCACAGTTTGGAAGTTCTCCTCCACAAACACACACTAAGCCTGGCAACGAACAGGTCAGGTGTCCCAGGTGCGTTTGAGAAGAGAAATCTCCAACATGTGCTGATCCTCTAGAACCAGAGTTGGGGTTCCATTACTCCACCAACTGGGGTGGTCAGTACGGCAGAAGATAGCGGCCCTGTGGACCAGGCTCGTGAAGTGGACTGGGAGTGTAAGTAAAGCAGGGTTGATCACTTACTTGAACTCTTTGCTGGGTTTGGGGTTCACCTCAATGCTTTCTCCGTAAACCACGGGGTACATTCGTCCCTTGGCGTCCCCCTGAGAGTTCAGCAGCAGGTAGGGCAGCTGCAGAAAGGAAAAAAACAACACTGAGTCAAAGGGTCTTGATGCCCAGTTTTTTGGCTGAGCTGCTGCAGATCCACTTTTAATAATCCAGTTAAATCATTAGTCACTTTATTTCTGCAGAAAATTAAAGTGCGGGGACAGTTTGTCAAGAAGTAGATTTTCTCATCAAAACTCTTAACAAGATCACCCGTTACTGGAGCACATCTTTCACTGTGAAAGAAACCGTTTAACCCGAAAGAGTGCAAATTCAGCATAAAGGAGGGGAAAAGCCTGGACTGAATCGGGTTCAAATCAAACAACTGGTGGAAAACTCCATTTCCTACAAATCTCTCCGCCCTGGTTATGACTGAATACTTGTTACCTGCTTAAGACTCTTCACTCCTCAAATACCACTTTAAGGAGTGGCTGTGTGTGTGTGTGTGTGTGTGTGTGTGTGTGTGTGTTTTGATATATTTGTTGGTATCAGATCGCAAACTGCTGTGTGTGTGTGTGTGTGTGTGTGTGTGTGTGTAAGAAGCCAGTTGCTTTCAATGCCACCACCTGATCCAGCCTTTCACACAGTACACTAAATCTCCATCCAGCAGCCGCTCCTTCAACACACACACACACACACACACACGCCTAGACGTGTGTGTTTNCACTGTCCTCCAGGAGAACTCTATAATATATACCCACGCAGGCTGCACTGAAGTAAAGATTTTCCATGAACGTAATTACGCTGCATTATTGAGCGTCACTTTAGCGGCAGAGCAGCTGCAACAGCCTCGTCTCCACCCTGATGGTAGATATCGTGAGCACCACCCCAGCACGAACACAAAGTCGAATCAATGACAGCTTGTGCTGTTTACTAACTCTCCCCACAAACACACACACACACACACACACACACCCCACAGGGGTGAAAGTCCAGTTATGTAACTGGTTCCTGTTAGCAACGTTTCCAAAAATAGATTGGGGAGATTGTTCTTAGCTGGCATGAGCGAACAGCTCGGGAATAGACCTGCGGCAAAAACAACACACAAACGCGACCCTTCCTGAAGCGTGCGCTTGCACGTCCCCCTGCAGACGTGTGCATGTCCTTCACCGCGTTGGACGGGAACGGCGTTTAATTAAAGACAACAGAGCCTCCATTTCACCACTAAAAGAGGGTCTGGACGCTTCTTGTAGGCCAAGACACGTTTTTACAGCTGTTTTCAACGAGATGCATTTTGGAGTTTTCTGCGGTGCAGGACGTCTCCTCAGTAGAGCAGGGTCTTCATGGAGGAGCGAAGAGGGACGGCTTGTGATAAACCAGTGATACCATGAGCTCTTTTCAGCGCAGAGCCTCAGATTTCCAGTATTTTTGGGTCGGTCGGTTCTTAGCTTGACATCTGGTTTGGCCTTTATGCGAACGTGTTTGTGAAAATTCACTACTAATAGGGAGGAGCAGTGACTCGGACGGTACCTTGATCAAGGGAAGCTCAGGGGCAAACTACTGGTCCTTGGTCAGTCCCTCAACTCTTGGCCACCACTGGAGGGAACTTCTCCAAAAACAAGTTTGAACTTTCACTTATTTTGTGACCATCCTGCCCAGTGTGGGACAGGGCCGCTGAGGTCCTGCAGGTATACAGTGTCCCCAAAAAGCACACACACCTCTGGAGTTTTCACACATCGAAGGGCAGATGTGTTTCAGTTCTGCGAGATTTCACAAGAACAGGAACCGAAGTCACTGCAAAAACCCGACATGGGAAAAGCTAATTCCGGCAAACATCCCTGCCTTTGTGTGTCTGTCTGTTCCCAAACTGTGAGCGTTGGAGCGGGAGGGGTGCATGTGTGGCCTCTTTATCAGGATGTCAGAGATTTCTCCACAAACCGCAGTATGAAGGCCTGGAACTGTTGGACTTCGGGACGTTTTTACAGCTGCGTCTCCAACCAGAGCCCCCGTGCAGTGGAGAGAGAAAAGCTTTCTGTGCAGAACCCACTTCTACAGGCTGAAAGATTCTCATTTCAAGTCTAAAAATCATCACAGTCCCTACACTGAGTTTTTAGAACCTCAAACTTCAGTCCTTTCTTCCATTTCCAGGACAGACTCCTTACTCTCGTCCGAGTCAGGGAAGAATTCTCCATCCAGACCAAAACCCAAAAGACGGGTCCATCAGTGCAGGACAAAGGGAAGGAGACAATACTGAGGATGCATATCATTGTCAATCACGGTGTGCTAGTCACTTGCACTTGCACTTCAAAATCTGTCGGATCTCGAATGGGTGTCGGTGCGGCGTCCGGATAAAACGAGGTGGGAAGAAACTTTTTGACGCTTTTTATAATTTCGATGAGCGACTTTTGACTTCGTCAGCTTTCGTCTTGTAGCTGAAGAAAAAAAAATAGTAAAAATTAGGCTCGACACGTGGAACAGCTGGCAGAATCGGCTTTTCCGCCTCCAGGAGGGTTCGCCTTCAGACAAGCGTGAGCACGTCTGTGCAGCGAGTGGGAAGAGGAGCGGCCCAGTAATCATTTATACAGGCCACAGTGCCTGCAGATAGGCATGCGATGCTACGTGACTCGAGGCTGTTTTCCACACAATAGAGATCCAGTACAATTCACAACAAGCCTAATGGCTGCAGGACTGGAGGGCAGAACATGTCGTAGCACGGCGGCGCTCCGTTTAACCCTTTAAACCCCGAACTTCCCTTCAGAACTACTGAACTGGGATCAGTCTGATCGGCACATTATAGCTGTTTCAGTGGTGGTCTAACACTTTGGGACTGGGCCTCAGGACCGTGGGTTTGAATCTCGGAACGGTAGGTCGCCCTGAAGGATCCTTGAGCAAGGTACCATCCCCATCCCTGCTCCCGGGTGCCGGGTGTGGCTGCATTTCATTGTGGTTTACGGTGTGCTGTGTGTCCACGATGGCAATTAGTCACTTTCTCTTCTTCACTTCACTGCTGGGTGACCTTATAGGAATCACATTTCTCCTAAACGTCATCTATGAAAGGTTCCTCAGGAGCATTTGGAGGCAAATTATGGTTGAAGGAGGAGCTGGACGAATCTTTTGTCTCATGCTTGTGGGTTTGATGCTTTTAGTGCTCTGAGATGAAAGTGAAAGTGACAACCCTTGTCATTGCGAGGTCACAGCACTGCACACCATGAACCACAACGAAATTGGACCTCTGCTTTTAACCCATGCACACAAACACCATGCAGCAGTGGGCAGCTATTGAAAGCGCCCGGGGAGCAGTGACGGGGACGGCACCTTGCTCAAGGGTACATCAGGGCAGCCTATTGGGAAGGGGTTCGAACCCCCGATCCTCCGATCATGCGGCCAACTCCCTAACCACTTGGCCACCGCTGCCCCAGATGAGATGAAGCAGGACCTCAAACTGACACACACACACACACACACACACACACACACACACACACACACACACACACACACACACACACACACACACACACACACAGAGAGAGAGAGAGAAAAGAGCTGGAAAATTGCGATTACACATTGTTGTGAAATCGCTCTCTTTGAGTAATAATTGATCAGTACTGGATCTCTTCCTCTGTAGCTTTGAGAACCTGGACGTTTGGCAGGTAAAGGATATTTCAGGCCAAACTGTGGCTGTGAGGCAGAAAAACAGACATGAGCAGGACGAAGATTGAACATTTTTGGGGAGGAATGGCCCGGAGCTGCTCCGGTGGAGATGTGGGCTGTGATTAATGCCAGGTTCTAGGTTCTAGCTCAGCTCAGCTCATGGTGGGTGTGGGGCCATGCGTGAGACGTCCTGCCGTCAACTCAGGACTGCGTAACCTTTTCAGTGGCAGAAACGGGAGCCGGCGGCACAGTGTGTGTCCTCACACACCGTAACGTGAGCATGTGCAGTCGAGTAATACTGTACTGAAGGGCAGGACCGTGTGGACGCGCTGCTTCAGTCCAGCAGAAGTTCCAGATGAATGATGTCTGGATGATATTAAAGCATCATGTGTAGTTGTTTACAGTAAATATTCAACTGTGAAACGCACCCGGCTTTCTACATTTCTTCACCGAGAGGGGGAACCAGGCGTCTCCAACACTATTCTAGCCATTTAGTTTCATCTCCAAAGCCACCAGTGAAGCTGCAGGTGTCTGAGTGTTTATGTTGGAGATAAAATAGTGAATCAAAATATAGTGATTAAATCTGTGCCTCACAACGTCTCCCTCCACCAAGAACGGGTTCAGGTTTAGTCCAAGATCTTCTCCAAACTCTGGTAAACAATGTCTCGCAGCATCTTCACCACCATTTCTGACCTCTGGTTCTTTTCGCCACCACTGGGAAGGATTCTGAGTTTCTCTAAAATGGAGTGTTTCACATCAAACCCCCCGAAGGTCTCCGTTCACACCTGAAACACTCCGAAATGACAAAAGTGGTTTAAAATGAGTCCTGATGAGTCTGACTGAGCTGTTCCACCAAAACTAAATCAGTACCGTTTTACAGGGGGGGTGTGTGTGTGTGTGTGTGTGTGTGTGTGTAAAAGACTGATATGAGGAAGAAGAAACAGGGAGAGATCAGTTACAGTTCACAGGCTAAAGACAAGGTCAACTTGTTTACTTCTTTCTCTCTCTCTCTCTCTCTCTCTCTCTCCCTGTCTGTCTCTGTCTTGCTGTTTCTCTCTCTCTCCTTGTCTCTCTCTCCTTGTCTCTCTTTCTCTCTCTCTCCCTCCCTGTCTGTCTCTGTCTTGCTGTTTCTCTCTCTCTCCTTGTCTCTCTTTCTCTCTCTCTCTCCTTGTCTCTCTCTCCTTGTCTCTCTTTCTCTTTCTCTCTCTCTCTCTCTCTCTCTCCCTCCCTGTCTGTCTCTGTCTTGCTGTTTCTCTCTCTCTCCTTGTCTCTCTCTCCTTGTCTCTTTCTCTCTCTCTCTCTCTCTCTCCTTGTCTCTCTCTCCTTGTCTCTCTTTCTCTCTCTCTCTCCTTGTCTCTCTTTCTCTCTCTCTCTCTCTCTCTCTCTCTCTCCTTGTCTCTTTCTCTCTCTCTCTCTCTCTCTCTCTCTCTCTCTCTCTCCTTGTCTCTCTTTCTCTCTCTCTCTCTCCCTCCCTGTCTGTCTCTGTCTTGCTGTTTCTCTCTCTCTGTTTCTCTCTCTCTCTCTCTCTCTCTCTCTCTCCTTGTCTCTTTCTCTCTCTCTCTCTCTCCCTGACTGTCTCTCTCTCTCTTTCTCTCTCTCTCTGTCGGATGGTTGTTATTAGATGTGATAGTAATTGTTCTGTTCTTTTATAAAAAGAAGTGAAAAGTAACTTTTGGTTTAGGATTTTGGTCCTTTAATTCTGGAGATCGGTTCACAGTTCAGCCTGTTCAGACGGCGACAGTAATGATGTTTTAATGATGATATTTCACGCCTGCATTAAACACCGGCTTGGACAAAAACTCATCTCAGTCATTTCATTTGGAGTCCAGGTGAAAGTGTGGGGAGCTGCTTCCTCTAGATCCAGCTGAGCCCTGATGTCAGTAACATCTCAGGAGCAGGTCTGGAAACGGCAGCAAATCAGAGAATAAACGCATCTACACGACGAGCAGTCTTCCTGTCCTGTCCTCTTCCGACTCTGTTCTCCTCATTTCAAGTCTTAGTCTCCAATGTCCAACCTCAATCCTTAATCTAGTACCCGTTTCCTGTAACAGAACCCAAACACCATCTACACACGGATTTGTGATGTGATGATTGTGAACGCCAGATTAACTCCCGTTCAGACGGACGCTTCGGCTTTTGATTCAGTTCTTCATCAAAGATCAGGTGCTGCTCCTCACGATCGTCAGCTTAAACTCGTCTGGGTTCTTCTCTCGCGTTGACTGGGTGAAAGTCCCTCACCTCTCAGATCAGCACCCCAAACCTTTAACCCAGCACAAAGCTGCAGTCTTCTCAAAACCAGGAGAAATCCCATGATGGACACCATCCGTCCTTCGTGTCCTCTGTCTGTCCCAGAACATCGCCTACCTTCTAAACCTCTCGTTTCAGCCGCGCTGTTTCCATTTAAATCAATTCCTCATCTGGCAATGAAGAACGGCAGTTCTAGATATTACTGAACACTGAATACTGCTGACTGGGTCAGTACTGCTGCAATACTGCTGACTGGGTCAGTACTGCTGCAATACTGCTGACTCGGTCAGTACTGCTGCATCTGTAATGATGTAATTAATGAACTGTGATTATGTCCCTTAGGATTTATTCTAATTCTGAGATTTCTGATGGAGGATTATTAGAAATCTAATAATCTGCTTTTGTGAAACGAACGTTCTATTACATTTAAGACTAAAAGTCTAAAAGAGTTCCAGTGATCTCATTTAATGTCCCAACACAATACTGGTTGGGAATCTTGAATGGGGTTCAGCCCTACGTGTCCGAATATAAGTTTGGAAAAAGAAGCACAGTTTTCAGTTGTGAATGTAAATAATCTGGTGTGTTTTAATAGCAGGCGAAACTGTTTCTGCTTTTTTAACCTCTTCAGACTCCGCGCTGCTCATTTCCAACAGTTAAACCAGCCGTGCGCTCTCCAGCGTCCAACCTCTCACTAATCTAGAAGCTGGTTCCTGTACCAGAACCCAAACACCATCTACACACAGATTTTTGTATGACCAACACTTCATTCTAATACTTGTTTGCAGAACCCAAACACTGATACATACACAGGAGTCTGGAAACAGAACCCAAACACGGATTTGCATCTTGAATCCTGTATTAGAACCCAAACACTGATCTACATCCTGATTCCTGTTTTAGAACCCAAATACTGATCTACATCCTGATTCCTGTATTGGAACCCAAACACTGATCTACATCCTGATTCTGATATTAGAACCCAACCACTGATCTGCATCCTGAATCCCGTATTAGAACCCAAACACTGATCTAGTTTCAGAACTGCAGAGAACTCCTCAAAGCTGAGTTCGAGGTTTGAGTGCGTCAGGCTCAGAATTCACTCCCAGACTGCACACTATTCAGAAACCCTGCAGAACCGGTGTGTGGAACCACACACTGGTAGAGCGGCGTGAGTGGAGGTGGCTGAAAATCTCACCAGTTTTCCTTCCCTGCTCTCCTTCCTGCAGAGCGCATGTGGTTCGGTGGGAGTGGAGCAGCTGCTGCCCCGCTGCTCCGTCGCCCCGGGCGACGGGGAGTAGAAGGGTGGGCTCGGGCTCGGGGGCAGCCCTGAATCCGGGCTGTCCAGCAGCCCGTCGCGGTTCTTTCCTTTTAGACTCTCATCCATAGCCTGCAAGTGTAAATGCCCCACCATTTCTGGAGGAGGAAGAGGAGGAAGAGGAGGAGGGGAGGAGGGGAGGAGGAATCCGGCCAGGCTTCGCTCCGTGCAGAGAGGTGGAGGTGCACTTCTGTCACAGCTGAGCAGAAAATCCCATTTCGCTCGGTGCTCTGGAACCAGAGGGCTGGAAATGAGAAGGTGCTGATCAGAGGAGGGTGGACGAGCCCTGACAGATCTAATGCAGCTAAATTCACATCATCCAAAAACAAGCCACCAGATCAGGACACGTCCCACCCAGTTCTATTTGGACCCACTCCTCTCCCCCCATCTGGCTGGCTCTCTTTCTGGTCTAAAATATCTCCAGCTTTGGATCTGAGAGCAGTCCAGGAGCTCAACCAACCCCACAGAATGAACTGACTCCTGAAAAACCTCAACTTTTAGTAACTATGGAGTGAAAAGTAGCAGAAAGAGTGTATAAATATTAAAAATGTATCCAAAGGTCACCTTTCCAGCCTTCCGCTATTGAATGAACACACACCTGTTTGCTGGCAGCACCTTAAAAGCCCCCAGAAAGCTGCCCTGGAGATCTGCAGGGGTGGAGAAGCTGCAAAAGGCTGAAGCTCCTTGTGCTCATGTGCTGTGCGTCCAACAGAGAGCAAGAGGAAGAATTAATCCACCCAAGTGAAGAAAAGTCAATCCCAGAGTCCACCAGTGGAAAAGTCCCAGTGTGTGTCAGTGAGTGTGTGAGCACACAGCCTGTGTCTGTCCTCACTGAAGTGAGCGAAGGGAGCAGTGTGAGCTCCCCTTAATGCCCCTGCCAGCCCCCCCCTCTTTTTTTTTCCTCTAATCTTGGAGCCAATCCCAGCCGCTCGAAAAGGCTGCGCTTCCAGCTGCCGCCGCCAGAGGGCGCATCTCCAGCAGCGCCATTCAGTTGAATAGAGTTTAATACTTTACTGACTTTGTGTTTTTTATTTTCAGATAGAAATGTTTAAATATAGTAAGTGTTAAAAAAAAAAGCATTTGACAAAATGGAAAGGAGAGTGTGTTGAGAGTGTGAAGCAGGGGTGCACAATATTATTCACAAGGGAAGCTCCTGCTCCTGGAAACCAGTTTACTGGATGTGGGACACTCTTGTAGAGCAATACTGGCGTTTACAGTGATGGTGAAAGGGACCCAGTGTTACCGTGCGTGTGTGTGTGTGTGTGAGTGTATTAATTTAAGCCTTTCTGGGTGGCACTGAGACCACCAAAAACTTGAGACTAAAAATTATCTCTCTCTCTCTCTCTCTCTCTCTCTCTCTCTCTCTCTCTCTCTGTCTCTCCCTCTCTCTCTGTTTGACTTAATCCCAAATGAAGTGCCCCACACACACCACGTGCTGTGAGAGTTATGGATCCTGTGTGTGTTTGTGTGTTGGCCATAGGTGCTCTTTGAGTTTGTTTTTTTCTCAGGAGGAACAGACAGGGCATTGACAGAGCAACACACACACACACACACACACACACACACACACACACACACACACACAGCTTTCTCGCCTCACTGAGAGAGAGAGAGAGAGAGAGAGAGAGAGAGAGAGAGGGGTGAAATGACTCAGGCTCTCGTCTGTGGCCCAAATCTGAAGCTGTCTGCTTGATGGATGGAGCTAAGAGTCTCTAAATATATCTCACCCCCCCACCACACACACACACACACACACACACACAGCTGCATATGTTTTCAATGTCTTAAGACCCTGCAGAGACCTGAGCTTTCCACTGCTTCAAAACAAACCCTCTCTCTCTCTCTCCTCTCTCTCTCTCTCTCTCTGTATAATGTCTTACTGGAATCCTGTTTTCTCACTGCATTATTTTAGGTTATTTTGGGTATTTTTGCAGAGCCTGAGGGGTGTGTGTGTGTGTGTGTGTGTGTGTGTGTGTGTGTGTGTGTGAGAGAGGAAGGTTGCATGTTACTCGCTCATCCACACCTGATCTGTAATCAGTCCCTTTCTTGATGCCCACTTCCTCTACTACAATTACTGTTTCCTGATGCCATCACCGTGTGAGAGAGAGAGAGAGAGACAGAAAGAGAGGCAGGCAGACAGACAAGGTGAAGTGAAATATAACAACATACGTTATCAGTACAGTTTAATGAGTGTGAGTGCTGAAATTCAAGGTTCATCAGAAGAACCACCTCATGTCTTTATCACAGCTGATGGACGCTTCGAAGAGTCAGACAAGTGAGACTGCGTTGTTTTGGACATGTCCAGAGGAGAGTCTAGTATATCAGAAGGAGGATGTTGAAGATGGAGCTTCAAAAAGAGGATGTTTATGGATGTTGAAAGAAATAATGACACTGTGGTGACCCCTAATGGGAGCAGCCAAAAGGAGAAGGAGAAGTTCTGTCTTGTGCTGGACAAGAGCCCTTTCATTTGGACTCAAGATTTTCTTCTCCAAACACCCCCAGAGTGTCACAGATTCGCCTCCACGTTTCACTGCAGGAACAACACATTCTTAGCTGCCCTCTCCATCTGTCCACTGTCCCTCATAAACCCTTCAGTTCCTCCAAATCACTGATGTTTACTTCCGTCCTTCCTAAAGGCCTCAACCGGTCACTCCAGTGTTTGTCCTGTTAGGCTCCAAGTCGACTCTTTTCATTGTTCACACCAAGAAGTAAAGGTTTTCCAGCAAGTTCTGACATCAGTAAAACCTCAAATGTCAGTCACTAAAGACCGACCAGATCCATCGTCTTTAAGACCAATCGTTTGAGCCTTTGTGGCTGAATAATGTGTTACTACAGACTATAAAATATTCAATACCAGTCACTTTTACATTTAATCAAGTCCTTTAACCTTCAGACCAAGACGTGTCTTTCCAATCAGCACCATCTGTCACCATCTGACCTGAGATCAGCTGAAAGAAGACGAAGGAAATCACATCGCAATGACGACATCATCTCTTATCGCTTTCTTCTGTCGAAATTCCCTAATGAAAAACTCAGCTTTCTATAAAACCATACTCTTTTTCATCTGGACTTAAATCACCATCTTTTCCTGCATTTTCTTCTCCTTCCCAGAAGAGTTTGCCTCATTCATGAGACAATTGAGGAGATTACACAATCCTTCCTTCCAAGTGAAACCACCCGTACATCTGCAACCAACCCGAGATCCTCAGCTCCTAGGCTTTTCAACGCTGCCCCTGACGTCCAGCGGCCCCTCTACCTCTCAGTGTGATCGTGTTCCATCAGCTTTCCTTCATCAGGTCTTCCTCTGCATTACTCGCATGCTCATCTTTAATGAAAGTCTGCTGTCGTCATTCCAATTCTGAAGAAACCCTCTCTGCACAAACAAACAACTAAAGACCGGTGTCTCTTCTCCTCTTCCTTTCCCAAGTCTTTAGACAAGCTGTTTATAATTAACTCAATGTCTTTCTGTCCCACAATAGGCTCCATGATCTCCACCAGTCTGGATTCAAAGCAACACGTTCAGCTGAAACTGCACTACTAGACGTTTCAGGAGAACAAAGATCAAACAACTTGTCTTCAGTTCTGAATCTCCTGGACGTCTCTGCAGCCGTGGACACCACCAGATCCTCCTGACCCCTCATGGTATGGCTGCACAGCTGTTCTCACAATGACAAATGTTCACTTTCACATAAGGACTATATGAAGACTGGATTCTGGTGCGAGAGACAGCTTGTCTGTATGTCCTCCTGACTGTAAACTCCGTGGTTTGCCCCTCCTTGTGTAAGAGGGCAACTATTTGGACCTCACAGGTGTGAACTCAAGCGTCCTGGACCCGTCAGAACCTGTGACTCACTGCCTGCTTTGTGTGCTGTGAGCTCCATCTTTATCCTCTGCTGTATTGAGTGTGTGTGTGTGTGTGTGTGTGTGTGTGTGTGTTGGGTGGTGTTGCCACACATTTCACAGTGTGTACAAATGGCATTGGGGACCTTCATGTGTGTGTACACACAAACACACACACACCCCAGTCTGTTTGTTTGATTGTGGTGAGCACTCAGCCTTACCCAGTAAATAAACACACAGTGGATAGAAACACCCTGCTTTTGAAGAGAGAAAGAGTGCAGGAAAACGAGAGTGGAATATAAGAGAAAGAAAAAGAGGCAGGAGGGTCCTCCTGAAGGAGAAGGTGAAAAGGGGGGTGGTGGAATAGGGATAGAGTGAAAGGAGGAAGGGGGAGATAAGAGACAGAAGGGAGAGAGTGAGAAAGGAGAGAGAGAGTGAGTGTGTCTGTGCTTCTTCAGCTCAAACTCTGATCAGATCTTCGGGCCCAGGAGCCCAAACTTAAACATGGGACGTCCTGAACTGAGTCCACTGATGGAGAACTGAACTGCTGGAGCCAAACAGCAGAACCAGCATCCCAGTAATAATAATAATAATGTTAATAATAACAATAACAATAACGTTAATAATAATGTTAATTATTATTATAATAGTAACAATAAAGGTAATAATAATGTTAACAACACAATCGACCCAGTTATGTAATATATATACATTCATATGTAAACAGTTAAATGTTCTCTTCCTTTATTACATTCTCACTCTCTCTCCTTTCTAAATTTTTCTCTTCTTTCTCTCTCTCTTTCCTTTCTATTTATTTATTTTTTTTCTGTTTACCCCTCTCTCTCTCTGTTAGTGTTCTTGCCTGTGGCGACAAAGTGCCAAGTGCAGACCACCCAAGTTTATGGTGGATTCTGGTCTATCTCTGTTTCTGTGTGTGTGTGTGTGTGTGTGTGTGTGTGTGTGTGTGTGTGAGAGAGTGAGAGTTGAAATGCGGGTTAAGGTTAATTGAAGCACATTCCTTTGAGAGAGAGGATTAGAAGAGAAAAGGCTGAGCAGGAAGAAAGGGCCACAGACGGAGGGTCAGCAGTGTGTGTGTGTGTGTGTGTGTGTGTGTGTGTGTGTGTCGTGGATGAAAGTAGGATCTGCACTCGTTTACTGAGCAGCAGACAGATGAACTGAGCGCGCGTCTTTCATTCAGAAAGGAAGAGGAAACTCACTGTGACCTCTATTGACCTTTAGAAAAGCCTCACAGTGAACTTTTATTATGAGACTCTTTTATAAATAAGAGCAACTCCTGGAACATCATTATCTCCTAAAGAAATCCAGAATAATTCAATGTTTTAATTTTGTATTTATTCTCAGATTCACAGGAGTGTGTGAAAGTGTGAACACCCTGTTTAAGTGAACTGTTGGAGTGTAAATTAGTGAACACCACACACACACAGACAGGGACAGCACCCAGGCCTGAAGTCGATACCTGAACCTGACCAGTGTCCTGCCCAGTGTCCCGCCAACTTCTGGGTGAATTCAGGTGAACTGTTTTTGACTTTTCGAGAGTCAGGTCGGTTGTCTTGGTAACAAGGTTGGTTGCTCTGTTGCAGGAGGCACTCAGGGTTCAGGGTTTTGCTCAATAACCTGATGGTGGGGCTGGAGGTGGGATTCAAACCTGCAACGTCTTGGTCCATAGACGAGTGCGCTGGTGACCCGTCCAGGGTGTTACTTAGCTTTTTGAACAGGGATTACAGGGTGGGACAGGCATCAGCAGCTCAGCATGGAGGGATGGGTGGATAGATTTTATAAACATATTTTTGTTTGAACTTTTTCTTTTTAAAGTGCTTCGGTATGTGTATGTGATTTTAATTTCTCTGCACGTAAACTGTCAAAACAGGGACTTTGCTTCTCATTGGAATGAAAACTGATACATTTCCTGTCTTCGCTCTGTCTGATTAGAGGTGCGTTAGATTGACAGTAGTTTTAGAAAAACCGTGTTGGGACATGAAAGGGCGGCACATTCTTCACATAGTCTCACCCAAACCGGTTCCTGCTCCGGTCGCGTTCCTTTCACACCAAAACCCAACAGACTTCCAGGAACTTTTTGAATTAGAACAAAGCAAATACTGCTGAGTTTGAATGTCCTCTTACAGGACGTCCTGTTACAGTTCCCTGTTTCTCTCTCTCTTTACTCGCAGGTGAACATCTTAAATGGAGCATTTCCTTTGCTGAGTGTATGAAGTGCTGTCAATTCACAGTGAGAAGGTTGTGGGTTCGCTTCCCAAACTGGGTTTTCAGTGTGGAGTGTGAGTGTCCTCCCAGTGTGGGTTTTCTCTGGGAGCTCTGGTGTCCTCACACAATTCAAACATGTGCAGGTGGACTGAAGATCTCCCAGATGTGAGTATGTTTGCACTGTAATGAACTGGCGATCGATCCAGGATGTTTTCAGTGTTGGGACAGACTACAGCACCCCCACCACCCTGCTTTGGATAAGCGTCTCTGACGTTGGAGGGACGGAAGGACACGCAAACCTGTGACTTGATTTCTTGTGTTAATAATGCTGGGCTTCTTAAAGGACTAAATCTGAATGCAGCCAATACTGAGCTGCATTAACCAGAAGGTATTGGGTTCAAACCCCAGACCAGTAGGTACTGTCCCCATCACTGCTCCCCGGGTGCTGGATATGGTTACCCCCTCCTGCACAACGTGTGGGTTAAATGCAGAGAATTTCGTTCACTGTGTGCTGTGCTGTGATCACAATTACAAACAGTCTCTTTCACTCGTTTTCAAACACTTCTTAGCTAAACGAGTACATCTGGGCCGACCACTAATGTTGGTGGTGAAGTGAGACTGGAGATGTTGCTCAATGATGAACTAAACTGGGAAGAAACTAGAAAAAGTATTTGTTTACTGTGTCTAGTGTAGGAATAAGTCGTTCCGGTTCTGTGTCATAAATGTCGCAAATTTTGATGGAGTTGTGCATTTCAAAAAAACGTTCTAAATTATCCATCCATCCTTCCTTCCTTCCTTCCTTCCTTTCTCTGAGCTGCTTATCTTAATCATGGGTGATCTGGAGCCAATCCCAGCACCCGTAGGGCAAAAGGCAGAGAAATAACCTGGACTGGTCCTCAGTCCATCACAGGACACACACACACTTAGTGTTCTCCTGACATGCAGACTGTTGGAGGAAAATGGAGCTCTATGAGGAACCCAACACATTCGCTCCACTGTGCGCAAGGAGGGACAAAGACTGACATCATTAGGAATGAGTATATTAGAGGGGCAGCTGAGGTTGGACAATATGGAGACAAAGATAGAGAAGTGAGACTGCGTTGCTTCGGACATGTCCAGAGGAGAGACGAGGCAGAAGTTGAGGATGGAGCTACCAGACAAGCGGAGAAGAGGAAGGACAAAGACGAGGATTATGGATGTGATGAGAGAGGACATGCAGGGGGTCGGAAGTAACGCTTTTTTGGCTGCATTCTCATTTTATGTTCACGAGGAGGATTTTTACACTCACACTCACACACACACACACACACACACCAAAAGGAAACCCTTTGGCCACATCCTGTAACACAAACCCTGTTCCCCCCCCACACACACACACACACGGACGGACCCGCAGCTGGACCCAGAGCCATCTTCTCCGTCCCCCCTCAGTCATGATTAACTGAAGTGTTTTGGCGCAGTGTGCTCGTGTGCTTTGCTTCCCCTCGTTTAGACAGTGGGACATTTTCAGACTACTCCATAAACAGTGCGGCCTCGCTGAGAGATCGAGGCGCTAATTTTAGCGTGCGGTGATGGGCTGGCTGCTGGGTTAGCGGCGGGTGATTCAGACGAAGGCACTGGAGGACTGTTGGGTAACTCGCCTCACTCTTTTTCTCCAGAAGAGAAGATGGACGCGATAAAGAAATAGCTGAGCAGAAAACATTATTCCTCTGAAATCAAGGGCATTAAGACGGGGCGAACTCTTTTCTCCATACTTGGACGGGATGTCCCGCAGATTGAACCTTCAATTCTGGGAAACGTTATCGTTCTTCTTCCGGCTGCTCCTGCTTACTTGTTTAAATGTCCTGTGCATCTTCCTCTTTCTCTCCGACCACCTGTATGTCCTCTTCTCTGTCCTTCCTCTTCTCCTCTTGTCAAGCAGCTCCCTCCTCCTCCCAAAATACTCCTCGTCTCTCCTCTGGACATGTCCAAACCCATGTAATTTCACGTCTCTGACTTTGTCTCCAAACCTGATCTGAGCTGTCCCTCTAATGTCCTCATTATTAATTCTGTCCATCCTCGTCCCTCCCAACACAAATCTCATCATCTTTAACTCTGACACCTCCAGCACCACCATCTCCAACCCGTATTACATAGCTGGTCTCACTACTGACCTATAAACCTTCCCTTTCACCCTCGCTGGTACCCTTCTGTCACAGATCACTCTGGACACTCCTCCCATTCCAACCTCCACCTTCATCACCTCTGCTCCCTGCATCCTAACCACTCCGCTGTCCTCACTTTCATTCACACTCTTGTGTCCTGTCTCTGTCCTCTTCTCTCAAGAGCGTATTACCATAAAATATAATACAGCTGTGTCCTAAACCACCACATCTACAAGAGTGCCAACTTAAAAAAACTCCCTCCGAGAACATCACCCACAAACAGACGTGAAGAAAGTTAAACTTTTCGTCCAAAGTCCGAACCCCGAGCAACAGCCAACGAGAGCACGGCAGTGAGGGAATCCTAAGAGGGGACTGGAGAAATTCTTTTTTTCTCCCAAGAAAAGGTTTCTTCACTTCTTGCTGATGTCAATTCCTAGAGAAAATTAGTGTCATGCACAGAATCCCTTCATTCCCATCGTCATGTGTATTTTCAGAGTAAAGTATAGTTTGGAGAGCAGACAGACTGGAGGGATCTTCCTTCAGGTGGACGATGTTGAATATTGATGACACTGGATCTCCCATGATTCCCTGTTACAGACAGCAGCGTGGATTCTCACATTACAGACATCTGACGACTCTGTGTCCAAGGCTTAATGTCCAAAATCTGGCACGAAAGTCTGGAGTTATCAGGATGGATGGAGCGATGAGGAATTCCACTGCATTCTCTGTGCTTTCGGTTCTTTGACGTTCCTTAAATGTTTAACCAGGTCATGTCATCATCGGAATGGCTGATATCAAGTTTCAGGTTCCTCGCAGAAGTCCCACACAAACTGCTCCAAAAATGGGTTTAATCTCTTTGTCTTCCTGTGCTCAGAGACCTTTACAGCATCTTTCATTGGTTGTTTGTTTTGGGGGGTTTCACTTTTCAGTCTCCTCTTCAAGAGATGAATGTTCAGCTGGTTTTAGACCTTCACAGATGAGCTTGCCTCCCTGCGATGGGCTGGCGACCTGTCCAGGGTGTGTCCCCGTCCTTCGCCCTGTGTGAGCTGGGATGGACTCCAGCGACCCCCCGCGACCCTAATTAGGACAAGCGGCCCAGAAAATGACTGACTGACTAACAGATGAGCTTGCATCTTTTGGATCAGGGGCTTCTTTTCTTTCTTTCTTTCTTTCTTTCTTTCTTTTTCTTTTTCATCCATCCATCCATCCATCCCTTTAGATGATTCATCTTTATCTGATCAATACATGAAGCTATTGTCCAGACATGTTGTGCCTCATGTCTCACAAAAGTAAACAGCCTTGCATTTAGATCTCTGCTGCTCGAAAGGCTTTAAAATTTAGAACAGCCAAAAACTCTTTTTTCTCTTTTTTAACTTTTTTTTCTTTTTCTCAAGTCTTTTCATGAACCTGAACAATTAAAGGCTAATCACCTTCTAATCTTACATACCAGCAGTAGACGCCTGGGTGCGGAAATATATAGATGAGGCAAAATGTTTCCAAAATCATCAAATCTGTAGGAGTCAGTGTTGCCCTCGGCAACATCCCAGGACTCCTATGCCTAGAACTGCCTCTGAAGAACGCTGCCAGCCTAAAATACATTTTAAAAATGAAAGTTTACAGCAACTGTACGGATCCACGAGCGTTGCTTTCTGTGATCTTGTGTAGGCGGAAGAATACTGATGACTCTGCATCTCTTTCTGCGCTTCGGTTCTGGTCGGCCTTCTTATGAGTGTAACCACGCGATATATTTTCATCCGAGCTGCACTGCTCAGCTGTTTCTCCATCCAGCCCCACGAGAAGATCCAAAATATGATGATTCCTTTCCTGTAATGTGGGATGCTGTAAAAATGGGATGCAGCCACCAAAAAATGAGCCCTGTTTGCCTAATTTCCAGCCCTTTGTGAAGCTGCTGGAGGAGGGAAGTGAGGCGATCGGCCGCTCTGCCTGCACAGAAAGCCGCCTGGTGTGCAAAGGCCTCCGTTTGATGGTTTATGTAGATCAGCCCACAGTAAACCAGCACGGAAATCTTCAAAGCAGGCGACATCTAAGGTCCCATTTTACTGCAGACCAAGCCCAGCGAGCTGAAATAGCTGTTGTGAGAAACTAGCTGGATGACACACTGCGCTTTAGGAATGACTGTAAAAGCCACTTTGTTGTTTTGTCTGGCTGAGAGACGTTTTGTCTGATCGCTTCGTTTCAGGCCATGATCTGTTTTTCATGTTTAATTACTCAGATATGTGCATTAACTTGTCTACGGCTGCATTTTTCTATTCAATGTATTTTTTGAGACAGCAGGGGGGTGGTATTTAGGTACTTGGCGCAGGATCGGTAAGACCAGTAGGTTACCTTGCTGTACCGTCCCCGTCACTGCTCTCCGGGTGCTGGATATGGCTGCCTACTGCTACACAGAGTTTGTGGGTTAAAAACAGAGAATAGGTTTCATTGTGGTTCACTGTGTGCTTTGCTGTGTATCCACAATGGCAATTAGTCACTTTCACTTTACCTTTTGGTTACCCGGATGTGCAATAACTTTTATCTACACTGGAATTAACTTCACCATTTATTCTTCTTTCTCTTCCATCTCACAACCAGCTTGTGGGGCAGAAGCACTAACAACATTCAGCATCACACCTTCAACTTCCAGCTTCAAACTCCTCACCCTCTCTCTCACTCAGAAGATCAACCTTCCTTCTCTCCATCATATCAGCTCATTCTCTACCTTTACCAGTCATGCTGTTAACATTCAAAGTTCCTACCCTCACTTCCACTCTCCTCCTCCCTCTGGACATGCCTTCCTCCTCCTCTTCTCCTTATCCAGAGCAACTTCCAGTTCCTAATTACAGGGACATGACATTCCCCCCTGGATTACAGGGACAGTCCCCCCTGGAGACACTCAGGGTTAGGGGTCTTGCTCAGGGACCCAGTGGTGGTAGTGCCAGAGGTGGGATTCGAACCTGGGACCTCTTGAGCCATAGGACCATAGGCAAGTACCCACCACTAGACCACCGCCACCCGGAGACAAAAGCTTTGTTTGAAGATCTGGAGAACCTTTCCTCAACACACTAAAATACAGGAAGGAAGCAGAATATGAAGAAATGAGGGTCTCCAGACTTTAGCAAAGTGCTGGATCACTGTGATCTTTCCTGAACCGTGTCAAACCCACTTGCAGCAGCCAGTGGTCATGAAGGCTTTCAGCAAACAGTAAAAGCGAGGCAACCTTGTAAGTTTGGTTTAGCCAATCGGAGCCAAGGATAGACAGATGTATCTCCATCCGGAGGCTGGAGGAAGCCAACGGAAAGTTAATAATGACACAGGCTAGCCAAAGCTAACAGCACTAAGGCCAAACACCGAGCTATATGATGGCGCAGTAACCCACTGCTGGGGACAGAGGACAAAAATGGCATTGAGAAGAAAAGCACAGAGCAGATCTACCAAAGGTTACCCTTTGCAAGAAATGGACAAAATCTGAGGTCTCGCCCAGACGTTTCAGGACGTTCTGCACTTCTGTGATAATATTTTCACACTGCTACATGTACGGGCCTCTGGGTAACCAGCAGAGGAGGGACGTGACGGGGCTCCGGCATATGCTTGCAATAAAGCTCTGCGGCGTATAGCGGCTTGAGCGGCCCCTCCGCCTTTGAACGGCTGCCCTGTTTGAGTTGGAGAGTAGCTTTTAATTTATTTTCCTATTCTTTCACCCTCCGGTCCCTGCCAGCCACTCCATTTTCGAGATTCATTTTCATAGCTATTTATTATCCCTCCCCCCCAAAAAAAGAAGAAAGGGAAGAAAAGAGAGTAGGAATACCGCGGAAGACAGAGAGACGAGGAGGGAGGGAGGATTTAACGCAGGCTCCCAAGTTTTATGTTCAGCAGAATTGGAGTTGACTGTTTAAATGCAGCTCGCCTCGAGCTTCTCTTCTGTAAGAATGTGCGTTAATGAATTTAATGTGCTGCTCTTGGCAGCCTGGCGCAATATATAGTTGGGTCTTTGGGCTCCTTTTTTTCTTTTTTGCCTGAAAAAGTGGTTTTACAAGGCTGCCCCCTCCCAACAGGCCTTAATTGTAACTCTATTTCAGTTTCACACTCATAATTCAGACCCCCATCCAGGATCGGAGCTGTCTCACAGATTTATTAACTACTGAAAGCTCAAAGGTTAAACCATTTAATCCGACATAATTTACTGCTCATCAATTGTGTACTGGCTGAGGTTGTATGGAATATCACACAACAGGTTTCGGCCAAACAGTGTTCACTTCCACACAGTGCTGTGCAACAGCCATCGTTTTGTTATATTTTGCACCAAAAAGACTTATTTTCTTCTTATCTTTGTTATATTGAGCAGATTTTAGTAAAGAAATGGAAATAAATGCTTTAGGACAGACTGAAAAGTGTCTAAAGATACAAGGTTCTAGATAAAGGGATGAGCATCAGCAGGAAATGAATTATCTGATCATCTGGAACGGCAGTGGTGGCCTAGTGGTTCGGGCGTTGTCCACGTGATCGGCGGGTCGGGGGTTCGAACCCCTTCCCAATGGGTTGCCCTGAGGTACCCTTGAGCAAGGTGCCGTCCCCGTCCCGCTCCTCCCTGCGATGGGCTGGAGACCTGTCCAGGGTGCGTCCCCCGTCCTCGCCCTGTGTGCGCTGGGTTGGACACCAGCACTCCCCCGCGACCCTGTTTGGGACAAGCGGCAGAAAATGCATGGATGGATGATCATCTGGAATCATGTGCTCCTGTTTCTTCACTGCTTCGTGTCTCAAGCTTCTGCTTGAAGGTTCAGACGTAGATCACTGTGTGGATTAACCAACACAGAACTATCAAACTGCTCAGGCACAGAGACTGAACTGAAAATGAGAGACAACACTGTCCTTCAGGAAGATCTGGAGAACTGTCCCTCAACATGATACAAGTAAGTGTGGAGAATCTTTTTGCACAGCACTGTACATGCGATTGAGGGGACGTTCTTCCTGGGCTGTGATGTTCTTTATCTGTGTAATTATTTAACTGTTTTGATTTGTTGATCACCAGTTGCTCAGTAACCACAGTGATTCATTTACTGTTACCTGCTAACCATTAACCATCCGTCCATTATACATGTTGTACACGTCCTCCGCTAACCATGAGTTCTGCAGCCCATCCTAATGACCACTGGAGACCATTTCATTAAAACCAAACAAATGGAGAAATAGAAAATTATGGCAAGTTTGCTTTTCAACATTTTACACATGAACAGGTTTTGGCTGATGTGAGCAGTAGCGCTGGAGTCTATTCCAGCTCTCACAGGGCGAAAGGCGGGGACGTTCCCAGGACAGGTCGCCATTCCATCTCAGGGCAGACATAAACACAAACTCTCACCAAGGGGACAATAGATCATCTCCAGTGCACCTGCATGTCTTTGGACGGTGGGAGGAAACTGGAAGGACACACACACAGACACTAGGAGAACATGTCCTCACAGAAAGGACCTGGAGCTCCTCGAACCCAGAAAATACTTTTTGCTTTTCTAGAGGGCCTTTGAACACAGTTACTCAGAACATTCCTGTACTTTTACTTTACGCTCTCAGTACATTCCTGTACTTTTTACTTTACGCTCTCAGTACATTCCTGTACTTTTTCACATATACTGAGTGAAGTAGTTGAATGAGTACTTGAACCAGACTCGTTTGAAGTACTTCTATAAAGAATGGGTTTAATTTTGCCACCTCTGCCTTTAATATTATTAAAGGGAAAATAGGCACAGTTCAGCTGAGAGACCTTCAAACCAGGGCTGAGAAAACCCATAAATGGGGGAAAAAAACAAAAAAAAACAGATGATGTAAAGTTTCTATACCGAGTAAAGTTTTTTCCTCTGAAGAACTATTTTAAAGCACATACTGCATTAAAATAACACAGGCCATAAAGGGGCTCAATGGAGGGAGACAGAAGATGAGAGAGAAACCAGACTAGTGTGAAAGTTTCCCATCTGGTTTCTGGCAGACCAGTGCGTCACCAAAATGTTTACTCCTGTTTACGGCCCGTCTGTCAAACCTTTACAACCGATCAGCAAGAGCTGCTACTGGCCTGAGCCACAGCCTATACAAACTCTTACTCACTGTGGAGCGTGTGTGTGTGTGTGTGTGTGTGTGTGTGTGTGTGTGAGTGTGAGAATCGCTGATAGATTTACTCTTTGCAATGTCAGCAGTTAAACAAAACCTTTAATTATCATTTGTATTTTTACGATCTTCTGCAGTGGGTTCTGTTATGCAGAACCTTTTGGCTTTGTCTCCAACCAGATTATTTAGATCTACGGCATTTAGCAGACGCTCTTGTCCAGAGCGACTTCCAGTTCCTGTTTACAGGGACAGTCCCCCCCGGAGCAGCTCAGGGTTAAGGGTTTTTCTCAGGAACCCAATGTTGGAAGTGCTGGAGGTGGGATTGAAACCTGGAACCTCTTGGGCCATAGCCGAGTGTCCTACCACCAGACCACCAGCACCTATCTAAACACATTTCAGTCTAAAGGTCTTTAAAAACAAAAATCAACATTTGTTTTTAACAGTGAGCGTACTGTTGCTGTTTTATTGTGACAGTCCATCACCAGCCTTTAGTTGTTCAAAAAGTAAATAAATAAATGGGTCAAATGAGAAATTAATGGTCAAAATAATGAAAATATAAAGGTCAAAGGGGGCATTCATTGCCAAAAACGGGTCAAAAAAACCATTAATTGTTTAAAAAAAAACAAAAAAAAAAACAGGTCAAATGAGACAGTAATGGTCAAAGTCCTAATCAGGACAAGCGGCTCAGAAAATGAGTGAGCGTGAAACTAAAAGCCCAGGTCACGCATCATTTTTCAGGTAATGGCCTTTAATGGCACCGTTTGGTCAAGCGGACGCTTAAAGGATTAAGAAGTGTTTTGTCTCCGCCTTTCAAGATTTATATCTTTAAGAACAAATCTTCCGGTTCTGCAGGAAGCAGGTCAAGCCTGCTGCACCAGGGTTCGCGGAGGAGGTGAAAGGCTGGCTTTGCTTTTTTCCCCTCTTTCACACTTTCCTCATTCCATCGCAGTGCTGCAGGTCAATCTGCTTTTTTATGTTTAGATTAAAAACTACAGCCTCGGCTTTCTGCTTGTGAAGCTTATCAGTAGATTCCATCTGTTATTTAAGCCTTTGAGGTTGTTTTCTTTTCTGAGGGTACAATCTAAATCACGTCCTGGAGCGCGTTCTGGAAGCAGTTCCTCGCCAATAAAGTCGTCCACTTCAAGCTGATTCTGATTCTCCAAAGATTAAACCACTTCTTTAAAACTGAAAGTGAAAACACATCATCGTGAACACACAGCACACAATGAACTGCAACCACAATCTCTGTATTTAAAACACACACACACACACACACTGTGGCAGGATGCAGCCATTTCCAGCACCTGGGGAGCAGTGATGGGGGACAGTACCTTGCTCAAGGGTACCTCAGGGCAAGCAGTATGAATATTTGTGTAGGTTTTACTATCTGACAGTAATCCCTGCAGTGATTCTAATCCAGTATGACTCGGAAGTGTGTGTGTGGGTTTTACAGCCTGACAGTAATAGGAGTGCAGAGATTATAATCCAGTATGAGTCTGCAGTATGAAGTTAATCCAGTGTGAATCTGAAGTGTGTAGTTATCCAGTGTGAATCTGCAGTCTGTGAACGACTGCAGTAGTAGCAGTGCAGCGATTGTAATCCTGCATGAATCTGCATTTTGAAGTTAATCCAGTGTTAATTTCTGTGTAAATTTTAGCATCTAACAGTATTAACAGTGCAGAGATTATAATCTGATATGAATCTGAAGTTTGCGGTCAATCCAGTATGAATTTTTGTGGAGGTTTTTCTGTCTGACAGTAATGACCGTGCAGAGATTATAATCCGGGATGATTCTGCAGTGCGTAGTTTTACAGCTGGAGAGTAATATTAGTATTAGGGGAGTTGATTTTATTCCAGTATGAATATGCAGTGTGCAGTTAATCCAGTATGAATCTGGAGTGTGTGTTGTTTTACAGCGGGGGGATTTTAGTTCGGTAAGAATCTGCAGGGTGGCGTTTTTTCAGTTTTAATTGCGAGTGATTGGTCTTTTGTAATCGGCCTGTTCCAGGCTGAGTGTGTCCCGCGGCACAAGATTTTATCCCGTATCAATCAGCCAATCGTTTTATTGATCCCAGCAGATTTCATTGCAGAACTTTTGCAAAATATTCCCAGCCCAGGAGTGCTTCCGTTTAAGTGTTCAGTGAATCGGGACAGCTTCGGGACAGACTGTTTTAAGATGAATGACTGAATGCTGTGGGTTATTTAAAGGTTATTCAGGCCCAGAGGTCTGATTGGCTTGAGGCTCAGAGAAAGTGTGTGAAAGCCTGTATAAAGTGAGCTGCTGTGCTTCATGGGAAATCTGCCGGGTCTGTTTGCTCTGGGAGACGTTTCTCTTCGACTGTCTCTCCGCTGTGTAATTTGGACCCAGTGTGGGCATTTTTGTGGACAGCGGCCTGGGACCGTCTGTCCTCGCCCAGCACGCGGAGCCCAGGGTGGTAGCACTTATCTCCAGAGGTGGTCCCGCTGCAGGCCGTCCCGCAGCCCTGTGGGGATGGAAAGTGTTTTATCTGTGTTCTATGGATCCCCGCCTTTCCGGAGTTCAGACTAAAACTCTGATTGGCCTTTTCATAGGTTCTTCATTTTACTTTACTCAGGGCAGTGGTGCTCTAGTGTTCACGGACTGGAGTGAAAGGCTGTAGGTTCGAATCCCAGACCAGCAGGTTACTCTGAGGTTCCCCTCAAACAAGGTACCGATCCCGTCAATGCTGCACTAGTGTTGAATATGGCTGTCCACTGTTCCACGGTGTGTGTGTGTGGGTTAAATACAGAGGTTGCATTTCATTGGGTTTTACTGTGTGCTTTTGAATGGGCAATAGTCACTTTCACTTCACTTTCACTAAAAACTCCCAAATGTGGAGAAATGAGGGGGTCCAGACTTCCGTACTGTACCTCCAGTGTTGCATCTTTACAGTGACCGCTTTTAGAAATTGTAAATATATGTATATAAAAAACACTGAATGTTCTCTCTCTCTCTCTCTCTCTCTCTAATATATAATCACTTTATAGAGAGTCTAATTTTCATAACTAAAAAAAGAACTCAAATCACAGCCACATGAGGCTTTAAGTAACCAGCAGACCTTCTCCTTCTGAAGCCCGAGTGAGTCGAGTGCCTTGAATTATATTATAATGTATGATATTTGGCCATGCGTCTGTTTTGCTTTCGTTCCATTTTCACACATTTGACAAGAGACAGACAAGTGGAAGGGAGTGTTTAGAGTGTGCAGTCAGGATCCATTGGCCTCAAGTGTGTATTAGTGTGCGAGGGTGTCGCTTGCCAGCTTAGCCTAAGCCGGTGGATGGAATTACTGCTGCACAAGCTCAGGCATGGCCGAGTGTGCAGGAGTGTAATTGCCCCAAACTGCATAGTTGAAATGAAACAGCGAAGAGCCTGCCTTCCAGCAGGGCTGCCCAAAATGCTGCCTTCCTGTAACTGCAAAGAGCTTTGAGACGGGTGTTAAATCTGTGGTGGTGAAGCTACGATGTGACAAAGGATTGATTTCCATCGTTTTGGCCGAATTTTAAACTTTGAACAGCCACAGAAACGGCCGCGGAGACTGTGATTGCTTGGGATGATCTCAAGAGTTGAAGCTGCTTTGCAGGCTTGTATGTTTTACTGGAATATTATTATTGACAGTCCATGAGCTCCACATACCTTATACAGTTCCCTACAAAGGTTTTGGAACAGAAAGGCCAATTCAGTTGCATCACGTGCTGAACAAATCTGGGTTTGAGAACCAAGAGGCATCAGAGGCTTTTACTTTCATTTTCTTTAAAACGTCCAATCCTTTGGTTTAAAAACTGGTCAGATACAAAAGGTGCTCTGTGTACCTTGACACATCAAAATCTTGAAAAACAGGAAATAATAACTGATAAATGCTGAAAATCTGATCTCAATTTCATCAACTGAACATGCGTTTCCGCTCCTGATGAGGAGACTGAAAAGAGAAACCCCCCCCAAGAACAAACACCTGAAAACTCTCCTGGATAAAGCATGGAGGACTGTGACCGACTCTCACTCGTTTTCTGAGCCACTCGTCCTGATTAGAGTCACGGGTGGCGCTGGAGTCTAATCCAGCTCTCACAGGGTGCGAGTCGGGGACTCGCTCTGGACAGGCCGCCGGTCCACTGCAGGGCAGACAAACACTCACAGCTTGGGGACGATTTAGCGTCTCCAGTCCACCTGACCTGATCTTTTAGACAGTTTGATCTTCACGGGGAGAACAAACACCACCAAGAAAGGAGCCGGACCGTCCCACCTGGGAATCGAACCCAGGACCTTCTGACTGTGAGGAGACCTCACCGTGCATGTACCTGTTGTTAAAAGCTCATCTCACATTCATCTTCTGGCCACAAACCCTAATGTTTTCAATCCGGCCGAACAGTTTCGTCCTTTCATTTTTGGTCCAGTGATGCGACGGGATGTTCTGCTTGAAAGTGGTCTGTCTGTCAAAAATACCCAACCAATAGCAGCTCTGTGGTCAGAAATCGACCCCTAGTTAACTCCAGCAGGGCTACGGTTTCCGGCAGTTAACACCAGCAGGGGTTTCCAATAAACTGGCCGGTGAGCGTATACAGCCGTGATCTCCAGTGCGACGGTTGAGCTTTTCACCCGTAAGACAGAGCGGGACCTGATGGCTGGTGGAGGGTTTGGTGCGATGCATTCTTGCCTGCTGGGATCTCTCGTCACCCAGGCCTCATAAAGCCGGCTGGAGATTTAGAGGCCCTGCTGTTGATAGATATATTTAAAGCCATTAGTCTCCTCTCTGCCAAGAAGCTGCAACACCGAGCCGTCCTCGGCAGCCTCGCTGAGATTTATACGGCACACACAGTGACAATATGATAACCGATCAACCTGAAACCGGGTCGGGCGGGGGAGCCGGAGAGAGAAAGATAGCACATGGAAAAACCACAAAGCTTCAACCTCTTCTGTCCCACGAGGACGTCCACAGCAGACGGACCTCAGGCCAAATCAAGCAGAGGAGTCCGTGAGACACGTAGGCTGTGAGTTCTTGCCAGTTTGTTTGAAATATTATTGAGGAGATTTTCTATTATGATTCAAATTTGATGAAAAAGTGTTTTTTTAGTCGAGCTCAGGGGGAAAAATCCGTTTACATTCTTTACCTTTTTTTTCATCTTAAAAATAAGCAGGAACAGTTCATGGAAAGCATCTCTTAAAGCTTTCTCACAGCTGAAGCTGGCCTTTTTGAGGAACCGTTCTCCAGGCTTCCTCCAGGACGTGTTCAGTCCCGTCACTAACACATGACCCCAGTCCATCCAGGCTGCCTGTGACTCCTGTAGTAGGAGCATCGGTTTGTTGCCCAGTGTTTAGGGAGTCGGCCCCAGTATCAGAAGGTTGTGGGTTCAAATCCCAGACCAGTAGATTGCCCTGAGGTTCCCTACAGCGAGGTACTGTCCACATCACTGCTCCCCGGGTGCTTTAAATAGCTGCCCCCTGCTGCACGGCGTGTATGAGTTGAAAGCAGAGGTTGAATTTAATCATTTCTCACTGTGAGCTTTGCCGCGTTTCACAATGACACAATAGTCACTTTCACTTTCACTCCTCGTCTCTCCAACACAAACCAACACCGTCTTGATCATTCGACTCCAGATAGTCCAGCCTGAGCTGTCCCAGTAACATACCTCCTCCATCCTCGTCCAAATTTCAGCCTCCTCCAGCTCCACCGCCTGTCTTTTTGCCACCGTCTTGAACCTGTACAACATAGCTGGTCTCGCTACCCACATGTACATTTTCCCTCTTGCTCTTGCTGGAACCCATCTCCACATCTGCAGAAGTCCGTTCAGCACACAGACAGTCTCGTTATGTGAAACATGGCGCTTCCCGACGCAGGTGGGGTGTAATTCAAATAAAGGGAACATTTCCTCCGGCCGCCCGCAACGTCCGCGTACACACAGCGCACATACACTCTCGCTGTCCGGTCAATACGTCAAAGTTTCGGCGCGTTTAGTCCGACTACGGCCAAACACAGCAACCTCCACTGAGACTAATCTCTTCAATCCCACCACAGATGAACGGCCTGTGTGCTGGATGTCAGGGTACAGTGTGTGTTCGCTGGATGGGTGAAGACCGGGCTCGGGGCCTAAAAAAATCTCTAGTCAAGGAAGATTGAGCTGTGGCTTGTATGAATGTGGCTGCAGTGCTTTTACCTTTAACCCTTAAAGCAGCAGCATGGAAACTAAAAGACATTTACATTTGTTTCAGGATCAGCCAAGACTGGCCGATCATCAAACGCTGCTTCTGTCAATGGATGCTGAAGAAAGGAGGACAGCAAGTAAAAACTTGGTCGAGTCCATCAATTAGCCTTTATACCTCCAGCGGCCTAAATGATCATCACGGTTTATAAAGTTGCCCGATTTGGTTGATTAATCAGGAGATCAATCCATGTCTCAAAGCCCAAAAGAACTGGCCTCGCACTGTCTGGGTGGGTAGGATAGTCCTCCCTCTCCACCCAGCTGATACTAGTAAGCACAGCCATCTGCTGACTTAACATCGGGCTGTTCTCACGCTTTCTCACCAACACAGAACTATCAAACTGCTCAGGTACAGAGACTGGACTGAAAATCTGGCTCTTCTCTTATTTTAGCACAAAACATAAATGAGGCTTAGTCAGGCTTAGTTAAACCGACGACCTAAATTCTCACGCTCTTGTCCCAGACGGTCTGGGACACACTATGACACACCGGTGTCCTGACGCAGAGCCGTGTGTCGTGCGACGGGTAAACGTGTGATTGAGGGTGTTTTGGAAAACAAGCTGACTCAGCCCTGCTGTTGACTCTCGCTCTAATGATCCCGTAGGTGTGGGACCGGTCGGGACAGGTGTGCGGTGTTTGTGAGTGTGTAAGTACCCGTGCGTGCGTTTGGCACCAGATGCTGGATTAATAGTTTTGATGGGGGTCAAACACACCCATCCGGGTGGGAGCTTCAGCCCGTGACTCATGAGTTTAGAGCCACACACTCCCACACCAGACACGCGTGTTTCACACACCCCTGACTCTCCAGACCAATGGGCCGCTGTGAGTAAGAGGTGTGTGTGTGTGTGTGTGTGTGTGTGTAAGAGCTCCGTGGTGTCTGAATGTTTTTCTCCTGACTCAGGGCTCAGTCAGGTGAACAGGCCGGGCTCAGGGGACTTTTGTTTGTGTGTCTTTTTTACAAGACTGGACGCGTTTTTATTCCACAGTTTAGCTCCAATTATTGTTTTAAAATCTGGGTTTTATGTACTGCAGTAGTTAGATTTTTAACAACACATATAATTGTTTTTTTTGTTGCTTTCCACACTTTTGTTGCATAATTATGTTCATGTTTTAGTAGTTTGAGTTCATTATTTTTATTATTATTATTATTATGTGATATATGTGATGGGGCAGCGCTGGCCTAGTGGTTCGGGAGTTGCCCCGGATCGGAAGATTGTGGGTTCGATTCCCACACCAGTAGGTTGCCCTGAGGTACCCTTGAGCAAGGTTCTGTCCCTGTCACTGCTACCCGGGCGCTTTCATAGCTGCCCCCTGCTGCACGGTGTTTGCATGGGTTAAATGCAGAAGTCAGATTTCGTTGTGGTTCACTGTGTGCTCTGCTGTGTACACACAATGACGGGAATAGTCACTTTCACTTTTTTTTTTCTTTCATATGCAGCTCATTGAACCTTCTCGACCACTTGCTCTTTAAGGGTTTCTTTTTTGAACAAATGAGTTATCTAAGTTCAGCAAATCATGATTATGTTAATGAAGTATGTTTGAAAAAAACATATATATACATATTCTTAAACTTCTTTAAAACATAAAACATGATTTAGAAGCTCTGGAGAGGAACAGAGAGAAAGCCGACCACACGAGGTCTTTAGAAAGAACCATGTGGACGAACCAAAAACTCAAAAACAGAAACTCATGACTTTGTTAAAGCTTCAGACTGAAAGTGTATACACGCTTCTGAACGGCTTTATTGAGCTGCTCAGAACTGTCTCGCTGTTTCTAAGATGACCATGAGAGAGGCTGGTGCTGGAGATCTCAGACTCGTTTAACTACAACACCATGAACCAATTAAAACCAAGCCTAACAAACTCCGCTCCTCGGTGACTGGATCACGGAGTGAAACGGACGTGCGAGATGAGCAGGTCTGTTCCACCATGTGGGAAATTTAATGACCGCACATAAAACAAAACACAGGAAACCGTAAAGAATATATTACTGAGGAAAATGGCCGAGTAAAACACACACACAAACACATCCATCCCTCATTTAATCCATCCATCCATCAAGCTATACATCATCCTTCCATCCATCCATCCCTTAAATTAGCCATTCATCTTTTCATTCATCCATCTATCCCTTAATTGATCCATGCAACCACCCCTTATATGTATATGAATTCAATACAAAGTGTATTTATCACACACACACACACACACACACACGGGTCTCAGTTTCAGCAGTACAAATAGCACTACATTCATAACACTAATGATCAAGCCAAAAGGTCACATGATGACTGGTACACACACACACACACACGACTAATCTGTGCATGCAGTAAGTGCAGCCCCACCACGGTACAGATGTGCTTCCATGACTAAGACTCCCCTCATGTTCCCAGAACTTCCCGACTCTTTCCTGCAGCTGGAATTCCGGCTCATCGTTCTGGATGGAACGTGTTCACGGAAATCCACCACAGGTGAGCTGGTGTGGGACCAGACGTGAGTTTGCACCCAGGGACACTGAGAGAGTGTTTACTGCACATGAATGTCCTTCAGATTCTGTCCCAGAACGAGTGACGGGGCAGAGATTAGTCCGCATGCTCCACATTCCTGATCGGATGTTTTTCCAGCACAGTTTCACTGAAGAGCAGCTCAGTGGGACACGAGTACATCCCTCCATCACTAAATAAATCCCCCCATCTGCACAGGAAACAAACTTCCTCCCCAGTCCCCTTCAGCTTTCTCACACACACACACACACACACACACACACACACACACACACACACACACACACACACACAGGGGCAGCTGTGCGATAGCCTCATCATGCCGGACTCAAGGTCCTGCTCCAGAGCAACTTCATTAGCCTCGATCATCTGCTTCCCAAAGCCTCAACATAGAAACCCCAGCAGAGAGAGAGCGAGCGAGGGAGAGTCCATCCATCCATCCATCAACCATTCGGCCATCTGCCCGTCAACTCGTCCATCAGTCTGTCCATTTGTTCATCCATTATGTGAGCCTAACCAGGGTGGCAGGGCACTGGAGCCTGATCCCCACACAGTGAAAATCAGCAGGCCCTCCGGTCCACCGGACTTGTCTTTGTCCTGTGGGACAGAACCAGAGCTATTGTCGGAAACCCACACAGGGAGAACTGTTGTGTTGAACTGTTGAAGACATTAAATGAGGATGTTATTGCGTGCGGCGTGTTCCAGACTGACGAGACACAGTTTGGAGCTTTCTAATGTCTCTGCAGAGCGTGTGGAAGACGGTGTTCCTGGACTGGATCACATGACACGGAAACCAGCAAACAATTTATCACAGAACACGGAAGTCAGAGTAGAACATCACCACTCAGCACATTTTTACAGAACCCCCTCCCTGCTCCACCTTCTCGTTGTACAGTCGGAGACCATCTGTTCTCCATGTTCCTCAGGTCCAGGTTCTGCTGTGCTTGAAGCCACGCCTGTTATTTTAAAGCAGAAAGTCCCTGAAATGAAGTGAAATGTGTCTGGAGTTTTTGGGTAAATTTGCATGTTTTAATGGATAAGTGCCGTTTATTTGCTATATTAACACGCTGAAATAGAAAATATGGAACATGCATAAGTATTTACACCCTTTGCCTAAGTTTCTCTTCAGAAATCTCTTGCCTTTTACTAGCGATGTTCACGAAGGGGGGCGTTGAAAAGTTCTACATTGTACTTTTTGAAGGCTCTGATATTGTATAGCCACACACTTGGCCTGATGTTTAGACCCCAAGATCAGAAGTCTGCTGGTTCAGTAGGTTGCACTGAGGTACCCTTGATCAAGGTGCCGCCCCCATCACTGCTCCCCGGGTGCTGGATATGGCTGCCCCCTGCTGCGTTGTGTGTACGTTAAATACAGAGGATGTTTTTTGTTGTGGTTCACTGTGTGCGGTGTGTCAATAGTCACTTTCACTTTCAGTCAGATACACATATACACACACACATTTTATATATATATAATTGTGTGTGTGTGTGTGTGCATATGTGTGTTTCCGCTGTTATAGTTTTGATTGCTCGTCCTCTAGAGGTAGTTCGGACTTTGGGAAACACTGCTGTGTTGTTTATTTGAGACAGCTGTGTGTGTGTGTGTGTGTGTGTGTGTGTGTGTGTGGTGAAAAGCCTCGTCAGCACACATCTACAACAAAGCAGAGCCATTAGAGAGACGGATAAGACAGAGCAGGAATCACTCACCAGCTTCACAAGCCAACGTACACAGGCCGAGTGTGTGTGTCTTCACAGGTTACAACAACACACACACTCGATTTATGAATTCCTGCTATTGGCCGAGCGGCCCAGACTTCGAGTGATAAAAAAGAGCAATGCGTCCTGCATTGACAGCCCGTCCGCGGGAGTTGCCTGAGGAATGAGGTCCACGCACCGAGACTGGACAATGCTGCTGGGAACGCAAGAAAAGCGGGACGACCTTTTCTTTCAGGCCAAATTTCTTTCCACCTCGTCTTCTGCGTGGTTGTGCTTCTGGGCCTGGATGGCAGGCCGCTGTTTCCAGCTCAAAATAAGCATGACAATAGCCGGCGGTTCCACGAGGAGCTTTTCCAACCATAAACGGAGTGACTTTTGCAGGATAAAATGCACGAGGGGGGAAAAAGGCAACAACATTTCTCAAAGAGATCTGTAATTCAGCCAGTGCCACGTCTTCAGAAGAAAGAAGGAACGCGGCGATGAAGGTCTGGTGGTAAACTGGCTCCAAATATGCTTTAGATTAGATTTTCCTGTGCTTGATCATATATGTCGTATACAGTTGAGGCCAAAATGATCAGCCCCCCAGGAATTATGGAACATTTTTCTAAACTTCTTCCCAGTGTTTGCAGCATTGATGAAACTTGATATAAGCAAACATTCACCAGCGCTATTTAGTAGCTTTTGGTACATTTTGTAATATAAAATACATTTTTAAGCTCGCTTTATATCAAATATAGTAAAAAATAAGAAACAAACCTGGCCGTGGCTGTAAGAGCAAGATTTCAAGAACTCTGGAGAGGAAAATAGTCAGAGATGTCAGCAAGGAGCTCCGGACATCTGCCAAGATGATTGTTGCTGACCTGGCCTCTTCTGGAGTTGATGTTTCAAGGAACATAGTTGTAAGGGCTCTTCGTGGTGGGCTTCAGGGCCATCATCCCAGAAGAACCCCTTTACTCAAGAGCAGCACATCACAGCCCGATTGAGGTTTGCCCGTGAACATTTGAAAGGTAAAGATGAGTTTTGGAAGTCTGTGCTTTGGTCTGATGAGACTGAACTGGAACTGTTTGGGCACTTGGATGTTGTTTATGTTTGGCGAAGAAAGGGAGAGGCCTTCAACCCTAGGAACACAGTTCCCACAGTTAAACATGGTGGTGGGAGCATCACGCTGTGGGGCTGTTTTGCAGCCTCAGGCACGGGCAGCCTTGTTCGGGTGCATGGCATCATGAAAAAGAAAATGATGTCGACATTTTGAGGGAGAATATGCAGAATCTGCTTGTAGTCTAGGCTTAGGTCATCGCTGGGTCTTCCAATAAGACAATGATCCAAAGCATACATCGAAATTAGTCCAACAGTTTCTCAAGGATACCAAAACCAAGATCCTGGAGTGGCCGGCACAGAGCCCAGACCTCAATCCTATTGAGAATCTGTGGTGCTCAAAGTGAATGTCCAGGCTCGGAAACCATGCAATTTGGACCAGCTAGAGCAATTTGCAATGGAAGAATGGGCCAAAATCCCTCAGGAGACCTGTGCCAACCTAGTAAAGAACTACTCTAAGAGATTGTTGTCAGTTGTGGCTCAGAAAGGGGACACTATTAACTATTAATGGCCAGGGGGCTAATAATTTAGGATATCTCATTTTTGCCCTTTCCTGTTTCAACTCGGTGTATCAATAAAATATCCTGATTAAACGTAGTGGACATTGTTTTTTATAGTGTATTTGTCTCCAAAATAACAAACACTTGTTGTTAATGGTCATTTTTATGGAGAAATCAAGAGTGCTGTCTAATTTCATGAGGGGGGCTAATAATTTTGGCCTCAACTGTATCTGTGCCACCATACAGGCTCCTCTGCAAGTTTTGGAACAGCAAGGCCGATACATTTGTTTTGTCATTTGGGTTTGAGATCAGAAGATGAGCATAAGATTGAACTCGATGTCTACATTTATAGCACCTTCTGTGTCTGACCACCCAGCAAAGGTCTGAAAGGTTTAAAGTAAATCACACTTGAATATTTGCGTTCATATCCCCAGCATCAAGCCTGTGATCCACTGACTTCCTAAAAGTGTTGGTTTCCTCTGGTTACAGTTTTCCAGGTTTGTATCTGAACAGCTTTCAGTTGTTGTTTGTGTTGGGGGGTTTCTCTTTTCAGTCTGCTCGTTTGGAGATGAAATCCATGTTCAGTTGGGTGCGATCTGTGGGATCGGACCACAAGGGCTTCACTGAGACCATCCATGACCCTGTCGCTGATACATTGGTTGTCCTTGTAGATCTTTTAGATGGTACTGGACACCAGGAGCACCCGACAAGACCTGATGCCTTGAAGATGCTCTGATCCAGTTGTCTAGCTATCACAGTGTGGTTCTTATGAAATGTTCAGGCTTTTTTCCTGATCCCAGCTCATGAGCTTCACAAGAACTGACTGTTTATTCACACTCTCATATATCCCACCCTTTCCCAGATGCCACCGAGGCCAGATAATCAATGTTGTCCACTTAACCTATCCTGACCTTTGTACTTCCACTTCACTTTATTAGAAACTCCAACCCTGTGCTTCCACTTCCAGGCCATTTAAATTCCACCTACTCTTTAGCCCGAGCGTATTTGCACACTTAGTCAGTATCCCGTCTGTTGCTGCACGGTTTAGCTCAGCCTCCCTCCCTCCACCCCATTCATGTTCTGACCCCAGGACTTCTGTTGCCCAGATATTACTTCTCAGCTTAACAGTGGCACTAGTGCTGGACTTTTTGACATCAGTGTCATCTATAAATATCCTGTGGTCAGAACTGACCTCTGATGAAAGGGACAACAAGCTGTCCATCAATAGATGGACTACTGTTGACCAGCTAGGTGGACCAATATTTATGAAAGTCATTGGTAAAAATTAGAAATATAATGAATAATAAAGTCCTCCAACTTCTGTAGAGCAGTTTCTGGCCTTGTTCCCAGCCAGGGAAATGTGTATCCACAGGCTGGGAAGAGCAAGAGATCAAGTGTCTGAGTGTGTCATCTTCTAGCAGCCTTGAGTAGAGGAATGTGGGTCATAGCCACACTGTTGCAATCGGGTAACCCAGCTCTGGGTTAGAACGCTGGAAGCTCATTTAGAAGCTCAAACTAGTTTGGATTTTTAGTTTGCCGCTCCTGACACCACAGCAGCGTTGGCTTCTCCTGGGGAATAGATCTTACGTCTTCCAGAGGTGGGACTGTAAATGACATAATTGAGCCTGTCATGGAGGCGGACAACGTAAATAGGTCTCTAAAATAGACCAGTACTGGCTGGAGAAGAGCAGTGGGTGTAGGCGCTTTCCCCGCATTCGTAACTCACACTTCCTTTACGCCATGGATTCATGGCAGTGCAGCTACTGGTACAGATGAAGCTCGGTGGAGACAGATGGTATGGTTTGGAGGGGCCAGCTGGCGCTGGATGCACTGGGTGGAGTCGCGTTATGTGTCCCTGCACATGTGCGGTTCTCAACCATGCTCCTGATACTTTGGGCCACTTTTAGACCACATGAAGGACATTGTCCCTTACTGTCCCAGTGACTGGAGGATCAGAGAGAGGACAAAATGAAATGGCTGTCTAGGCTGGAAAAAGAAGGGCGGTGAATTTGTGCTTTTATTTCATTAAAATAAAAAAAACTTGATTTGAATCGATCGACTATTGTCAGGGTTTCCTGAAGTGCAGACCAGTTTGACCATCCTCAGAATTTGCTGTACTCTGGACCAGACCATCCTTGGGAATATCCTTCGCTGTAGACCAGCCTGAGCGTTCTTGGAGTCTCCTGTACTCCAGACCAGCTGGACCATCAATTGGGCTTCCTGTACTCCAGAATACACAGACCATTATCAGGGTTTCCTAATGACCAGACTGACCATCATCAAGGTTTAATGTACTCCAGAGAAGACCCTTGTCAGGGTTAACTGTAGACCAGGTGGACCATCATGTGTGTTTCCTGAACTTCGGGCCAGCTTGGCGTCTTTTTGGTTTTCTGTACTCCAGACCACACAGACCATAATCTGGGTTTCTAAAGACCAAATTAACCATCATCAGGTTTACTGTCGACCAGATGGAACATTTCCAGGGATGTACTCTGACCTGGTTGTTCATTGTCTGGGATTCCTGTAGACCAAATTAATCATCATCTGAGTTTCCTGGAGACCAGACAGACTATCACTTGGGTTTCCTGTAGACACTCATTTACTATAAATCTGGGCCTCCTGTACTCCAGACCAGATTGACCATTATCTGTTTTCTTGTAGACCAGATTGATCATTGTCTAGGATTCCTGTAAACCACATTGACCATCATCACTGAACCAATTAGAAAATTTTACTGTACTCCAGAACAGACTGACCATCATCTGGGTTTCCTAAACTCCATATCAGATCTCTTCTCACTTGACCAGCTATACCATCATCTGCATGTGCATTCCACCCCCTAAGCTACCCTCAAATAAAATCTGCTTCTTCAAACTACAGACTGTAACTGGTCCCAGTTCTGTTAACTACAGACTGTATGGGCCCTCAATGGTTACATTCATTATTCTTCATAAAATGTGCGACGTCTCAGTAAAATTCTTTCATTCTCTACTTTTATTCAGTGTCTTCAAGGGTTCTGTAAAGCTTCGATGCCTTGATACCAAATTGGTGACCAGATGAGCAAAGTTTCAGTATTTATCCCTCAGTTCTTCCCAGGAATTCTGTCATTTTGAACATGACATGAAGTTGCCAGCAGTGCAGTCACGAGAAACCTGCGTTGCAATGATGTGGACGTTTGCATCCGGAGACGTAAACAGATAGTCCAGCGTTAGCCGCATATGATCCAAGCCATGTGTGTGGTCTGACTTTGTGTGTGTGTACGTGCGGAGTCAGGTTCATCACTGTAATCTCCTGCGTAGTCAGCAAACCCTGTGCGGAATGAGCGCCTGACTACTGGGAAAGAGAGGATACCCCCTACACACACCACACACACACACACACACACACAGCTTGGGGATCTTACTCCTGTGTGTTTTTCCCAGAAGAGTAATAGGTGATGGTTTTGGGTGCAGAGCTGATGGATTGGCCATTAAGAACCAGGCTAGGAGCTTAAGGAGGGGTTAAAAAAAAAAAAAGTCGCAGATAATATCTTTATTTCAACATGTTTTGGGGATTTTCAAGCTCAGGCACCCCATTGGTCAGTTTTGATACTGCTAAGGGGGCTTAATTCTGCTGTTTTTAAAGCAAAACATGAACAGTATATAGATAATAAACTAAGAATAGGTAAAAAAGAAAAAGCTTTAACATAAAACCTTTTTTTTCTGTCATTTGTTTGGGCCATTGGGATGGTTTCCTTTATTCTATTCCTACAGTACAAGTGTCCAAAAAACCAATGCATTTACATATATCTCTGCAGCAGTTTAGCCCTGCCCACTCATGCTGAAGTTATGAGGAGTGTTTCACCCTGGGCTGCATGTTGAAAGAGGGCAGCCAGTTAGGGTAGAGCTCATTTCAATTCCTAATTTGCATCAAACTTCCAGCCTTAGACGTCATTCCACCTGTGCTGCAGCAATCAGTCACCAGTTTCTTGGCACTTTCTTCTGCATCTTCCCATCTGATGTTCACATAAAGGCCCAAACAGGAAAGCTTCTTTAGGAAAAAAGAGTGAGACGCGTTCTCTGTGGTAGATGGAACCAGACGGCTCGAGCTTCCTCACAGACATGCAAGGGTTAAAAGCTCTGATGTCTGAGACATTGGTTCACGAATGTTAAGATGAAGGTTACAATGTATTCTAACTACACTCATGGAGGGCGTTGTGAGGCAAAATAGACCCCAAATCCCCACCCATACACACACACACACACTTGGGCTTGTGACTGAGGCAGCAGGTGCAGTCAGTAAGGTGTTTGTGTGTGTGTGTGTGTGTGTGTGTGTTGCAGCTCATTGCGTGATGTGGCGGCAGCAGAGCCATAGAGGCTGAGCCTGCAACTGCCCTGCATTCTCGGAGGGCCGATGCTGAAGGGAGTGTGACGGTCAAATTAAAGCCACTCATGACTCAGACAGACAGGCAGACAATTGGCTCAAAGATGACTGTGGACCTGCTCGTCCAGACCAGCTACTCCACCGAGTTCACAAGACTAGCGTAGTTAGATTTCTCTCCTCAGACTGGATCGTCTCTATGAGCTGCTGCCACTAAGATTAACAAAAGCTCCGCCCACTCAAACAGAAACCCCACTATTAGCTCGCCGAACTTCCAGTTACAGACACTCATGGATTCTTATACTGTAACTCATGCTTTACCGGAAGTCATTGCTAAATTTATTAATTATGAAATGCACTTTCTCTTTCTTTCTTTCCTTCTTTGCTTCCGGTGTCGGCCAGAGAAGGATGGGTTCCCCTTTTGGGTTTGTTTTTATAAATAAAACTGACATGATTTGAGTTGTCGAACCACTACAACTCGACCACCAGTCTGAGGTGTTATTTGAGGTGTTAGCCGGTTTCCTCTTACAGTCCCAAGATATGCAAGTCAGGGGGATTGGAGACATAAGTGTGTGTGTAGGTGAGTAGGTGTGTACTCTGTAATGGACAACTAACCAATCCAGGCTGTTGACCCTGTGGGCGCAGGGGTAGTTTGTGACCATATCCATATAGGAGTTATATTACATGAGGAGGTCAGAGAAATATGTCAGAGTAATACAGGATACAACAGTGTGACAGTGGTGAGGTCTGAAGTAGGAGTGACGGATGTGTTTAAAGAATGGTGGGATTACACCAAGGATTGTTGCGGAGCCCGAACCCAGCCACTAGGGATCCACAAGCCAGTGTATTTCTTCGTGCCGGTCCCAAGCCCGGGTAAATGGGGAGGGTTACGTCAGGAAGGGCATCCAGTCTAACTTTGCCAAATCAATATGCGGACAACGATACAGAATTCCATACCGGATCGGTCGAGGCCCGGGTTAACAACGACCGCCATCAGTGCTGTTAGCCTACAGGGTGCTGGTGGAAATTGGACTACTGTTGGCC
>CM029373.1:1759066-1824154 GCA_017165825.1 Hepsetus odoe | reverse complement strand
AAGTTGATCAGCCACACCATGAAGTTATGGGAAAGAGTCGTGGAAGCTCGGTTAAGAAAAGAGGTGAGGATCAGTGAACAGCAGTATGGTTTTATGCCGAGAAAGTGCACCACAGATGCAATGTTTGCTCTGAGGGTGTTGATGGAGAAGTACAGAGAATGTCAGAAGGAGCTGCATTGTGCCTTTGTGGATTTGGAGAAAGCATATGACAGGATGCCTAGAGAGGAGTTGTGGTTTTGTATGAGGAAGTCTGGTGTTACAGAGAAGTATGTGAGAGTAGTTCAGGATATGTATGATGACAGTGTAACAGTGGTGAGATCTGCAGTGGGAGTGACGGATGCATTCAAGGTAGATGTTGGATTACATCAAGGATCAGCACTGAGCCCATTCTTGTTTGCAATAGTAATGGACAGGTTGACGGACGAGGTTAGACAGGAGTCTCCGTGGATGATGATGTTTGCTGATGATATTGTGATCTGTAGAGAGTAGGGAGCAGCTTGAGGAGAACCTGGAGAAATGGAGATATGCTCTTGAGAGGAGAGGAATGAACGTGAGTAGGGCAAAGACAGAATACATGAGTGTGAATCTTCTTCTTTTTCTTTCGGCTGCTCCCGTTTAGGGGTCGCCACAGCGGATCAACTGTCTCCGTTTTTTCCTGATGAGTGTGAATGAAAGGGAGGAAAGTAGAGTGGTTAGGATGCAGGGAGTGGAGGTAACAAAGGTGGAGGAGTTTAAATACTTGGGATCAACAGTTCAGAGTAATGGCGAGTGTGGAAGAGAGGTGAAGAAGAGAGTGCAGGCTGGTTGGAATGGGTGGAGAAGAGTGGCTGGAGTGATTTGTGACAGACGCGTACCAGCTAGAGTAAAAGGGAAGGTTTACAGGACAGTAGTGAGACCAGCTATGTTGTATGGGTTGGAGACAGTGGCACTGACGAAAAGGCAGGAGGCGGAGCTGGAGGTGTCAGAGTTAAAGATGCTGAGATTTTCGTTGAGTGTGACGAGGATGGACAGGATTAGAAATGAGTATATTAGAGGGACAGCTCAGGTTGGACGTCTTGGAGACAAAGTTAGAGAAGCAAGGTTGCGTTGGTTTGGACATGTCCAGAGAAGAGATGAGGAATATATTGGAAGGAGGATGTTGAAGATGGAGCTGCCAGGAAAGAGGAGAAGAGGAAGACCAAAGAGGAGGTTTATGGACGTGGTGAGAGAGGACATGCAGGTGGTCGGGTTGAAGCAGGAAGATGCAAAAGACAGGAAGAAATGGAGACAGTTGATCCGCTGTGGCGACCCCTAAAAGAAAAGAAGAAGAGATAGTGGAGTATTGTATAATGTATAGTATTTTATATAGTGGAGTATTGTATAGTATATTTTATAGTGGAGTATTGTATAGTGTATTGTATAGAATATTATATAGTGGAGTATTGCATAGTGTATTGTATAGTATATTTTATAGTGGAGTATTGTATAGTGTATTGCATAGTATTTTATATAGTGGAGTATTGTATAGTGTATTGTATAGTGTATTGTATAGTATATTTTATAGTGGAGTATTGTATAGTGTATTGCATAGTATTTTATATAGTGGAGTATTGTATAGTGTATTGTATAGTGTATTGTATAGTGGAGTATTGTATAGTGTATTGTATAGTATATTTTATAGTGGAGTATTGTATAGTGTATTGCATAGTATTTTATATAGTGGAGTATTGTATAGTGTATTGTATAGTGTATTGTATAGTGGAGTATTGTATAGTGTATTGTATAGTATTTTATATAGTGGAGTATTGTTTTATATCGTATTGTATTGTATGGAGTATTGTGGGTTCGGGCGTTGGCCACGTGATCGGAGGATCGGGGGTTTGAACCCCTTCCCAATAGGTTGCCCTGAGGTACCCTTGAGCAAGGTGCCGTCCCCGTCCCGCTCCTCCCTGCGATTGGCTGGCGACCTGTCCAGGGTGCGTCCCCCGTCCTCGCCCTGTGTGAGCTGGGTTGGACACCAGCACCCCCCCGCGACCCCGTTTGGGACAAGAGGCAGAAAATGGATGGATGTATAGTATATTATATAGTGGAGTATTGTATAGTGTATTGTATAGTGGAGTATTGTATAGTGTATCGTGTAGTATATTATATATTGGAGTATTGTATAGTGTATTGTATAGTGGAGTAATGTATAGTGTATTGTGTAGTATATTATATAGTGGAGTAGTGTATAGTGTATTGTATAGTGGAGTAATGTATAGTGTATTGTGTAGTATATTATATAGTGGAGTATTGTATAGTGTATTGTATAGTGGAGTAATGTATAGTGTATTGTATAGTGTATTGTATAGTGTATTATATAGTGGAGTATTGTATAGTATTTTATATAGTGGAGTATTGTATATTATATAGTGGAGTGTTGTATCGTATATTGTATTGTATATTATATAGTGGAGTATTGTATAGTGTATTATGTAGTGGAGTATTGTATAGTGTATTGTATAGTGGAGTATTGTATAGTGTATTATATAGTATATAGTACTACCGCCCCCCAGGCTCACTTGGTAACCTCATTGATGAGCTAGATATCCTCCGAAGCTCGTTCCCGGATGACACTCTCCAATGATCCTTCTTGGAGACTTCAACCTACCAGGAGATAAGATCCACACCAGTGGGCTTACGCTGCTACTATCATCCTTCGACCTGTCCCTCAGCAAATCTCCTCCTACCCACAAAGCTGCAGTACTCTTGGTCTAATATTCACCAGATCGCTCTCTATGGGCAATATTCTGTCTACACCTCTACATGTGTCTTATCAACATTTTCAGATTTCTCGCTGTTACGTCACCCCGTCTACTCGAGACTCCAGAACATGCCCGTAGAAATCTCAGCACTCTCTTTCCTCTCTTTCCTCCACAACTCTTTCCCACTTAGCTCCTCCTGCTACAACTACTCCATCTCCTTCTGCTGTCCAACTCAATACTAATGAACTCCTCTCCTCCCTCTCCATTCAGTTGACCAACTCTGTCCTTTAATTCGCAGAACAAGGCGAGTCTCTCCACCAGCCCCATGGTTGTCTGAAGTTCTGCACAACAACCGAAGAGAACTACGATCAGCTGACAGGAAGTGGAGGAAATCACAATGTTCTGAAGATCTCGTCTCATATCGTTCTCTTCTCTCCAAATTTGCTTCCGATCTAACCTCTGCCAAGTCAATGTTTTTCAAAATCAAGTTTGAAGAATCTTCAACTAATCCTCAAACATTTTGCCACTTTCTCATCTTTTCTAAAATCGCCTTGTCCTCCTGTTGTCTCAACCCTTTACCCAGATGACTTTGCTTTATTCTTTGACGAGAAAACTGAGGCAATCAGAAGATCCTTCCACTCAACAGCCAATTTTCCAGTCCAGCCCCAAGCACCCTGCGACCACCAACTCCTTCCCCTCTTGCCGCTCTCCATGAAGGAGGTACTGCTGCTCTTGAAGTCCAGCAACCCCACCACCTCGCCCCTTGATCTGATTCCATCATCTCTACTCCTAGAGATGGCTTCAGATCTTCTTCCATACATCTCTCAAATAATCAATGGATCTTTAGAGACCGGCCACGTTCCATCTGCCTTCAAGTCAGCCATAGTCACTCCTATCCTGAAGAAACCATCTCTGGACTGCACTGATTTGAACAACTACAGACTGGTATCCCTTCTCCCCTTTCTCTCCAAAATCTTAGAACGAGCGGTATATAATCAACTCAATGTTTTCTTGTCTCAAAACGGTCTAAAGGATCCCTACCAGTCTGGATTTAAAAAGGCACACTCAACTGAAACGGCTCTACTGGCTCATGAACTCCATGCAACAAGATCTATCAACCTGTCTTCGGTCTTGATTCTCCTTGACCTCTCGGCGGCCTTTGACACACTGAACCACCAGATCCTCCTGACCACTCTCTCAAACCTGGGGATTGCCTACAGGATTGACAGTACCAAGTGTCATGGCAGGGCCATCGGTCCACTCCACGAAATTTGACAACTGGTGTTCCCCAAGGATCTGTCCTCGGTCCCCTTCTATTTTCTCTATATACTGGCTCTCTGGGGGAGGTCATACTCTCTTGTGGCTTCTCCTATCATTCTTACGTAGATGACACCCAACTTATCCTCTCTTTTCCCTCCTGTGATCAACAGGTCTCTACCTGAATCTCTAACTGCATGGCTGACATCTCTGCATGGATGACAGCTCACCACCTTCTTTTCAACATTAGAAGAATCTGTCCTTTCCTCACCACCCAGACAACCCAGTTGCTGGTCCAGTCCCTGGTCATCTCGAAACTGGACTATTGCGACTCTCTTCTGGCAGGTCTTCCACCGAAGGCAACGAGACCTCTACAACTGATTCAAAACACCGCTGCAAGACTCCTCTTCAACCATCCCAAGTTCTCTTCTTCCACTCCTCTGCTGCGGGACCTACACTGGCTCCCAGTGGCTGCTTGTATCAGGTTTAAAACTTTAACTCTTACAAGGCTACTAACAGTCTTGCACCATCTTACCTGACTGCTCTAATCAAACACCATGTCTCTTCTCGTCCTCTCAGACCATCAAGCACTGCTCGTCTTGAACCCCCACCGTTGAAAAACAGAGGAAGACGAGCATCAAGACTCTTCTCACTTCTGGCTCCTCAGTGGTGGAACGAACTCCCCCTGAGGGTCAAAACTGCTGAGTCCCTCGCTGTCTTCAAACGTCGATTAAAGACCCACCTGTTCATGGAATTTCTGAGGGACTTACCCTCCCAAACCATCCACTCTCCTACCACTGCTCCTTCTTTCCTTAAACCTCTACTCTCTTTCCTGTCTAAAAAAAAAAAAAAGTGTGTAGTGTACACACTTGTCACAAGGGATCTTAGTATGTTACTTAGGTTGTACTAGCTAATCAGCAGTTCCTGATCTGAGCTGGTTACCAAGATGAGGATCTAATGTGGAAATAAAAAACCACATTAAATAAAATGTTTTTTTTAAACCACGAAATAAAAAAGTCGCTCTGGATAAGAGCGTCTGCTAAATGCTGTAAATGTAAATGGAGTATTGTATATATTGTATAGTGGAGTATTGTATAGTGCATTATTGTCTAGTTAATTGTTTAGTGGATTGTATAGTGGAGTATTATATAGTGTATTTTATAGTGGAGTATTGTATAGTGTATTATTGTCTAGTGTATTGAACAGTGGAGTATTGTATAGTGGAGTATTGAATAGTGTATTGTATAGTGGAGTATTGTATAGTGTATTGTATAGTGGAGTATTGTATAGTGTATTGTATAGTGGAGTATTGAATAGTGTATTGTATAGTGGAGTATTGAATAGTGTATTGTATAGTGGAGTATTGTATAGTGGAGTATTGTATAGTGGAGTATTGTATAGTGTATTGAATAGTGTATTGTATAGTGGAGTATTGTATAGTGGAGTATTGTATAGTGTATTGTATAGTGGAGTATTGTATAGTGTATTGTATAGTGGAGTATTGTATAGTGGATTATTGTACTATGGTGTTGCTAGGTTGCTCCAGGTGGGTACTAAGGTGTTACTAGGGTTGTGCAGTGGTATTCCAGGTGGTTGCTAGGATGTTGCTAAGTTTTTGTGATGTTATTCTATGCGGTTGTTAAGGTGTTAGTAGCTGGTTGATATGGTAATCAGAGGTAGTTTCAGAGATGCTTTAGGTGCTTACAGTTTTATTCCCTGTATTTGCTAATGTGCTCTGAGAGGTGGGTCCTGAGATGCCGCTAGGGTTATGCTATGGTATTACATGCGGTTGCTATGATATTGCTAGGCTGTTTTCCAAGATGATTGTCAAGATGTTACTATGTGGTTACAATGGTAACCTAGGTAGTTTCAGTTGCGCTCCTAGGCTGTTACAGTTTAATTCCAAAGGGTTGCTACATTTTTCTCGGCTGCCCCAGGTGGGTAGTAAGGTGTTGCTAAGGTTAAGCTATGATATTTCTTCTTGTTGCTAGGATGTTGCTAGGCTAATATCATATCACAGGTAATGGCTTACATTTTACTACATTGTTGGAATGGTAACCTGGTTAGACACAGAGGCACTCCTAGATGGTCCAGTTTTATTCCCAGTGGTTGCTAAGGTGTTGCTATGGTTTCCAAGCTGGTAGCTGCCAACATCACTGTTCTGGTCTTGGCTGTACCAACTAGCTGTAGGAGTGTAATATAATTGGGGTTGAATAATAAAGGCTGGCAGCAGTCAGTATGAGGAAGTTCAGGGTTCGATTCCCATCCGGGGCGGCCTAGATGATTATAAGTGTGTTAATTCGTGGCCGGCCTGAGCACTAACTTCACTCCTGCCTGTGTGTGATGAGCATAGAGCTGCTCTCTGCCCCGCTAATCACTTTAACATGCTGCTCAGTGTTTACCAGACTGTTGCCAGACTTGGTTCTCCTGCTCTCCTGTTTTACTGTGTGAGAGCACAGGACCGAGTGGGACGCTGTTTTTGTTTTTCATTTCCCCTCTCCGTCTGTCAGAGCCGTCTGGCTGCTGTCTGGCTCTTCATCTTTCAGCTGAACGTGGAGTGAGGAACCTGAGAGGTCACCGATTTCACTTCCTTTCATTTTGATGAAGAACCAGCCCCCACCTCCTGTCCCCTTCATTAGGCCTTCTTCATCTTCTCATCCTCTTCCTCCTCTCCCCCCTCACTCACCACTTCCTCCTTGCTTTGAAGCCAGTGCCCCACATTCCAGCATTCAGGATACCCCACATCCTGTTTAAGGAAAGAGAGAGAGAGAGAGAGAGAGAGAAATTGCAGAAAAAGAATCAAAAAGAGGTAATGAAAGCCAAAGGAACAGAAGGAGAGAAAAATGGAGAAAAGGGAAAAGAAAGAGGAAGTAAAGAAATGGGAGTAGAGAGAAAGATTAAAAAAAAAAAAGAAGAAGAATGAGGAAGGAAAAGAGGAAGGTAATGAAGGATAGAGAGAAAGAATAGGAAGAAGGAAGGGGAAGAAATGGAAGGAGAGAGAAGGAGAAAGGGAAAGAACTGGAAAGAAGGAAGGACAGAGAGAGAAAAAAAGAAAATGAGAGGGAATAAGGGAAGGAGCGGTAAAGACAGAAGGAGATGGAAAAATAGAAAAGGAGAGGGAAGAAGAGAGAAAGACAGAGAGAGTGAGAGGGAAGCCGTTTAAGGCACTTTGCATAGGTGTGTGTGTGCGCGCGCGTGTGTGTGTGTGTGTGTGTGTGTGTGTGTGTGTGTGTGTGTTAGAAGGTGAATTAACTTCACTGTAAAGCCCACTACAGTAGAGGACTTGTTCACACACAGCTGACTCTAATTTGCCCAATTCCTCTCAGATTGCAACCCAGCTGTGCCTCTGTGTGTGTGTGTGTGTGTGTGTGTGTGTGTGTGTGTGTGTGTGTGTGTGCTTGTGCATGCGTGTGTGTTTGTTTGTTTATGCACACATTCATGCAGCCTTGTATTTTTCTCTTTGTGGGGACTAAACGTCCTCATAATGATAGCGAAATTAGAAAATCGGTACTATAAAAGTGTAAAATGTGGAATAAAATAATTCTTGTGATTCCTTTAAACAGATTCCTAAAAAATCACATGCAGTTGCTTTTATTCCTGAATTAATAATCATCACTTTGCACCACCAGACTGTAAAAACTACACTCTAAAACTATCCCACACTTAGTACTGTCAGACTGTCCAAATTACACGCTGCAGATTCACACTGGATTAAAACCACTCCACTGCTTTTACTGTCAGACTATTCATACCGGCTTAACATTCATAACTTTAAACCACCAGACTGTAAAAACTACAGCCTACAGATTCATACTGGATTAAAATCATTTCACACTTATTACTGTAAAAACACACTGGATTAAAATCCCTCCCCAAGCATTACTGTCAGACTGTAAGAACTACACACTGCAGGTTCACACGGGATTAAAATCCCTCCACGAGCAATTTCCATCAGAACTGCAGTCTGCAGATTCAAACCGGCTTAACATTCATAACTTTACACCACCAGACTATAAAATCCCACTGGAGATTCACACTGGATTAAAAACATGGATCTTGGTTGTAATCACGTCTACATTAGAACCTGGAATAATGCAGTTCCGACAGGATGAAAGACAGGAATGCGTACTCTGTGTGTGTGTGTGTGTGTGTGTGTGTGTGTGTGTGTGTGTGTGTGTGTGTGTGTGTACTCTCTACTTCCCCCAAACAACCTTTAGTCACTATAACCCTGCTTTAATCTCGCCGTATCTTTCAGCCTCACACTGTTCTTCTTTCACTCCTCCACTTTTATCTTCTCTCTTCATCTTTCGGTTTCTTCCTTTCGTCCCAGAGTGATCTGTTGGCCCGTCTGTTGAGCTGAAGGAGCCGAAGCGTGCAGTTCCTCTTTTTCTTTTCTCAGACTGCCAACAGGACTCCATTACTGGTGTCTCTGAAGACGTTCCATGTTGGAAAGATCTGCGTTCTGAAGTGTGTGGTCCTGATGATAGAATCAAACCACTGAGCAAGGTTCGAACCATCCCCCACAGCTTTAGAGCTAAAAAAAAAAAAAGAGAGAGAAGGAACCCTTGATGGACGGATGGACTGTTAAACTTCATAGACCGTGTTTTACATTCACCTCACTTTCTATTCTTTCATCCATCCTTCTTTCGCCTGTTGCGTTTTACACCAGTGTGGGAAATCTCAATCACCAAACACACTGCGCAGTGTTCTTCACTGGAATTAGACTCCATCCAAATCATCCTTAAGCCAAGAAATTAGAGGAAAAAAAATAAACAAGGGAACGTAGGACCGCTCGCACCGGGATGGAGGAAAGGAAGTAGAAATGGGATCTCTCAGAACGAGTGCCATGCATGGGACAATTTAGAGGTTTACAGAACCACCTGGCACCCAGGCTCACACAACGAGCCTTTTGAAAACAACACACACACACACACAACTTTACCAGTGCCAGCCTCTGGGAGTTTGGCTGTTTCCCCCCCTCCTGTGCCAAAAGTATCGAGAACAGGCTGTGATTTGCAGCCTTTACAGGACCTTAAACCTCGTGACTTACTTTACATGGTGAAAATTTACTTTACAGCGATTGGCTTTCATATATATGAAAGTGAAAGTGACTTGGCATTGTGAACACACAGCACACAATGAAACACAACCAAATGCATCCACTGTATTTAACCTACACAAGTCATGCAGTCATATGCAGAGCCCAGGGAGCAGTGATGGGGACGGTACCTTGCTCAAAGGTAACTCAGGGGTACCTGGGACTCGATTATGGGGCTGATAATGTACCATTGTCCCAGTCTGCAAGCCTCAACCAGCCACCCATATGGAATCGCACACCCTTATTTCTGCTCGGACCCCGTGCCAGCTCCCCTCCCAGACCTTGATCCAAGAGTGGGCCCCAGTTTCCCTGTTCTGGGCAAGGTGTCTCCGAGCTTTCCTTAGGGGCACTATGAACCGCTATTTGTCTGGCTCCACACATGAGACATCTCTGTCTTGGGTGTCCCTTCCAGGAACTACAGCTCCCAGGATCATGAGGCCGCTCAAACCGCTCCACCACCAGAATGCTGTGAGCCAGGTGAGGTGCTGTTCGGTCCTGATAGGATGCCTCCTGTGGAGGTTTTCTGGGCACGACCAACTGGAAGGAGACTACAGGGGAGACCCAGGACACGCTGGTAAGATAATATATCTCGGCTGGCCTGGAAGCATCTCGGAATCCCCCAGGAGAAGCTGGTGGAAGTGGCTGGGTAAAGGAATGTCTTCTCTAACCTCCTCAGCTGGCTACCACCAGGACCCAGTCCCAGATAAGCATTTCCGAAAAAAAATATATATGATGTTAGAAACGTGAGAAACCCTCGTTAACTTTAGCCTTTCAAGGGTTTTGTGGGGAAGCTGTGGCCTAACTGTTAAGGAAAAGGAACGGTCGTGGGCTTTGATCCCCCAGACTGGTAGGAAAAATGTGGGTGGGGCGAGTCAGGGGGGTGAACATCACTTTCCCAGACCTGTGTCCACGGCTGAAGTGTCCCAGGTGAAGTTACCCAACAGTCCTTTAAAACAGGACCAAAAAATGAATCTTCTGTACTGAATTTATTGCAAGCTTTTCAGTGTTTATTGCTCATCGGATTGATTTATTTGTTCTGAGCAGTTGCACAGTGTGGATAGAGAGCGGAGCTCTTTACTGGAAGACAAGATACAAACAAACAAAGAACCTCTCACTGGAGTTCACCGGACAGTGAGTTTTCTTGAACATGTCGAAAGTGAGTTTGTCAGCTTTTTATGACATGTTGCTGCTTTTTATACACACACACACACACAAACACACACACACACATAATTGCCACTTTCATTTCGACTGGCAGTCAAAGAGTCAGACTGCATGTGACTGTGTGTGTGTGTGTGTGTGTGTGTGTGGTATCAGATGTATTCTTGCACAGTGTTTGTAACCTAAATACATTTTCGCCAAGAGAACTGGGTCAGTGTGTATTCTTTCTCTCTCTCTCTCTCTCTCTCTCCCCATCTAAACACACATACATACACACACATTACTGTGGCACCTGTATAAACACAGAGGTTGAGCCAAACTGGCACAGACAGAGAGAGAAAAAGAGAGAAAGACAGGAACACTAATGAAGGGAGGGAGGCGACGCTTCCAGCTGCATTTCTGTTTGCTGTGACTCAAACCTGCATCACGGAAGACGCTTGAGTTTGAGATCAGAAGATGAAGATGGTCAGACTTGCTTTGCTGGTAAAAACAGTTCAGTTACAAAGAACTTTAACGGTCTTAACTGAGCAAAAGTATTGGAACAAAGTTTTAAAGGTACTTACAGTAAATGATAATTGGTCGCTTATCCCCTGCTAGCGCAAGAAAAGGAAAAAACATTGTTGACGTGCACACGCACGCACGCACACACACACACACACACACACACACTGCAGCTGCCGATTCAACAGTCAATGCAGACGTGTGTGCAAAGAGCTCCCATCACATTCAGCCAGAAGTACTTAACCTGCTGTTGCACATAGAGTGTGTGTGTGTGTGTGTGTGTGTGTGTGTAGGCCACTGTGTTCAGCCTGGTGCTGTTTCTCTGGGTCAGTAAGTCATCATCATCTCTGTTTATTTGAACACTCATCCCCCCAGTCCCATTACGGAGCCTTGGGATAGAAATAATAACAAACCAGTATATATGTGTGTGTGTGTGTGTGTGTGTGTGTGTGTGTGTGCGCGTGTGTTGGAGGTGAAATCTGGAAAGTGTCATAATGTCCGTATCCATCCCTCCTCACACTAATCTGGGGCACTTATAGCCCCTCTAGCCCCCCCACTGAGCCCTCCCCCTCCCCCCCAATGACCAGTATTTACTCGGGTGCTGAAAAGCAAAGGCAGCCGTGTGCGAAGCTGCGAACGCCGTGTTCACTCCTCTAACGTTTCTATTCATTAGAGGAGGGAAGAAAAGAGGCACTTTTGCTTGCGGAGTGTGTTCCAGAGCTTTTGACTGACGTTGGTTTGTAAAGTCAGGCTTCAGAGGAATAATTCAGGGTGTAAACTCATTTAACGAGCTTTCGCACTGTGTTTAAACATGTCCGCCTTAATGCTGAAATATTACACGGGCTCCATTTTCGGCCCATATATTCCACACACACACACACACACACTGAGGCAGTCCATAGACCATTGGCTTTGAGTGATGGTACACAACCTGTTTGGATCGGTGTGTAAATAAATGACGGGAGACTCCAAGTCCAGCAGCTGCTGCCGTCCTCTTCAGACTTTTAGGCTGGAAAAACCTTCTGACCGGCCGTCCTTCACATGAGCACAAAAATGGGCCCATAAAAAGCTCGGGCTTCTCTCTCTGGCATCTGAGGATGGAGGACGGCGAGGTCTTTTATCACGGGAAACTCATAAAGCAAAGTCCAGTAAAGTGGCGACAGTAAAGTATTTGCATCAGGAGTTTTCAGTCAAGAGCATTTTATTTCAAAAATAGAGATAATTGTATGACTTGTTATTGTCTGGGGCTGATTGGCTCCCAAGGCTTTAAATGGATGGAATTATTGAGGCCAGCGAATCCTAATTGGGGAATGTTTTACAGAATTTCAATTGCGATTTAAATTCGGGACCCGAAATGGCCTTTTTGGGAGATTTAAGGTTTAATTTAATGAGCCAGGCTGCCAGTTCACAAACCCAGAGTCATTAGATTTGATTATTTTCACATGTCCTCAGCTAGAATTCGTCAATTTTGGATAATCCATCTTTCCATCCATTTTCCAACCCGCTTATCTTGGACACGGGGGCAGGTTGCCAGTGCAGTGCGGAATTTTGCATAACGTTGGATTTCATTAACCCTCACTGGGAGTGGCGAGGGCACCGAAGTGGTCATCAGTCATTTATTTGGGCACCAAGGGCGTCCAAATGAAGAGGAAGTCCAGTTAAGGTTAGGATGATGAGCTGTGATGCAGCAACCAATCAGAATGAAGAAGTGTGTCCGTGTACAGTTGATTATGGCTGTGATGGATTGTCCAGTGATTTATGAACCAGATGAACCCACTACGATTTCATGCCACATTGAATGTCTCCGTCCACTTCATCTACTCCAGAGAGTGTCCACCGGGTTCAGAGCGAAATGTTGATGTCCTCGCCACTCCCAGTGTGAACATCAAGTTAGAAGCAATACCATATGGTTTTAACTTAAGTCTGGATGATGATGATTTTAAAAACTATCATAAAAATGTTTATTATTTAAATGTCAGGGAGAGAGGGAGATGCAGAAGATCCGAAGCTTCTAATTCTAGACAACCAATCAAGATCAAGATCACCTGAGTTTTAGCCAAGCCAAGACTCTTTCCTCAAAGCAACGTATTGACAGTATTTTCTCTTTGTAAAGCCTCATTTCACTCTGTGCCTGAGTTCCTGGTTTTTATTCCTGCCTGCTTCCTGACGCTCCTGTTGGCCTTGGAATTTTTTTGGATTTCAGGCTCTGAATCATCAAAAAATAAAAAATCTGAAAATCAAATAGAATTTTGAACTACGCAAAAAGAAATGCATCTTCTGCATAACCCACACGCACTGTGCACCATATCCAGCTCCTGGGGAGCAGTGATGGGGACGGTATCTTTCTCAAGGGTTCAAGGATTCAAGCCCACAACCTTCCTGATCATGGGGTCTAGCCAAAACATTAGGCCACCGATTCCCCAAAAGTAAGAGCACACGGCTGACGTATCTCCCATGCAGACATCTGACAATCGAACCCAGGAGCTTCTGGCTGTGAGGAGTCAGCACTGTTGTGTCTTAAACAGATCCAATTAGAGTTGTTCATCCTAAATGCTTCTCCAGAGAAGCTCCTGGTGAGTGTTTTTGATTCACCTGCTCAAACTACTTCTGGTTTGGGTTGCGACCCCAGGACCTTCTCGCTGTGAGGAGACAGCTCCACCAACAGATCTGATTAAGAGTTGTTTTAAAGTGAAAGAGACTGTTCTTGTCGCATCGTTGTGAAGGCACAGCACACAATGAAACACAACGAAATTACACCTCTGCATTTAACCCATGCATGCACTCACACACGTGCAGCAGGGGGGCAGCTATTGGGACGGTACCTTGCTCAAGGGTACCTCAGGGCAACCTACTGGTAAGAGATTCAAACCCACAATTTTCCGATTCTGGGGCCTCGTCCCTAAACACTAGGCCGCCGCTGTTTTACCGAAATGCTTCTCAAAACAGCAGTTTTTGCTGCTCCCAAGCTTTCTGGTGTGCTCCATTAGATGTGTTGTGCCCCATTAGATGGTGCAACAGACCTGCACAGTGGGTTCCTGTAGACCTTAGGCGGTGATGATGAACTAGAATTAAATATCCAAAAATGAAACCATAGGAATACATCTTACACCCCCAAGTCCTGTTTCAGATGAGGAGTCACCACTTCTTGAGTGATGAACGTGGCCATAATCACTATATGAGCACAGATTTGATTATCTGACTTGGCATCCCCGATTCACCTGTCCAGACACAACACACAGGATTGCACGGGTTTAACTGTCAAGCCACTGAGGTGCTACAAAGAAAACAAAGCCGGGCGCGGGTCGCTCTGAAAGACTTCGTGGCCTCGGTTCCAGCACAACCAGCTATCTGTTCCCAACGCAGAGCAGCTCCACACAGGGCTCCCGGAGGCCCGTAACAGGAGAAAAACAGCAGGCGGAGTGAAAAAGTGGAAAGTGAGCCGGTGAGCTGACAGGAACGGTGGGTAATTATGTACATAGCATGAGCATGGCAAACTGGCAAACATTTCTTTTTCCATGGTAAAGAACCGAGGGCCGCCATCATTTAAAGTGGGGGGGCATGAGCAATGTATGAAGAGAGGGAGGAAAATAGCATTCTTTTCAGAAAGTTTATACCATTGGGCTTGTAATATGTGGTTTTGACAGCACGGTCTTGTAAATCTGACATAGTCGCACTTTTCTTGGGCTTCTAGTGGAAAAAGATCACTGTATTCGTTCCAGGCCAACTCGCACTGTATTGCTACATTCTTTGTGATTAAATATGGTCTTTTCTTGCACTGCAATTCAAATTAGAATCAATGTGGCTCTAAATAAAAGGGAACCCGCTTGCATTTTCTTGGATCGCAGAAGATCGGCACAGCTTATTTCAAACAGATTGGATTCTCACCATCTTAAGTTGGCGCAGGACTTGCAGACATAAATGTCTTTTTATTGATGGCACACCATTACTGCTAGAGCCTGGCCTTCATTTTGGACCATGAATAACCAAAGATGTTCAAAAACAAGGAGAAAATCCATTATTGGCCATTTCTGGTAGCCCCTCTATGGGATTTTTAGTGCCAGTGGGTGGTGTTGGTCTAGGGGTAGATTCCTTGCCTATGGACCTAGAAGTTGCAGGCTCATGGCCTCCATTGGGATTCTGAGCAAAACCCAGAACCCTAAGTGGAACTTTTTAAGAGCCTAAGGAAGATTCACTGAGAAGAATCAAGATGCAGAAAGAGAAGCTTTCTTAGAGCATGAGGAAGTACCCCAGAGGATGTACAAAAGAGCCGAGATTTAGAAGGAGAAACTTTCGACTCTCAAGAGCATGACCATGATCAGCTAAGGAAGATCAAGAAACTAAGGAAGAAATCCTCAGACAGCATGAAGAAAAAACACTGAATACTTTAAGAGCATGATGAAGAACCACTGAGAAGAACTAAGACTCCATAGGAGAAGCTTTCTAAGTGCATGTGGGAAAAAAAACACTGAGAATAATCAAGAGTCATGAAAAGAAACTAAAATTTACAAGACATTCTCAAAGAACACAAGGAAGAACCACTGAAAAGAACCAAGACTCAGAAGGAGAAACTAATCAGATTCAAAAATCAAAAGCAGAAATCCTCTTAAAGCATGAAGAACAAACAGAAACTAACATTTCCAGAGAGACTCTGGAAAGAGCATGACATTGAACAACCAAAAAGAACCAAGACTTAAAAGAGTAAAAGCCCCAGGATAGGAAGGTTATGGGTTCAAATCCACATCAACAAGGTACCAGCCCCATCACTGCTCCCTGCGTGAATGTGATGGACTTGCAACCAAACAAAGTTGTTTCTCCACCTTTCACCTCCCATGAGCTGGACAGGATGAGTGGCTCAGATAATGGATCTACCCGATGTGCTTGTCTTTGTACTGTGGAAAGAAACCTGAGCAGAAACTCATGCTGGGAGAACATGCAAAACCCAAATAGAAAGGATCCAAACTTGGAACCAAACCCAGAATCTTCTCGCTGTGAGGCTAACCACTGCACTACCATCCTCCAGCCCACATTGCTTATTTTTTAGAATAGTTCATCTGTCCTTCAACAGCACCATCCAGAGAGGGTTCTTCTAGTCCATTCTAGTGGACTAGAGGGAACTTCTAGTCTATTGTCAGCTATTTTTGTTTTTTTTTTTGTTTATATAGATGCGGTGGGTTTGCAGCAGGAATGTGAGAGGACACTGTTCTTGTTTTAATTGTTTTAATTAGTGTTAATTTCTGGAAAGCACTTTGTGTTTTGATGAAAAGGGATTTATATATAAAGCCTGGCTTGATTGATTGATTGGATGGATGGATGACTTGGTTGGTTGGTTGAATGATGGATGGATATATGGATTTATTGATGGGTTGGTTGGTTCAATAATTGTATGATTGATTAATTGATTGGTTGGTGGGTTGGTTGGTTCAATAATTGTATGATTGATTAATTGATTGGTTGGTAGGTTGGATGGTTGGTTGAATGATTGATTTGTTGGTTGGTTGGTTGATTGGTTGGATGGTTGAATAATGGTTGGATGGAGGGATGGATGGATGGATGGATTGGTTGGTTGGTTGAAGGATGGATGGATGGATTGGTTGGTTGGTTGAATGATGGATGGATGGATTGGTTGGTTGGTTGAATGATGGATGGATGGATTGGTTGGTTGATTGAATGATGGAAGGATGGATTGGTTGGTTGGTTGGTTGAAGGATGGATGGATTGGTTGGTTGATTGAATGATGGATGGATGGATTGGTTGGTTGGTTGGTTGAAGGATGGATGGATTGGTTGGTTGGTTGGTTGAATGATGGATTAGTTGGATGGTTGGCTGGTTGGATGAAGGGATGGATGGATGGGTGGATTGGTTGGTTGGATGAAGGGATGGATGGATGGGTGGATTGGTTGGTTGGTTGAATGGTGGGTTGGTTGGTTGGTTGGTTGGCTGGTTGAATAATGGATGGATGGATGGATTGGTTGGTTGGTTGAATGATGGATGGATGGATGGATGGGTGAATGGATGGGTTGGTTGGATGGATGGTTGAAAAATGGATGGATGGTTGGATGGATGGATTGGTTGGTTCGTTGGTTGGCTGGATGAATAATGGAGGTATGGATGGATGGATGGATGGATGGATTGGTTGGTTGGTTGGTTGGATGATGGATGGATGGATGGATTGGTTGGTTGGTTGGTTGGATGATGGATGGATGGATTGGTTGGTTGGCTGGTTGAATGAAGGATGGATGGATGGATTGGTTGGTTAGATGATTGATTCATTCATTCATTCATTCATTTCATCCAGAGCGCTCCTTTAACCACTAGCAAGCCGCTCATAAGTTCAGTGGCTCATTGTGTTTTCATGCAGTGCCTTTGCAGCACCTGGTGGAGTTTAAGAAAGTGAATAGAAAAGCCTGCTCCCCCATCAGCACCACACACAGACCGTATCACTGCATGCAGTAAAGCTGGATTTGCAGCCATAAACAAAGGCCTATTCAGGCTAAGTGTGGACTTCATGAGAGGCATCAGCAGTTGTAAAGAGATTAAAATAGAGCCGGCTGAAGAATTTTGGCACCGTGGGCAGGAGCCCGCACAAAGAAGCCAACGTCCATGCCAAGCTGCTTCTCTTCAGGACTGGCAATCTAACAGGCAAGCCTGTGTTTCCTGTTGCTGAAAGGAGTAGTTGTAAAAGTAGCGCATGTGATACATGGACGGTCCCGCTGGCAGGCCCGTCCGAACTGAAACCCGATTTTGAAACAGAAATTCTGGGCGATTCGGGATCCCCTAATCCCATTTTGCTTGTTATATTTTTCTAGCCTGAAAGATTAGCTTGGCTTGCTGTCAGTTAATAAAACAATTTCACTCCGCTGTTCTGCCAAATTAGGAGAGATTTTTCACCAGACGGGCCGGCCGTATTAAATAAGACTGACAGCGTATCCCGTCAGGAGGGTGTGTGTGCAAACGCCACTGCAGGCCGCTTCAGTATCAGGTGTTGGATCAACAGTAGCAGCGCTCCCTGATCCCAGTGCCGCTCCGAGCCAATTTCTTCTCGCATTCTTCAGTGGCGTTAGAAAATATTTAGAAAGACGGAAAGAAACAGTGTGTGCACATGTGCACGAGCATGTGTGTGTGTGTGCGCGCAGTAAGTGAATGAGGGGTGTACAAACCACATCTTGAGACCAATAAACTCCTTAAACCCTACACACTGGTGCTGCATTTCACACAGTACACACACTGTAAGAGGTGTTACTGGTTAAAGCCCTCAAACCCCGAGGCCCCATTTATTGGCCCTCACTTCACTTCTCCCTCCATACGTTAGTCCAAAATGACTTGGAATACAATGAGTTTGCATAAGCATGTATCATATTTTTAATGGTTTTAACATTCCGGAGATAAGAGGTATTTGCAGGACCAAAGGTTTCAGGCTGTTACTGAGTATTTCATCTTAAGATTATAAAAAAAGAAAAAAATGAATAAATAGCAAACAAATATAAAAAATTCTATTCAATTATTAGCAACAACTATTCTTATTATTCTGTTATTGTTATATTATTAGTAGTAGTACGATAATATTTTTTTCATTATTATTTTGTATGAATGCATTTTATATTTCATTTATAGGCTACACTTCATTTTTGCAGTGACTCAACAATTTAAAATAGTATAGAAAATAAAAATACATTTAACTAAATGAATGCAAAAACATCAAATAACAAGAAAACACAATTAGATTAAATCACTGCTTTTATCCCCAGATTACTTTCAGAGTTCCTGAAAGTACTTTTTCATTTGCATAAGCACTTCCGCTTTGACACGAGCATCTGAAGAACTCCCCCAGGGGAAAGTGTGTGACCTCTGCCGCCTCTGATCGCGTTAAGCATTTTTCTGGTTTACTACCATCATTGATCCCAGAATGCTGAGCCACACTGTGTTGAGGACCTGCAGGCAGTTTGGCCTGAACATGCTGAGCTCTTGTGTGCGGTTGCCTCTGGCTTCTGGGTTTGGAGTTTGATGCCAGTTATCCAGTGGCATAAAAGTGCAAACTGCTCGCTGTCATGTTCAGCCTTGCTTGTTTTATCATCCAGCGATGATTTACGACGGCGTTGCGTTGGGGTGTCGGAGTTTTCCGAGCGTGGACTCAATAACCCCTGGAGCATTTCTCACAACGGCAAAGAAACAACTTCTCCTCTGTGTCTTGCAATGAAAAGCCAGGAAACTTGTCTTATCACAAAGCTCTGATTGTTCGCATTCCATGCCCCCCTTTCCACACACACACACACACACACACACACACACACACACACACACACAAACGGGCAGATTTATGATGTTTATTTTCGGTTGAGTGTATCCCCCTACGTGGGTTTGTTCCAGGAGCAGCTGCCCCACACTCGTTTTTGCGAGGGCCGTGGCAGAGTTGTGATGAATGTGTAGACTAAGTGTTTCTGGCGAAGAGTTCGCCGGAGCGAGAGAGCTGGAGAAAGCTCCTTTTCTTTGGAGCTTCACCACAGCGACCAGCACCTCCCTCAACCAGCCCATGGCCTCCAGAGGAACGCATTAATGCCACTTCCTCCTGTGAAATTGTACCTGCTTTATGCTTATGCACGGCTCTGCGCTTATCCAACATGAAAATGTGCACAGCTTATGTTTTTAGGTGACTGTAATACGACTGTAGTCTCTAAATCGGATAGACACAGTTGTCAAATAACACTTCTCCCTCCGTGGTCTTCAAAAAACAGTCCTTTTGTCATAAGCGACAGTAATTTTCTGTTATTTTGTTGAAACCAAGTGCCATAGTTACTGTTGGAGGTTCAATAAGTGGGAGCATTTCTATCATCACTGATATGTTGGATGTAATTCTGGGCAGCGAGAAATTGCCAGATGAACATGGGTCCTTTTTGGGGGCCAGTCTTTCATACCCAGAGTGTTGACAGTTGACAGTCTACAGTTATGGCATTCAGCAGAAGCTCTTATTCTGACCGACTTCCATGTCCTAATTACAGGGACAGTCCCCCTGGAGCAACTCAGGGTTATGGGTCTTGCACAGGAACCCAATGATGGTAGTGCCTGAGGTGGGGTTTGAACCTGTGATCGCTTGGTCCAAAGATCTATAGGCAAGTATCCTACCACTAGACCACCAGCAACACCAGTCTAGTTGAGGCTCAGTGTATCAAGGACAACCACAAAGCAGCTTTTATGATGATGAGCTCTGCTGAGAGAAGTAGTGTCAAGAAAAACATTTAGGAAGAGTTGATGAGAAGAACCAAGACACAGAAGGAACTTTCTAAGAGCCTGAGGAAGATCCACTGAGAAGAATCAAGACTCGGAAAGAGAAACTTTCTAAGAGTATTAGCAAGAACCCAAGAGGATATATAAAAGTCAGAAAAAGACATTTTCCCAAGAGCCTGAGGAAGGACTATTCAGAAGAAGCGAGAATTACAAGGAGAAACTTTTGAAGTATATGAGGATTATCAAAAATAGAGAATTTCAAGAGAATGCCCAACACCTAAGAAAGATCAAGAATCTAAAGAAGAAACCCTCAAAAAGCATGAAGAAAAACACTTAAAGGAACCAAGAGCCCTTAGAAAAACACCTGAGAAGATCCATGATTAGAAAGAGACACTTTCTAAGAGCATGATAGTCATGAAAAGAAGTTATGAATCATTCATGAAAAGAAAGCAAAATTTACAAGACAAATTCTCAAAGAACATGAGGAAGAGCCACTGAAAAGAACCAAGACCGAGAAACTAAGCAGATTCAAAAATCAAAAGGAGAAATCCTCTTAAAGCATGAAGAACAAACAGAAACTAACATTTCCAGAGAGACTCTGTAACAGCATGACATTGAACAACCAAGAAGAACCAAGACTCAAAATAAAATTCAAAAAATAAAACAAAACATAAGAACATGAGGAGGAATGACTGAAAGGAACCAAAGCTCAAAAGGAGCAACTCCCAGAAATAGTGAGGAAGAACCATTAAGAAACTCCAGACCATTGAAAAGAATAACTAAGACTCAAAAACATCTGAGAGAATCACAATCTACTTGGGGCCTGAACTGGAGTTGCAGTATGAATATAAGCAGGACAAATTTACAGGAAGTATATATCTTATTCCAACAACTACATTAGGCTTTCTGTCCAGCTCCTGAAGGCCTAACCAATGGGAGTTTCTTGCTGATACCATGGAGGAAAATTCAGTTTGGACAGTTTTAGATTTTAACCCCTTTTGTTTCCAACCAAAGTTCTGTTCTGAGGGCTCCCTATTACTGAGATCCCCATCTTTGTGGTCAAACATCTTCCATCACATCTTCATGGACAGTGTCCCTTTGGAGTTAGTAATCCAGGCTTTCTCCATCCGCCCAGAGAGGCAAGGTTTTGGGTTACCCCTCCAAGGCAGCTGGGCCCAGGGTGGGGGCAGGCTGCGGTTGAATCCCTTTGAAAGCAGATAGCAGGTTTGGAGCCCTCTGTAGATGAGTGAAGATGTGGGCTAAAGGCGACACCCTGGCCTGGGTGACCTTGCGTAGCTTAGGCTATCCTTGTCCTGAGGTATTTACTAGCACATGAAAAGAATGTTGATGCCTTCATGTGCATTGAGAAGTGTCCTGAAGACGAGTCCCTGGCTTAAAATTTGGACATAGGTGGAGTCATTTTGTGGGATTTGGGGGTCTTTGGAAACAAATTTGATTCAAAAATTGTATTATATCATATTGAAGCAGGGTGATGTAATTATTAGTGCTGTTACAACCCCTCCAGAAGGTTCTAGAATCTATTTTGGGCCCAGTCTGGGTCCTTTCTGTGTAGAAGTGTCTGAAGATACACAAATCTAGATAATGGTGATAATGGTGTTCCAACCACTCAGCGTTCAGCATCAGAAGTAAATGAATCACTTGATCATCTGGAATCATCTGCCCCTGTTCCTTCACTGCTTCATGTCTCCAGTCAGACACTTTGTTCTGCTTGAAGGTTCAGACGTAGATCACTGTGTGGATTAACCAACACAGAACTATCAAACTGCTCAGGTACAGAGACTGAACTGAAAATGAGAGACAACAACACTGTCCTTCAGGAAGATCTGGAGAACTGCTCAGGTACAGAGACTGGACTGAAAATGAGAGACAACAACACTGTCCTTCAGGAAGATCTGGAGGACTGTCCCTCAAACCCCCGGTGGAGACATTCTAGGCTCTTCTTGCACCTCAGGATAATAATGATTAAACATTATTACAGATCGCTCATCTAACGTCCCTCAGAGAAACAGCTCCACATGGCTGATATTTTCACTGTTGATCTTTTGTGGTGGTTCTTGAGTAAAACATTTTTATTAACCACTAATTTATTAATATTAGAATTACCAGCTGTTTGTGAAGTGACCTAGACCACTTATTATCAGTAGGGGTTTATTTAGTTGTGTATTCACGACCTCATGGGTGTAGTACAGGCTACAGTCGTGGACAGTTGGTCAGGTTGATGGAGGATCGTTCGGCGTGGTCAGCTGACTGTTGTTTCTGTTTCTTCCACTTTATTTTTTAGCTTCCCATGTCCTGCCGTGGGAGCGGACATCTCCCGGACGAGCGTTGACAGCATGTTGACCGGACTTTTTCATCAATCTCGCCTCCCTCCTTTGAACTAAACCTGCTACAAACTGCCCACTTCCACTCACCAGAAGACTCCTGTGGAGCTCCTGTCCTCTGTTTGGTCTGGCTGTGTAGTGGACGTGGAAAAAAAGCAGGGAGGTTCGTTCTGCCTGGCTGTGCTTGGCCGCCGTGTGCTCTGTGTTTTTTGGCCGCCGGCGCTAAAAGATGAGCGGTCTGGGCTCGAGAAACACCAAGAGGATTTGAGGATCAGACGGGACTTTGCAGCTGCAGCGCAGGGTGAACAATCAGCTCTGCAGAGAGCAGGAAAAAGAAGAAGTCTTTGCACCTGGCCTACTTTAATAACACAACAATAGGGCATCGATTTAGCTGCGGTAATAGATGAGAACGAGTCACATTAAATGAAGTTAAAATAATAACAATTCAAAAAGCTTTGGGAAAATACGGCCAATTCAGCAACTGCGTTTGTTGGCCACGGTAGGCTTCCCTTCATTTAAAGTATTCGCTGGATCTCTTCTGTCCACCCATGTTAGCTATTTTATTTTCCATCCCGGTGCAAGAACATGAAAAAGAAATGGGGGTTGTGAGTCTTGGCTGCAGCTTAGCAAGGCATGATACATAAGATCTGACTGTAAAAAAGAAAGGCGTGGAAACGAGATATTAATGTTCTAGCCGTTTGGTAAGGTGTGGGAACAAGATAAAATAAGTGTTTAAGTAAGGTGTAATGCTTTTGATCATTATGCATGTGTTCATGGCGCAATAAGGTGCAGAAATTAGATAAATAAAATTACGGCCATGGCTTAGTAAGGTGTGAGAACAAGATCATCGAGCCATGATTTAGTAAGGCATCATTAAGTTGTGGCCATGACTTAAGCAGTTACGTTCCCATGCCTTATAAATCATGGCCCAATCATCTTGTTCCCAATGAATGTGTTCAATTTGGCCAAGTTTGAATAATGTGTGAGAATGAGATAATTAAGTTGAGGCCATGATTTAGTAAGGGAAGGAAATGAGATACTAAAATTCTATCTTAGACAGGTGTTAGGATTGAAATGATTAGGTTGTGGCCATGAGTTAGTAAGGTGTGGGAACATGATCATTATGTTGTGGGTATATAACTTAATAAAGCATGGAAATGAGATAATGAAGTTGTGCGAGGTGAGGTGTTGAGTTTGAGATGCTTATGCTGTGGCGTGAAAATGAGATAATTAAAACTGTGGCCCTAATATGGGAACAAGATAACGAAGTTGTGGTCATGATTTAGGAAGGCATGGAAACGTGATAAAAAGGTTGTGGTCACTTAAAGCATAGGGAATGAGATAATTATATTGTGGCCATGATTCATTAAAGTGAAAGTCACTGTGAAGCACACAGTGAAGCATAACCTTTACTTTAAAAGCCATACACACACCATGCAGCAGGGAGTAGTTATATCCAGTGCCTGGAGAGCAGGGATGGGGACGGTACCTTGCTCAAGTGGGCTGGGATTTGATCCCACAACCTTTGTAATCTGGCACCAAGTCCCTAAACACTAGACCACCACTAAAGCTTGGACTCAAGATAAATCAAAATGGTCGCCATGGTAATGAGATAATAAAGTTGTGGCCAGACTTCAATAAGTGAAAAGTGAAAGTGACTACCCTTGTCATTGTGAAACGCAGCACAGCACAAAACAACGAAATTCAACCTCTGCGTTTCACCCATACCCACACGTGCAGCAGGTGGCAGCTACTGAAAGCGCCCGAGGAGCAGTGATGGGGACGGTACCTTGCTCAAGGGTACCTCAGGGCAACCCACTGGCGAGGGAATCGAACCCACAATCTTCCGATCCAGGGCAACTCCCTAACCAATAGGGCACCACTGCCCAATAATGCAGCAGGGGGCAGCTACTGAAAGTGCCTGGGGAGCAGTGATGGGGACGGTACCTTGCTCAAGGGTACCTCAGGGCAACCTACCGGTGAATCGAACCTACAACCTTCCAATCTGGCAGCCAACTCTCTAACCACAAGACCGCTGCCCCATTTCAGGTAAGAATTCATGCTCTCAGCGTTCAGCCTGTATTTATTTAGATTTGAGACCTGCCTCTACTAAAGATGGTCTAAATTTAGAACCTGAGATCTTTTCTGTTATTTGCAGCAGAAACTTCCCACATCAGGCTACAAGTATCCAAATGAACTGTTGTGCCAACTTAAAACCGCAGCATGTCATGAAAGTGCAGGTTTGAAACTGTAGCCCTAAATCAGTCGGCTCTTCTGGTCTGAGAGTGGAGATGGACGCTGTTGAGGGTTGTTTGTAATACAAGGCTTCTTGTCAGACTTCACGAAGCAGCGCTGGAGACCATCTGTGAAAAATTACGACGCAACGTCTTTAGACGTTACTTAATCGCAAGCTGCCAAAAGTCATTTGAAAGCCAAATGCGTCAGCTGACATGTTACCTGTGGCACATGCAGTTTCCCCAGTCATCCTGTCTCGGGCACATGACTCTGTTATTCCAACTGTCTCCCGGGCTTTTGGGTACAGCTTGTTCTTCTTGCTCGGTAGCGAGCGTTCAGCAGCGCCCTTACTGACAGCTCTGACAGCTCCATAAAGACGTCGCTATCAAGGAAAACGAACTACTAAGGGCATGTTACTCTAAACAGGGCGTTCACTGACGTTTTAATGGACGGGACTGTAGACACAGCTCAGAAGAGGTTTTTCTCCAGTCAGACAGACTCTTTTAAGCCTCATATTGAGGATGTTGCGAAGCTGGAAAAACAATGGTTTGATATTTTTCCATTTCAAGGACTGTCGCCTCACAGCCAGGATTGTGAGTTCGATTCCCAGCTGGAACCTTTCTGCTGGCTGGATCTGAACCTGTGAACTTCTGGTCCACAAGCAAATTGTCCTACCATTAAACCATCACCACCGTTCAAAGGTGCCCTTGCTGTTCCAAAACCTGGGGCAGTGGTCGCCTGCTGCTTAAGGACTAGACCCCAGAATCAAAGTCCTGGAGCAATAGGTTGGACTTTTAGCAAAGTACTGTCCCCGTCACTGCTCCCCCGGCACTGGATATGGCTGCCCACTGCTGTGCAATGTGTGCGGCTTACCCAGAATAGTTTTGTTGTGGTTCATTGTCTATACAACATATAGATGAGTATCATGCCCCTCCCAGTAAGCCATACATCTTTTCAAGAGAAAGAAACGATAGAAAGCAACTCTGGGTCCTTCAGTTTCGATCAGATATGGAGGTTCAAGAGCTGCAGTGCAGATGCTGATAGCAGTAAAGTATGCCGGCCTGTTAACACAGCCTTGCCCATGAATTCTACACGCTCCAGATTTTAATGGCGTGTGCTTTATTGGTCTCCATCGCTCTGGGGCCTTTGGCTCAGTCCTCGTGGGGGGAAATGGGTGAGATTCCTTTGCTCTCAACCGAAACTTAAGCTAACAACAGAGACCCGATGTTAGTACGAGGTGCTTTAGGCAGAGCTGAGCCACAGCTAAAGGGTCATGCAGAGGCCGGAGGAGATAACTGCTGATTCAGGCAGTTTTGGTTAAAAACCTGGAGCATCTGTGAGGTTCTGGTTCCACTGTAAACAAAGCAAATGTGAGCTGAGTTTGCTCCCACTCTCAGCAAAAAGAGGTTCTTCAGTGGAGGTGCCCAAATTCTGTCCTATGAAGGAAGAAATATCAATCCAGACTGACGAAAGAATGTTAACGTGCCAGTGCGTTGCATCAAGAGTATTTTTAAAAAATGACATTTACATGAATCTTTGACTAAAGATAAGGAACTTGGGAAAACTACAGAGCCTGAGGAACCCATAACCTGTTGGTTTGCAGGAGTATCCTATCCCTAGTCTACACCACCCACTTTGATTTATTTTATCAGATGAATATATTTCAGAATTCTTAGTAGAAACATTTCATATGTAACCTGACAGCGAGAAGGTTCTAGGTTCCATTCCCAGCCTGGGTTCTTTCTTTCTGGGTTTTCTTCAGGAGATTGTTTTTTTTTCTCACTGTCCAACAACATGCATTTAAGGTAGACTGGAGTTTGAGATGGGCTCCAGCGTCCCCGCCACCCTGGTTAAGATAAGATGATGGATGGATGGATGGATGAAACAGAGTGGAGAGCGCATTGAGTGGACAACGTGTCATTTTGATGCACAGCACACTGTGAACCGCAAGGAAATGCTGCCTCTGCATTTAACCCATACACACGCGTGCAGCAGGGGGCATCTATTTAAAGCACCCGGGTAGCAGTGACGGGAACGGTACCTCAGGGCAACCTACTGATCCAGGATTTGAACCCACAACCTGCCAATCCTGGGGTCTAGTCCCTAAACACTAGGCCACCGTTGCCCCTATAAAGGATAGGAACAAATAGACACTACTGAATAATAGTGGTACCCTTTTTGTTGCAGAAGGTTCTTTAGAGAACCTGATATGAGTGTTTAGGACAGGCTACGACCACCCCTGCAATACAAACAGAGGATGGATGGATGGATGGATGGATGGATGGATGTCTGCCTTAAGATGGACCTTTTTTTTTCTGTCATATGTTCCAGTACCACCTGTGGTCATAGTTACACAGTTTAGATGATGGAAGATTGGATGGATGGAGGGATGGAGGGACGAACAGATTGATGAATGCACACAAATTGAGATTAAACATCTGTCACGACATGTGCTTATAACAGCTTATTACGCGTGTAATGACGGTGTCGCAGGGTTACAGTTAAATGCTAACAAGATGAGCATAATTGCTAATAATAATAGTAAAAAAACAACAGAGGCTGGACGTTTGTCCTTTAATGACACGAATGACTTACATTTCTAATATTTAAACCGAAGGAATCAATGAGAGAAAAGCGTTTACGGCCCACAGTAAAGCCCTACTTGAACTGCGCTGCTGCTAAAAGCTGGAAACAACCGAAATACACGCCAAAGTGCGTCTTGGGAGCTACTGCTTACACCGGCGTGGAACCCGTCACATAAGTGCTAAAGGGTTCATTGGGGGAGGAGGTTTCAGGTTAAGAGAAGACCTGAGGGCATACACACACACTCTTGCACACACACTCTTGCACACACACATTTCTACATTGCTGGATTCTTACTGTGTGCAATTAAAATGTCAGCATCTGCGTCCACGGCCCACTACACCCAGAACGGCCCATAAAACCCAAAGCCTGAATCAAAGCAGCCCTTCTTTCACTCTTACCAATTGCCTGTAAGTGAGAATAAAGACTTAAATCAGTAGTTTGGCACCAAAATCAAGCGTACACAGTTTAGCACTCGCCTGTCAATCAGCCAAGACATGCTACAAGGCTATTGTAATAAGAAACAGGAGCTTGTATCTCCATGCAGACTTCATGCCTTGATCATCACACACTCGTCCGTGTGGTGTAATCTGTAATACGCTTGCGTATTTGGTTTCTGACCCTGGACAACATTTTTTTATTGACAAACATGGACCAAAGTATGCTTAACTCCCAACAAACACATCTAGCAGATTTCTGGGAGCCTGAGTTTCGTCCCCAGTTCAGCTCGTGTTTATAGATAACTGTGTGTTCTAAAGCATCAGAAACCACATAGGCTAGTTTACAGGTATTTTACTTTAATATAAGTATTAAGGATGATTTTTCTTTTTACTTCTTACATTTGAAACCAAATTTCTGTCCCTTCTTCCATTTTCAGAACAGGCTCCTTACTTTATTCTGAGCACTTTAGAGTTGAATCCTCCATTAGTGTTCTCCTCCATCACCTTCCCAACATCCAGACCTGTTTCAGACTGAATATACACAAACACAGAGAGAAGACGTCCCTCTGTGTGTCCATCGGTGCAGGACAGAGTGGAGGAGAGTGAGAGAGAGGACAGGGAGAGTGGACGGTGGAGTTCAGGGTGTGTGGAGTGTGTGTCCGTGATGGAGAACTAGTAGAGACGGTGATGAAAGCGAAGCGGTGAAGTTCATGTGGATTATTTTCAGTAGATTGTTTTTATTGGAGTTGAAGTTCGAGGCTTTAATAGTCTTTAATTCTATTAATATGGAGTGAGATTCAGTTCACTTTCAGCACAGACAGACGCTCCAGACGTCCTTCAGAGGAGACACGTCTCACTTTTCACTCTCAGCACATTCCTGTACTTGTTACTTTACACTCTCAGTACATTCCTGTACTTTTTACTTTTCACTCTCAGTACATTCCTGTACGTTTACTTTACACTCTCAGTACATTCCTGTACTTTTTACTTTATACTCTCAGTACATTCCTGTACTTTTTACTTTATACTCTCAGTACATTCCTGTACTTTTTACTTTGTACTGAGTAAATCAGTTTGACTTTTTCCAGCAGTAAACTTCAAGATAAGGGTTACTAAAGGGTTTTCAGCTAATTCTGGCCTACAAACATGGATATTGAGGGAATGGAAATGTTCATGTAAAAAGGAAACAGGACTTTTTTGGTTGGTAAATCCGTATTAACATCACACAGCGGAGCACCAAGAACAAAACGCACGAAAAAGTAGTAAATGAGCCCTTCAAGCTTACAGTGAATCACCCACAGGAGAGAGGAACTGGTTCCCCCATCCGGACACGGGGAAAGTGTGTGAATGTGACCGTAGGCCGAAGCCCAATCCCGGGAGATAAAGTTATACGGGTGTGAACCCTGGTGTGTGTGCGTTCGGATGTTGTACTTGCGTTGTTTTTTTTTTAATGGCCAGTTCTAATCACACATCTGCTGCTCAGGCAAACTGAACCTCTGCCTCGCTCTCATTTATGTGCTATCTCTTCATCTCCCTCACTCCTCCCTTCTTCCTGCCTGTGTGTTCCAGCTGCACATCCCGCAGAGGAGCCCTGCAAATACTTTCCATACCTCACCGCAGAGAGAGAGAAAGAGAGAAAGAGATGTTTAGCTTGAACATCTGGTTTAGGCATGATGAGGGACATTAGCGAAATGGACAGATGGTGCTGGCCGGGAGGTCATTTAACTGGACGGTTATGACGGTTAGGATCCACCTTTAGGCTTAACTCCATTCCTGTCCTTTCCATGATAATCTTTTGTCATTCACATTCGTGAGCAGGAATTTAATATCGTGTGGAGACATTTTTAAGAGGCACAATATAAGGATAACTGATTCTTCTAAGGCTTTGGGAAAGGCTGGATGAATAAGTGAATTAAAAAAGTTACACTTTATACAGCTACTAAACATCATTCATGGCATTTAGCAGATTCATTCTGGACATCAGGCATCGTTGCACAACTTACACACACCAATGATTTGAGTCGATGAATTACCTGTACCTGAGCAGATCTCCAGATCTTTCTGAAGGACAGTGTTTTGATGTTTTTGAAATAGCCACAGATGATTCGAGATGATCAGGTGATTCATTTACTGCTGATGCTGAACACTGAGTGGTTGGAACCCCTTTATCCAGAACCTTTATCCAGTAAAATATTTTACTGTGATATTTCAAGGCCTTATACTCAGAAGGTCATGGGTTCATGTCCCAGACCAGTAGGTTACCCTGAGATACCCTTGAGTGTGGTACCGTCCCCATCACTGCTCCCTGGGTGCTGGATATGGCTGCCCACTGCTTCACGGTGTGTGTGGGTTAAATACAGGATGTATTTGGTTGTGGTTCACTGTGTGCTTTGTTCTTTAAATATTTAATTATCTTTAATATGCTAAGGTGTTGTAGAGAGTCAGAATTGGGCTTTGTACAAGGTAGCACAAAGTGTGTGTGTGTGTGTGTGCGTGCGCACTAGAGCTGGTTAACACGCACTGTGCATCTGAACAAATGGCGTTTATCCCGTTAAGGGTTACATTCTGCAGCTCTGAGAGCGATTTAAGCGGCGGCAGGCACCCGATATTAGGCGGTCGTTTATTTAATTGAGCACTTAAGGGCAAGGAGGCAGGCCCAGCGCTGAACCTCCGCTCTAATGAGCAGCTACACACTCGGCCGCTGCATCGTGGGCCAAATCAATCACTTTATTCAGTGGCTGCAAATACGCCGGCCAAGCCGCTCGCTTTGAACCAATCACATAAATGACACTCTCACTTCGATCACACTCCCATTATGACTTCCCCTTTATGAAGAGAGAGAGAGAGAAAGAAAAAAAATGCTCAATTAGCGTTTCCGTTGGGGGCAACAGGCCGTGCCAGCTGCAGTGTAACGACCGTGCGGCGCAGTTACAACCTGAGAACTGTTGCTGTTGGCAGACCCTCCTGGTGGGCGTGGGGGTCTGTCTGTGCCTGCCCAGCTGCATCTGAGCGATTGGGTTTCAGGGCTTATTTTCCAGCCCAAGAACACATGAACACCACCCAGTCCGGACCATCCGAGCAGGACGGCTCCATCCGTTCAGCCGCTTTTCTTCATCTGTCTTCCCGTATTTGTGCAAAAGTGAAAGTGACTATGGTTCACACAGTGATCCATAATGAAAGCACCCTCTGTATTTAAACCACACACACCGTCCACCAGTGGGCAGCTATATCCAGCAACCGGATAGCAGTGATGGGGACTGTACCTTGCTCAAGGTTACCTCAGGGCAACCTAACAGGACTCAAACTCATAAGCTTCTGCTCCTGGGGCCTCGTCCCGAAACACTAGATCATTGCTGCCCCCAGAGTTGATGCTTTGGCGAATGCAGGCTAATATGCATCTTATGTTGTTTTGTGACGTGCATTTATATGTAGTGGCCTTTTTTTGCAGTTTGCATGATAAATTCATGCGTATTAGCCCTGCTACACTATGCATTTTGCAGTAGGCGTAGTCGATAGCTTGACTAAATCATAAAGCAGTGGGAGATCATAGCACTGAGATCAGGACAGTCTATTTCACAGTTTAAGGCTCAGCTTAAAACTCACCTTTTTAGACAAGCCTCTGTGCAGCTTCAGCTTTTAATTTTTTCCATTTCATTTTCTGTGTATTATAATGCGCATGCCTTTTTTAATTCGAATTATATAAAAATAACAAACGTTTAAATGTTATGAATATCAATTATCATTTCATTATTATTAGTTTACTATTTTATAGCAGTGGGCAGTCATATCCAGCACCGGGGGTCCAGTGATGGGGACGGTAACTTGCTGAAGGGTACCTCAGGGTAACTTACTAGAACCCAACACCTTAAAGACCTTCCCATTATGGGGGCTATATATATATATATATATATAATGCAAAATCTTCCACCACTTCTCCTCACTTATATTTTAGCATGTAAGGTGTATATATAGGTATATATTTAAGGTATATAACGTTCTAGATCAAGGAGTTCTAACCACTCAGTGTTCAAAATCAGCAGTAAGCTAATCACTAATCATATTTTCAGTATTGAACATATGCATTGGTATGTAATTTATTTATTTAGACATTTACGTCTATATGCATTCAAAGTAGTGTGCACATGTGTGTAGCATGGTAGAATAGTGTGTGCATGTGTGTGTGTGTGTGTGGTTGAAACTGTAAAACTTCACCCCAAAATCAGTGCATTCCACTCCGGCATGTGGCTCTGTATGAATTTCAGTGATGTTTTATTGCGCAGCTCCAAACATCACAGTGTGAAAGGCATTGCAGGACTTTAATAGGCCGTGCTGGTGCTGTACATTCCACCAACGTCTGCTTAAAAGTCCTCGTTTTCTCACATTAATAGCACAAGGGCAGAAAATGTCAAACTTGGCCCGGAGTTCCTTCCACTGGGTCGGAAGAAGATGCCAGATCCATGCATTTCTAACATGCTTTGGATTGCTGATGATCCCTGGACTGGGACATTTCTGGGGCCCATTGCCAAAGAGGCCTGGAAATCACTTGAGGGAGTCCAAGAGAATCAGTGCATCTACTGCTCCCTCTCACAGCGCTTGACGCTGGAGTGGCGTGTCCGGATCGGCACCACGTCCAAATGTCCCCTCTGTCCAGCAGGCTTTGCCGATTCAGCCCATTCTGAAACGCTAGACCTATTTCCTCTGGCTGGACGTCCGCTCTGTTTGACTTGGGACGCTCCTCTCTCCTCCGTCCACTTTTAATAGCTACCTGTTACGAAACATAAATAACTCGAAAGGCTCAGAGCGAAAACAAATCATGAATAAGGCATGTGTGTCCAGGGTGTCCGTTTACACCACGGGTGGGAGGACATATTCATTACAAGGTGGCCATAACCTCCTAAAAAAACAGACGCACACAAACACACCTCCGGATTTCGGGCCCTCTGTAGATTTTCTTCGGTCCGACTGTTAACTGTGAGGTTATTGCTGATGATGTGCTTAAATTAAACCAGCACGTATATGTCCAGTGTGCTGGTTCCCTTTTGAAAGAGGGAAAGGTGGGAGTGTTCAGTTCAAGACTGTATATTAATGTATGTAGATGTAATGACCAGGATGGAGTAAAGGGAATCACAAAGCACAGTTTAGTCTGTATTTTAATCCATTTCCCCGTTTTCATAATTCAGGATTTTTGTTCAACTGAATTGAATTTAAATTAATTGAACTGAACTTAACTGAATTGAAATTAATTGAATTGAATTGAACAATTCGATTCAGTTCAATTCAATTCAGTTCAGTTTAGAATTAAATTGAATTGGGTTGCGTTGGGTTATTTTAGGATAGATTGTAATGCATGGGTTCGATTGGACTGGGCTGTATTGCATTTGCTTTGATTTGACTGGACTGGACTATACTGGAATGAATTTGAACTGGATTGGACTAAATTGGATTAAACTGGATTAAATTGGATTGGATCGGACTGCATTTGAAATTGACTGGACTGGAATGGATTGAGTTTGGAATGATTGGATTGGATTAGATTAGATTGGATTTGATTTGATTGCACTGGACCGGACTGCAATGGATTTGAAATGGATTGGATTTAGTGGATTAGACTGGATTGGATCGGACTGAATTTGATTGCACTGGGCTGGAATGAATTGAATTTGGAATGGATTGGATTGGATTGGATTTGAAAGAGAATGGATGGATCGAAATGGATTGGATTTACTGGATTAAATTAAATTTAATTCAATTAAACTGAAGGGAATCCGAACTGAATCCAATTCAAGTGATTTGAATTCAACTGAATTGAATGAACTTAATCAAATCTAATGGAATCAACCTGGATGAAGCTGATCTGAGTTAATTAGGTAAATGAATCCTGAGCAAAGCTGTAATAATAACCTTGGGACTCGTTAGAAAAGCTAAACGCTGTGGACAGTGACTCGGTTCTCTCGCTCAGACCTGCTCTTTCCTCAAGGCTGCTTGGCCGTTCCTCTTCTTGAACGGTTATGAAAATTGATTTCTTGTTTTGGTTCGTATCGTCTTACACGGTAGCCGTGCCACTGTGGAATTCACCATGCCAGATATAATTTGGGGCCGGTTGGTGTGTGTGTGGTTGCTAAAAGGAAGGGAGTTAGAGAGAGAGAGAGAGAGAGAGAGAGAGAGCTCTGTTTTCACTCTGTAGCTGATTTAAGGCTCTGAGAGTTAAACTGAATGTCTCCCAGGCGGTGACATTATAGAGGGGCTGTAAATATCTAACGCTCATAAAAACAGCCAAATATTTCAGAAATAATCAACGTCTTCCGGAGCACAAATTATACTTTCCAGTCCAAATGAGCAAGAAATCACATCACATTTGAGAAGGTTCTTGGTGCCAAATTTATAAAAATGTCGACGTTTTTGGTCAAAGGTCATATCAGATGGTGATGGTCCTCAGATTTGATTTCAGACGTCTGCATGTTGTTTAACGGGGGTGTCACGGCATCGCTGAGAGAGCTTCTTCCACACGGGCTGCTGGTGCAGCGGCTCTGGGTTCTGGGATAGATTCTCAGCTGGGACCATCTGTATCCTCTCCGTGTGGAGTGTCCATGTTCTCCCTATGTAGGTTTCCTCCGGGAGGTCGGGTTTCGTGCCACAGTCCAAAAAATATGTGCGTGTATGTCTGTACTGAAATGGACTGACAACCTGTCCTGAGAGTGTGCCAGGAGTGCTGAGATAGATTTTAGCACCTGCCACCCTGGTTGGGATAAGGATGGATGGATGGATGGATGCACTCCAGACAGGCCCAGTGCCAGAACTTAATCAAGCATCCAAAAACCAGGGGCCACTGAAAACCAAGTGAAAGATCTTTCATGTTTTCCAAGAGAAAGTTTCAGGAGTGGATTAAACACAGAGCGTCATCTACAGCCAATCACTTTTGAGAGTAAAGATAAGTAAATCCGTCCGTCCATCCGTCCATCTGTCCATCCGTCCATCCGTCCATCCAAAGGGCAGTCATAGCCTAATGGTTAGAGATAAGGTTTCGTAACAGCAGAGTTGGGGGTTCAGTCCCCAGGACCTGCAGGAAAAAAGTTTGCGGATGAACAACACTGTCCCATTCCTGCACCTGTGAATGAAGTGGGGATTCAGGAAATCAAGACACCAAACTCTGACTGTCCCTCAAGTGCAGGTTTTGCAGCCAACAGCTCCTGATGTGTGTTCACCGCTGGTGTGTTTGGACAAGTTAAACATAGAGGACTCACAGTGTTTCATTTCATCCATCCGTCCATTTTCTGAGCGGTGGTGGAAGAACTGAATTGAAAGGCTGGAGAAACACCCAGGACAGGTTGTTTTTTATGCAGAAGAGGAAAAAAGCTGCGACGAGGACGAAAAGTGTTTGGAAAAGCTGGAAAGGAGAATTTCATGAAGGCTGTCAGAGCTCAACAACATATCCGATGAAGCCATTTTTCCCATCTAGACATAAATGCCACTTTTTTCTGGGAGTATTGAATGGTTGCGAAACAAAGGGTGTATCTGTCTGAAACCAGTATTGGTTCCTTCAAAGGTGCAGAAAATTTGAATGGCAGATGTCGATGACTGGCCGAGCCTAATATGCAAATAGACCCGCAGGATCAAAGAGGAGCTCATTTACATGAAGTCTCCTCAAGCTTTCATGCGTTTTATGTCTTTTGGGCGGCGTGAGCGTGCATGAACACGAGCCCCTCTTGAAGTTGCCTGGAATTTCCATTAGTGGTAAAGAGGCCGGCAGCATCCACGCGTTGATATAAATCTGTGTACATTGGAGGGGATTGCACAAAAGAGCAATTGTGCAAAAATGCAGAGCATTCGAGCTCAGCTCATAATTCAGACTCTCAGGAGGGAAAAAGGACAGGAAAATGCATCACATTTTTCACCATTCCCAAACATTTAGAGGAATTTCCCTCTTAAAAGTGGCCGTCCTTGAGCAGTTTGCTCCTTCCGCCCTTCGCAGACTGTCTGTGAAGCAACTTTGTGAAGTTGGGCCATATTTGGGACCCGAATAGCATGAAACCAGCAGCATAAAAAACCTGAGAGCTTTGCATGAAAGAAGGAAGGACAAGTTGAGAAAGCTGAGAAAGAATTGGAAGAAAAAATGAAGAAAGACCATGCTGCCCTCTAGTGGACATATTTGATAACAACCCCCCTCCTAATTAGCTAATCACTAACTGTTTTCTTTTTTTTTTTTTTCTATTGAAGTGGGGAAAAAAAAGGTCCTGTGCACTTTGTTAAGCTAATGGACTTTGGACAATAAAAAATTCTGACTCTGCTTGATCAATTATCGCAAATCTCAAAGCTTCGGCCTGTTATTCCAGCTCTTGACATCCAAACCTCGGCGGGCGGTTTTCAATTTTAGTATCGGTTCCAAAAAATGCCAAATCACTCAGGCTCTATTATCTGAGGTATTTGGAAAACAGGAAGGGCACATTACATGGCTTGCTTTGAAAGATGGAAAAATTGGACGCCGTTAGGCCCGGCTGTCTCATTCGGTGGAGACGGATGATCGTGTTTCCGTCATTTAGTGCTCGGTGTTTGCACAGAACGGAGACGCCTGCGTCAAAACAAATGGGCTTTCTTGAGGAATGTTCTTCTTGGTCGAGCTCCAGTCGGCAGGTGAAAGCCATTAAGATTTGATTTAGGCCGAAATCCTCCAACGCTCCTTGTGTACTTGATGGAAAATGTTATTCGTGTCCTCCCACTCTGCAACCCACCTAAACATATTGTTATCATTCCCAGGATGAAAGAGATCCATGAATATTCCTAAAAATGCTCATGTGGCAAATGATGCGACTCCGGCCCAAAGGACTAAACCCTCTGACTTTAAAGCATCAACTCAAGTGAGGAAAGCAGGTGGCGTGACTCTGATTCAGCCAGAAACACAGTTAAACCTGCACACGTGGTTTTTGTGTTGTGATGTTAGTTTGGACATGTCCAGAGGAGACCAGGAGAAGGTTGCTGAGGATGGAGCTGTCAGGAAAGAGGAGAAGAGGAAGGACAAAAAGTGGATTTGAGGACAAGCAGGTGTGAAAGAGTAAGATGCAGAGGACAGGAAGAAATGGAGATGGATGATCTGTGGTGACCCCTAACCGAAGAAGAAGAAGAAGAAAGTGACAACCCTTGTCATTGCGAGGTCACAGCACAGCACACGTGAACCACAACAAAATTGGACCTCTGCATTTAACCCATGCACACAAACACCGTGCAGCAGTGGGCAGCTATTGAAAGCACCCGGGGAGCAGTGTCAGGGACGGTACCTTGCTCAAGGGTACCTCAGGGCAACCTACTTGTGAGGGAATCGAACCCACGATCTTCCGATGCGGGGACAACTCCCTCACCACTAGGACACCGCTGCCTGAATTAAAGGATTAATTCTGCCCACAGGTTAAATATTATAATTTGATAAAAGTGAAGATATATAAATACTGTGTGTGAAAGGAAAAAACAAACATTACATGTGTTGTGACTGTGTGTTTGTGAGAAATATCCAGCACATAACACCTTTAAAAAGACGAAAAAATGAAATATACTTAAATATAGAATCACGTACATTTTAAATAATTATTTTTATTCTATATTTGTAAAATAATTCCGGGGACTTTTATTTTAGAAAATCAAGGCGCCGGTTCTCCGTTGCTATGGTGACGACACTGCAGGCCTGAAGACTGTTCAGTGTAAACATGGCGCCTTTCTCTGGTTTTAACAAGAATAACAAACACCATTCCGCTACTTTTACTTTTTACTTTCTACTTTTACTTCTCTAATACGACGGAGAAAGAAGTCTAATCAATCCATGTTTCTCCTTACTGTTATAAAATCTGTTAATAAGGGATAGTTTCTCTTAAATACGAATTAACATCTCATAACGAGAAACGATAGACTGATAGATAGACAGACAGTTAGACAGACAGATAGATGGATGGACAGATAGACAGAGATAGATGGACGGACAGACAGACAATTAGATAGACAGACAGCTAGATGGATGGACAGACAGACTGATAGATGGACGGACAGACTGATAGATGTACAGAGAGATAGATGGACGGACAGACAGACTGATAGATGGACGGACAGACAGACTGATAGATAGACAGAGAGATAGATGGACGGACAGACAGACTGATAGATGGACAGACAGAGATAGATGGACGGACAGACAGACTGATAGATGGACAGACAGAGATAGATGGACGGACAGACAGACAGATAGATGGACGGACAGACAGACTGATAGATGGACAGACAGACAGATAGATATTAAGAACAGTCTTTATAATGAAACGTTAAGTCATAATGAGTTTCTCATTATTATGGGATGTTAATCTGTCATTATGAGAGCTCGTTATTATGAGTTGTGATGTCATGATAATGAGAGTTTCTCAAAATAATCAGGCGTTAAGTCAATATAACGAGAGATTTTCTTTTAATGAGAATTTCTAACTGGAAATTTGAGAGCGTCTCATAATTAGGAGCTTTAAATCAATGATAAGAGAAAGTTCATCTTCCTTATGAGATGTTATAACGGAATAGTTTCTTTACGAGAATTGAAGTCAGTTTTCCTCATAATTGGGAGCTTTAAAGTGATTATAATGGTAAAGTTCCTCTTTATGAGACAGTAAGATGAGATTTTAGGTGATAGTGAGCACTGTTTTGTTAAATTGGGGTTAATTGTGTTTTCCTCCTTGTGTGGGATGAGCAGGCCTTCTGGACTCAGTTTCCCAGCATGCTTTGCTTTGTTTGGTCTCCGAGCGAAGAGAGAGAGAGAGAGAGAGTCTAGTCCGGGTCCCGGCGACGGGCAGCGTCTCACAATGAAGACAGTCCCCCCGTCTCTCCGTGTCCGCGGCTGGACGCGCCCCTCCAGCCCGTGAAGACCGCGGATACAGCAGGTAGGACACGCCGCTCTCCCGCGCCGGAGTCCGGCTCTGCTCCTGCACCTGCTGCGCAGCGGCGCGTCACTGCGGAGCCTCTCATTCATCCCAGCTCTGCGCTCCACCTTAAATCTGCGCTGCAGCGCCATCCCGGCGCCCGCACGCCTCAATGGAAGCGCTGCGCATTTAAGGTGGAACGGAGAATTGTGGCAACAAGCTCGATTTTTTTTTTTTTCTTTTTCTTTATAGCGTGTTAAAAATAGCCATGCATGTTTCACAGACGCATGAGATATAGAAAGTAGAGGGTGATGATTCCAACAAAATACTACGAAAAAATGAAAAAGGCTCTTTCTGTTGATGTGGAAGGTGTTCTGTAGGATTTAAACCTTTTTATTGATTTTGGGTCTGAACAGTGGATCAGCAGCAGGGCTCCGGGCTCAGGGCTCGTGATTATTCCGTGATTTCCAGAGAAAGGAAGGATGGGGTGAAGATGTTGGGGCTGTAAATCCTGTCTTTTAGTGAAGCAGGAAGGGGGGCTGCAGAAGCGTTTCACTGAATTGTGCAGAGCAGAATTAAACCTCCAGTCCAAACCACACCTCCTTCTGTAGAAGAGAAGAGCTTTTATCATCAAACGGACATCTTTCTTTATTTTTGTTCATTTTTAATGTTGATATGGTGAACATAAATAATGTTTTAACCAAATAACCACCATTATCGCATAATCTGTCATTCTACATAATAGAGTGGATGGATGGATGGATGGATGGATGGATGGATGGATGATAGACAAATAAACACACAAACAGACAAATAAGACAGACATGTAGATCGATGTAGAGAATGACAGACACATATATAGACGGATACAAAAATAAATAGAAAGACAGACAGATATAGAGACTGATAGATGGATAAGCAGAGAGAAGAGAGCTTTATTCCTTTTCTCCAGTAAATGTGTTTGTGTTGTGGCTCTTCAGGGGGTCGGACTGTCCGCAGTGCAGCGCCCGTCCGGACCGGCCTGTTTACCATCCTTGCCCCCAAACCCGCCCCCTATAGCCTGATTGGTCCATTTCCTCAACCGCTATTGGCCAGCAGCATCGCAAGTCTGTGCTCTGCGCTACGATTGGCCTGTATGTGAACCTTTAGCCAATCACAGCGCGCGAGGGCGAGGCATGTGAAAATACGTGGGGGAGGAATAAAAAACAAAATAAAGCAGTGCCATGTGCTGTTTTTCCGTGGCATTTAACTTTAGTTTTTGCATTTCATCCTGTGAAAAGTACTTTATTTTTTCTTCTATCTTTCTTTTTTCTTCTAATACTTTTATTTATTGGTCTGCATGGTCTGATCTACTCCATCAATCAACGGCTTATTAATTACACTACAGGACAGATGTTTGGCCTCCAAACATCTGTTATATAACAAACCTTTTCTGCATTTTATTACAAGTCTTTGAATAATGTGCTTTTAAAGGCTACAAAATACTGAAAATCCGTCACATTTGATTATTGATTATACGATTCTAATAATTCTAGTTATTTCTAATATGAAATCTAGTTTCAGTTTTGAAAAATCCGTTGATCATTTATTTTTTTAAAAATCTGAGGATGGGCCTGAACTTTTTTACAGTTTACAGTTTTATATATAGTGATTTAATAAAGGTTTCTGGTCCTTCAGACCAACGCATTCTCCAAAGTGTGTGTGTGTATGTATGTATGTGTGTGTGTGTGTGTGTGTGTGTGTGTGTGTGTGTGTGTGTGTGTTGGACATGTGAGTGTGTGTGTGTATCTCCTCCAGACCAGGACAGTAACCAGGGCTCTTAGATTTTCGTCTGGTGCTGCAACTCATTGATTATTAATGTGTAAGAGGATGTGCCGGGTGGCCTGGCGAGAGATACAGAGAGAGAGAGTTTGTCTCGGGTGGGGGTTTAAAGATAGAAGCATTGGGACCAAGGGCAGAGAGAGAGAGAGTTCAAGAACGTGAAGGAAAATAGTTCAGCAGGATCACTCAGGAGTTCCATGGGGACCAACGTTTCCCTTAAGGTGGGCGGCTGCCTGGTGGGGTCTGATGTTCCATCAGTAGAGAGCAGCGTCAGATCCTCCCCATCACACCCATCGGCAGCATCAGCGTTTTAAAATGTCGGCGCACTTCACCGAAGGTTGTTAAACGAAGGGGGGAAGGGGAAGTTCTCGGATTGCTTCAGAATTTCTCGTCTGAAGGATGGTCTCAGGTTCCCGCGGCTGAGCAGTGGCCAGACTGGTTTACGGTAAGAGGACAATGGTCATAATGACTTTGTTATTCAGTGTCCAGTTCCCTCTTCATGTACACACTCTGTAATGACACCAGTCTTATTCTGTTGCGTTTAGGTGGGTCTGATTCAAGGTGATGACCATTGTGGTCCTCAGATGTGGCAGAAGTTTTTGTTAAAAGTAAAAAGTACAGGAATGTATTGAAAGTAGAAAGTAAAAAGTGCATGAATGTACTTGGAATATAAAGTAAAAAGTACAGGAATGTACTGATAGTGAAAAGTAAAAAGTACAGGAATGTATCAGCATCAGCCCACTGCGGAGCATTTGATGGTGTAAACTCTTGAGCAAGGTGCCGTCCCCGTCCCGCTCCTCCCTGCGATGGGCTGGCGACCTGTCCAGGGTGCGTCCCCCGTCCTCGCCCTGTGTGTGCTGGGTTGGACACCAGCACTCCCCCGCGACCCCGTTCGGGACAAGCGGCAGAAAATGGAGGGATGAACTCTTGAAATGTTGAATTAAATCTGCGGTGTTTAAGTTACTGGATGTAAAATAACAGCAGTGGCCGAATGAGACTCCACTCTCGAATGGAAATGTTCACATAATAGCCTACTGGTCAGCGTCCACTGGGACCCGTACCAGCGTCCAGCCTCAGCGGCGCGTTATCGCCTGCAGCATCTTAATGTGGTGATGTCATCGGCGGTGATGGGAAGGGCTCCTTTTTCAGGAAGTGCTCGCGTGTTTTAGCCTTCAGTGTCTTGGCTATCCATCAGCACTTGGAGCAGCTGAGGTCACTCGCTTTACACACACACACACACACACACACAGATACTAAAAATATAATAATTAAAGCTTGTAATATAATACTATGGACAATTTATACATTTTCTCACTTGCGTTTTATTGAAATAAGTCATAATCTGTGCGAAAAAAGAAATAAACATCCCACAATTTGTTGTGATTAGAAAGAAGAGATTTTAATTTCATCCATTTTTTAAAAGTGCAAATAACTTTTTATCCACAAATAATGATCATATTCAGCAGATGATCTGTTATTCTTCATAACTGGATGGATGGATGGATGGATGGATTGCTTCAAGGAGAAGGATGTCAGGATGTCCTGCCAGGACAAAGAGGAGTTTTATGGTTGTGGTGAGAGAGAACATGCAGGCGGTTAGAGTGAAGGAAGATGCAGAGGACATGAAGAAACGCAGACGGATGATCCGCTGTGCAGAGCAGGAGGATCTGAAAGAGGAAGACGATTTGTCCTTGATCCAAAATAAGTTTCCTTTAAATGCTGCCCCGTTGTGTTTTTTCCGTGCTGTTAGTTAAAGCAGGACGTCCTGTTATACTGGCGTCATCTTTTTCATCACCCATCGTCCTTCACCGTCTTCCTCACAGCGCGGCGTCTATGACAAAGTCATTCTCACTAATAGAGGTGTGTGTGCTTCCTTTCACTGGCCAATCAGAGGTGAGGTCAGATGTTTTATTCATGCTGATGATGGAGGAGGATAAGGCTGAACAACATCACCGTGTAGCGTCATGAAGTGACGTCCAAATCCTGAAGGAATCGTTTTTCTATTATTTTACTACTTACAATTTTATTATTATTATTATTATTATTATTATTATTATTATTAATAGTAATAATTATAATAATTATGATAATAGCGAAAGAAGAAACCAACCACCCCAGCACCAGCCTGTTTATCTGAAGTGTGAGTACTGTTTTAATTCCAGATTAATATATAAATATCATGTAAACACATTTTTATATGCATACGTGTTTATATATAGCACATTTGAATACGCTATCTAATTAAATATTATAATCTGTGAAAACTCCACCAATAGAAAGTGTGCGCTAAATGCTGTTAGTACGTTTTTACTAAAGGACGTGTATCTGTCCGAATGACATCCTCTGTATTTAAGCCACACACACCGTCCAGCAGACATATCCAGCACCCAGGGAGCGGTGATGGGGACAGTACCTTCCTCAAGTTTACCTTTGAGTGACCTGCTGATCTGGGACTCAAACCCAGGAGCTTCCGATCCTAAACACTTGAACACCGCTGCCCCAGTTCAGCCGTCTTGCAAAATTGACACCAGTATGAGTAAAAGCGAAAAAGAGAGAGAACTGTGAACTGGTACCAGGAAAAAAAAAAAAAGAACGCGCCCAGCAATAAACGGACCTTTCTCTCTTTTATCTGCGTACCAGGAAAAGTGTTTTTACGATAATGGCTCCACATGCCCATCTGTCTGTCTCCTTTCTCTCCACTCGTCTCCTCCTGCTTCTCTCCTCCTCTAAATGAGCACATGTGGCAGATTTATTAGATTTCAGAATCAATATTCGAGCCAGAAGAGAGGCTGCTTCACAGCCGAGGCACATCCTCCCTCCACCCAGACTTTAGGAGAAGATTTCGAATTTCCGATGGTGTAAAATCAGTCACCCGAATATGTTTCCTGTGCAAGTTTGTGAAAGTGACTAATTGCCAGTGTGAACACAGCACGCAGCGAACCACAACGATACGCATCCTCTGTATTTAACGCACACACACCGTGCAGGAAGGGGCAGACATATCCAGCACCCGGGGAACATTGATGGGGACGGTACTGTGCTCAAGGGTACCTCAGGGCAGCCTACTGGTGCAGGATTTAAACCCACGATTTTCCGATCCTGGAGTCTAGTCCCTAAACACTCCGCCGCTGCCCCCGGAGAGACGGTTTCATCTGAAATGAAACGGGCTGGATGTGTGTTTGCGCATGTTGGAGAACATCACTGCTCCTTGATTTTCTCAGATATAAAGAAACGAGGGGCTCAAGACTTTTACACATTACTGTACCATCAGAAATGCCTCCGCTGGGGTTTCGGGGGTGAACTGCGCAGTTTCTTCTTCCTTGTACTTTCTCTTTAAGATCCCAGTGCTATTTTAAGGCCTCATAAAAGCTGATTTTGTGGTGCGGCGTCTGCGGAGATGCAGCTCATTTTCTCCAAACATCAGATCAGTTCTCTCCATCATCTTCTCCTCCTCCACCCCTTCACAGAGACATCCAGGCTCAGCATGTCTGCCTTTGTTTCAGGGTGAACCCCTCCCTTTCACTGTCTGTCTGTCTGTCTGTCTGTCTGTCTCGCTCTCTCTCTCTCTCTCCCTTAGCTGTCTGCCAGACTCTCTCTTATTATGTAATAACAGGCTCTGATGTTGTCTTTCACTATTTATGGCTCTTTGTTCTCCAAAACAGAAGGATGATTATGGAGAGAGTAGTGGCATCAGACTAAAAAAAAAAACATTCAGTCTTGTTTGTGAGAGAATGTGTGTGTGTGTGTGTGTGTGTGTGTGTGTGTGTGTGTGTGTGTGTGTGTGTGTGTGTGTGTGTGTGTGTGTGAGTGAATGAGAGAGAGAGAGAGAGAGAGAGAGGGAGATGTCCTGGTTATTATTCCATCAGATCAGCAGAGCATTTGTCCTTAAAATAACCCTCCCTGATCGCAGCGTTAACCAGCTGTAACACTCTGTATCATCCAGAAGAGGATTTCACACACACACACACACACACACATTAACTAGCTGATTCTGAACAGGTGGTGGGTTGTTTTGGATACAGTTGGGGGGCTGTTAATGAGCACATAACTAAACAGTAACTGAGATCTAGTTCTCTACCCAACTTCAACTCTCCCTCCCTCTCTCTCTCTCTCTCTCTCCCTCCTCCCTCTCCTCTCTCTCTCTCCCTCCTCCCTCTCTCTCTCTCTCTCTCTCTCTCTCTCTCTCTCTCTCTCTCTCTCTCCCCTCTCCCCCTCTCCCCTCTCCTCTCTCCTCCCTCTCTCTCTTCCTCTCTCCCTCTCTCTCTCTCTCCCCTCCTCTCCCCTCCCCGTGTAAATCTTGTTTAGTCACTATGTTTTCAGAATTTAAAGGAAATGTAACATTTTTACAGCTGATGTGAAGACAAGACCTTCTTGTTGCTAATTTCACTGGTTTGTTTGTGTATTTATGAGATCTACTTTCATCTAATGCTAAGTTAACCTGCTGATTGCTGGTGTGACTTAAGAAGCAAGCATTTCACCAGGAGGCATGTATGTCAAACCTCTCTCTCTCTCTCTCTCTCTCTCTCTCTCTCTCTCCCTCTCTCTCTCCCTCTCCCTCTCCCTCTCTCTCTCCCTCTCCCTCTCTCTCTCTCACTGCTGAAATGTAGAGTTTGTGTAAAACCTGTTGATGTTTGACGTTGAGTTCAGAGACGAGGACAGTGACAGTGAATTAAAGTCTTCAGTCCTGCTGGTGGGAGATGATGAAGGTAGAGACGGAGGTCATGGTTGGTGGAATGATCCAGATCTATTTTCTTTGTGTTTACAGCTTTGCTGGGTTGGAGTGAGTGTGTGTGTCTGTGTGCGCATGTGTGGTTTATCATGGCCTCGGAGAACGTGACCTTGGAGAACCAGCTCCACAGCGCCCAGAAGAACCTGCTGTTCCTGCAACAAGACCATGCTAACACACTGAAGGGTCTTCACGCTGAGATACGCCGACTACAGCAACACTGTACAGGTACACACACACACACACATAAATGCACGCACACACACAGAGACACTGAAGGGTCTTCGCACTGAGATAAGTAGTCAACAACAACACTGTGCAGCCACACACACACACACACACACACATACACACACACTCTCAAACAGACATTCCCACACCCCAACAATATCTAAAAAAAAATACAGGTCTGGCTCTTAGTGGAAAATCTGAAGCAATGAGGAACTCAAGACATGCGCGCACACACACACACGCACACACACCCTCCTAAGGGCTTTAATGCAGGAGTGATTAAACCTCCCATCAGCCTACAGCCTGTGTTTTTCACAGTGAAGGTGATGAGAAGCTCTGTGGTCTCCTTTAACATCTGATCTCGCTCTCTCTCTTTCTCTCCCTCTCTATTCACAGACCTGACATACGAGCTGACAGTAAGGAGCTCAGATCCAAATGGTAAGATCCCCCACCCCACACACACACACACACACACACACACACACACACACAGGCAGGCAGGCACGTTTATTTAAACAGCACGTTATTACACACAGAGACCATTCAGTGTTCTCTACAGTGATGAAAATAAGCATAAAGTAAACACTAACATCTGTCTAAATAACATTCAAATCAGTTCAACTGAGTGCAAAGCCTCCGATTAAACAAAGGCAGCAGAAACAAGGCCGGTTTTAGCTTCTTTTTAAAACTAGTATCAGTTTAGAGAAGATCTGATGTTTATGATGAGCTGCTTCCAGCAGCAAGCAGAATAAAAGCTCAAAGCCATTTTACCAGGTTTAGATTCTCAACAACACAAACACAAACAACTCCTGTACAGAGTGAAAACAAAACAAGCTCGGGATAGTAATCAGAGTATAAAGTAAAAAGTACAGGAATGTACTGAGAGTGTAAAGTAAAAGTACAGGAATGTACTGAGAGTGTAAAGTAAAAAGTACAGGAATGCACTGAAAGTGAAAGTGACAACCCTTGTCATTGCGAGGTCACAGCACACATGAACCACAACGAAATTGGACCTCTACATTTAACCCACGCACACTCAAACACCGTGCAGCAGGGGGCAGCTATTGAAAGCGCCCGGGGAGCAGTGATGGGGACGGTACCTTGCTCAAGGGTACCTCAGGGCAACCTATTGGGAAGGGGTTCGAACCTCCGATCCTCCGATCATGCGGCCAGCGCCCTAACCACTAGGCCACCGCTGCCCTGAGAGTGTAAAGTAAAAAGTACAGGAATGTACTGAGAGTATAAAGTACAGGAATGCAATGAGTATAAAGTAAAAAGTACAGGAATGTACTGAGAGTGTAAAGTAAGACGCGTCTCCTCTGAAGGACATTTGTACTTGGGGACAGTCTTCATCGTGTTTGTGTCCATTTAGTTGGAAACGGGTCTGGAGGTTGTGAAGCTGATGGAAAGTAAAAATAATGGAGGAGTCGCATCAGATACATTCAAACTGAAGAAAGGAAGAAAGTAAACATGAAAAAACACACAGACAGGTGAAAACCAAAGTAATGAAGGACTTCTACTCCACTGGTTCCTATCTCTGAAATCTCTGAATATTTTAATAGTCATAAAAGGGTAAAAAACACAAAAGGTTCTCAATATGCAAATGAGCTTCTTGTACCTTCTCTCACTGAAGAATGATGGGATGAAACACCGCCAGAGGGAAGTGTAGATGCACACTGGATGAGGAGCTGGAGGTTCAACCTTGAGGGACAGTAAAAACAGCAGGGCTGTGGTTCTGTCCCTGCCGCAGAGACAAGAACTGGGGGGATGTTTACCAAATAAAATGACTTCTTCCCATCTCTGCTAGGGTGTGTGTGTGTGTGTGTGTGTGTGTGTGTGTGTGTGTGTGTGTGTGTGTGTGTGTGTGTGTGTGTGTGTGTGTGTGTGAGCTGTCGGCATCTGTTGCTTGTGTTTTGGTGCTTTGGGCCGGTGCTGGTGGTGGAAGCAGTTTAGACTGCAGTGGGTCATAAATAATGTTTTAGTGCTCCTGCAGAGAGAGAGAGAGAGAGAGAGAGGGAGGATGAGAAAGTGAAAGAGAATGAGATGGAGAAAGAAGAGAAAATCAGGAAGAGAGACATTGGAGGAGAAAAAGAAAGAGAATGAGACAAAGGAGGGAGAGGGAATTAGCAAGAGTCAAAAAGAGGATGACGAGATGTTGGAGGAAATGGAATGAGAGAAAGAAGAATAAGGAAAAAGACAGGAGAGAGAAAGAAGGAGTCATGTATAGGAAGGGAGATGGAAAGAGGGACAGAAAGAGAAAAGGAATAGAGAGAGAAATCTATTGTCCTTATACACTACACAGGAATCAGAATGGCCTTCTGCTGTAACTTGGCAACCAGCAACCCACCCAACACACACACACACACACACACACACACACACACGCCCTCAGCACAGGTCACATCACAGGCGATCCAGCTTCTACATGTTCTTGTTGCTTATGCTGTTTTGGTTGTTGTTGTTTTTGATGTTGTTATTGTTTATGCTGTTTTGGTTGTTGGCTGATGTCATTCTCATTGTTGGTGTTTATTGTTGTGTTGTTGGCGGATGTTTGTTTTAGCTGGTAGTTGTTGTGGCTGTTTTTATTGTGGATGTTGTTGGATGGTGTGATTGTTGGTTGTTATTGTTGTTATTATTGATTTTGTTTTGTCAGATATTGTAGTTGGTGTTTTTGTTGATGTCTGATGTTGTAATTGTGGTTGTTGTTACTGTTGTCTGATGATGTAGTTGTAGTCAATGTAAGTTTTGTTGCTGTTTTGATGGTGGTTGTTGTATTTGTTCTTTTGATTGTAGTTGTTGTTGCTGTTGTTACTATTGGTTTTGTTTTTGTCTGATGTTGTTGTTGTTGATGTCTGATGTTGTAGTTGGGGTTGTTGATGTTTGATGTTGTGGTTGTTGTCAAGGTTGTTGATGTCTGATGTTGTTGTTTTGGTGGTGATGTCTGATGATGTAATTGTGGTTATCATCATGTTGTTGTTAATGTCTATGTCTAATGTTGTTGTTGTTGTTGTTGTTGATGATGTCTAATGTTGTTGTGGTTGTTGTTGTCTAATGTTGTTGTGGCTGTTAATGTCTAATGTTGTTGTGCTTGTTGTTGTCTAATGTTGTGGCTGTTGATGTCTAATGTTGTTGTGGTTGTTGTTTATTGTTGATGTCTGATGATGTTGTTGTTGATATCTGATGTGGGTCAGGCTGAAGGACGGTAAGTAAGAGATTAGCTCCTGCTGTGCTAAAGTAGCACTAATGCAGGGGCTAAAGCCCCATCTGCAGTCTCCCGGCTCCCGCAGTACATTAACACCATCACGCAGGCTTTTGGGGAGTGAACAGCCCGTCTGGATGTGGGTGTTGGGCGCATCCTGTTGTGCCACTCAAGGGCACTTATTGATCACCCTTAAAAACCAAGGAACTGACCGAGTCCCCTCAAAATTCATTCAGTCTTTCAGTTTTATCGTGGTTCTATTATTTCCTAAAGATTAATACATTAACGACTTTCTTTTGTGATTGATGAGCCTGTGATTGGTCATCTTGTGATCGATGAGCCTGTGATGGGCCATCTTGTGATTGATTAGCCTGTGATTTGTCATTTTGTGATTAATTAGCCTGTGATTGGTTATCTTGTGATTAATTAGCCTGTGATTGGTCATCTTGTGATGGATTAGACTGTGATTGGCCATCTTGTCATTAATTAGCCTGTGATTGGTCATCTTGTGATGGATTAGCCTGTGATTGTTTAGTCTATGATCATTTATCCTTTGATTGGTTATCCTGTGATGGTTTAGCCTGTGATTGATTAGCCTTTGATTAATTAGTCTGTGATGGTTAAGCCTGTGATTGATTAGCCTTTGATTAATTAGTCTGTGATGGTAAAGCCTGTGATTTTTGGGCATGTGTTGTTAAGAACATCATTAGTTTGTCCAGGACTGGAAAGTCTAAGATTGATGTCGCACAAATGGTAAAGAATAAAAAGGAGAGTGTGAAGGAGGAGTGAAGAGGTTCTAAACATGTGATGAGTTTGCTGCATTAGAGACAGAACAGAGAGACCGTGTGTTATTGGGTTATAGATGTATGTGACCCTGGTGTGCTCATGATTGAGTTTAATGGACAGGACGGAGAAGACTGACCCTGTGGGTGAGTCACACCGATACTGCTGCATGAGCTCATCCTGTAGAACGAGAGAGAGAGAGAGAGAGAGAGACAGAGAGAGAGAGAGATTCTGTAATTGTATGAATCATTTCTCACTTGTAGCTCAATCAATTCTACTGCCCCAGTCCATCCATCTCTCCGTCCTTCCATTCGTTCATCCATCTTTCCATCATCAATCACACATTAATGTTACATTACATGTTAAAAGTCCTGAAATATCATCCAGTTTAACATTCACTCCTGAAAACCCACAAAAGGAAAGTCCAGGATTTTAAGGATCGGGTCAAATTTTCATCCGATTGCAGGCTACGGAAAGCCTCTGCATGTTTTATTTTTCCTGACAGCCCCTTGTCTGCGAGAAACAAACATTTGAATAATTAATTAAGTAATTATGTAATTGCCTATCAAAATATTAGTTTAAAAGCAGCATTAGATTCTGCAAATCATCACAACACCCTTTGACTGGAGTGTGTGTGAGAGAGAGAGAGAGAGAGAGAGAAATGCTTTAGGGTGTGGCAGAGAGAGAGAAGAAAGAAGAAAGAGAGAGACTAATATGGATTAGCCACTTGTAACAGGAGACATCCCCCCCCCCCTCTTATACCATTATTCTCCTCTCTCTCTCTCTCTCTCTCTCTCTCTCATACCATTATTCTCCTCTCTCTCTCTCTCTCTCTCTCTCTCTCTCTCTCTCTCTCTCTCATACCATTATTCTCCTCTCTCTCTCTTTCTCTTTATCACAAAAAGGGGAGAAGATTCACTTCCATACATGTACAGTCATCTCACACTACAGCTGTAAAAATGTAAATCTGAGCTTCTTAAAACTCCCCTGAGCTTTTTGCCAGGACTCTGGTGACAGGTGGGAGAGGATGAAGGGTCTGCTTTTTTTTCCAGGGGTGCTATGATGCTTCACCACTGCCCTCTACAGGCCCAATGTGGAAACTGCATCCATTGGCTTTGAGTTCTGCTGGACATCGGGATACAGTGTTCTGTCATCAATAATGCACTCGTAACAGTGTTCACTCGTCCTCCGTTATAAACACAACTGTCTGAGCCTGAACTTTCACTGATGTCCTGATGCAAATCCTCCCTTTTTGTCCATAATTATAATACAGTGAACATGTTTATGGAGTGGTGGTGGTCCAGTGGTAGGATACTTGCCTATGGACCTATGGCTCAAAAGGTCCCAGGTTTGAATCCCACCTCTGGCACTACTAGCACTGGGTCCCTGAGCAAGACCCTTAACCCTGAGTGTCTCCAGGGGGACTGTCCCTGTAATCTGGATAAGAGCGTCTGATAAATGCTGTAAATGTAAACGTGTTTTTATTGTGAATTTTGAGCAAAAAGGAAAATCAACTTTGTATTCCCATAGATTACCTTTAATAGGCACTTAGTAGCCCCTTTCTGATGTATGTGATTTTTACATTTATGAAAAGGAGATACATGAATTAAGTAGGTCTGTATAGAATACTGGACACAGAAAATTGAGTGTATTACAAAAAGTAGCTGCAGGTCCCGGAGAGAGCAGTTCCCAAACCACGAGGTTTGTTCATGGTCAGGCACTCAGCTGACTCAGGTGGTAAAGCTGCTGCCTCGGCTTGGAGATCATGTGGGAGTGCCAGGTGAGATCTTCAGAGAGCTGAACCCCTAGATTTCTGATGTTGCTCACCACCTCCACTGGAGAACCGTTGATGTGGAGGGGTGAGTAGTAGCGCTTTTGATTTCTGCTGTAGTCCACAATCAGCTCTTTGGTTTTGCCGACATTCAGTTGGAGGTAGTAACTCTGACAACATTTTGCCAAATTCTCCACCTCCTCCAAAAAGGACGACTCATCATTTTTGGAGATAAGGCGGATCACTACTGTGTCATCAGTAAACTTCACAATAGACGCAATAGGCTGCTGGAGGCTGCGCGGTCATGAGTGTGGAGTGTGTGAAGCAAGGGACTCAACGCACACCCTTGAGGAGCTGAGGGTGATGGTGTTGGACACAGTGGTGCCCACTCTCACTTGGGGTCTGCCCGTGAGGAAGTCCAGCACCCACCTCCACAGCTGGAAGTTCAGTCCCAGGTCCCTCAGCTTGGTGCACAGTCTAAGAGGAACAATGGTGTTGAATGATGCTCCACCACAATAATCAGAAGCGGTTGAGATGAAGGATGAATTGACCAAAAGAGAAATTATTAGCTACCAATGTTTAGGTTTTATTTGGGGATTGACACCATCTTGTTAGTATGGTTGATTGTGCTCTACTGATTATGTGTGTGTGTGTGTGTATGTTTTTCAGACAGTGGCGAGGCCCGGTGCAGGGAACTGCAGCGGCGCTGCGAGGAGCTTGAGGCTCAGCTGAAGGCCCAAGAGCAGGAGAATGCTGAGCTGATGCGCGACTTGGAGCAGAAGAACGCCATGATCTCTGTTCTGGAGAACACCATCCGCGAGCGGGAGAAGAAGTACCTGGACGAGCTGAAGCTGAAGAGCCACCGGCTGGCGGTGCTGTCCGGTGAGTTAGAGCAGAGGGCCAGCACCATCGCCTACCTCACCTCACAGCTCCACGCCACTAAAAAGAGGCTGCTGGCCAACAGCTCATCCAGCGCAAGCCCAACGGTCAGCCCCATTGGCTCTTTCAAACCTGCCCCGCCCCCTGACCCACCCACTAGTGTCTCAGACAGCCGGCAGCCGGACACTCCACGCAGACGCATGCGTAAGAGCCTGTCTCAGCCACTGCACTCCGAATACACCGAGCTGTACCGGCTCGGGACGGCCGATGGGCGCCGAGTCGTCCTGAGGGACATGGTGGACGCCATGCCTGACCCAACTCCCTTTCTGCAGGCCCGAGATCAACCCGCGGCGTCATCAGCCGAGGCGCAACCGCTGCTACGGGAGCGACCCCCGGTCATCCCGCCAATCACGTCTCAGACCACTCCCTCAGCCCCGCCAAGCCCCGCACACCTCCCTACTCCCTCAAGCCCAGCCCGGGATGGGCGGAACCGAGGCCCAGCCCATATAGGGGTGGCCCACAGGATCCACCGCTCACCCTCAGCCGGGGACGGTGCCGCTCGGCCACAGCCAGAGGTGGAGACACTCGCTGTGGATCAGGTCGGCGCCGAAAAGGTGGTCCGCAAACGCTCAGGCACCGACAGGACTGTTTAAGATTCAAACACACACGCAAGCGCACACACACACACACACACACACACACACACACCCTCCTATAACTTCCACCGGTCGCATACAAAACTGAGGGCTAGTTTCTGGTGGTGACCAGATTAGAACAGGCAGACCTGTCTCAAAGCAATGCCGCAGCCATAATTTGACCCAAATTTATCGCGTCACTCGGACGTGGTGGATCAGACCAGACGTTATAATAAATAACAACAATATAATAATACAGAACGTGCATCTGAAGAAGGTTAGTATTTATTTTCCGTCAAGAAACGCCATTTTCCTGGGCTTACACGACTGTATAGAGACATTTAAAGGCCTATTTCAGTAAACATCGCTTCTCGACACACTGCGGCGAAAGGAAACCCAAACTGGCGTCAGCTGCCTTAATGATCTGAAGCTTGTCGGAATAAATGTTTATAAGAGTTCTGTCTGTCATGAAAGGTGCTTATGCAGCCTTTCGAGTGGCGCTCTTCAATTTTGTGAGTCTTTAAAAGCCATGTAAGCAAATTTTCTAGATTGAGGCAGGCTTGTGTTTGAGTTTGCCGGGCAGCTTGGTTAGCAACATTTTAAAGTTAAATAACAGGAAACCATGTTGGCTATGAGCTTCTAGTACCTGGCAGACCCAGCATTTCTTGGCTGATCTTAAATTTGGGAGAATGTTTGGCTGCAACACGACTGTAGAAACGCAAAATACACACACACACACACACACAGGAAACCTACGGCAAAACACACACCGATACATCTCTCATAACAGCACGTGCTGGAACATCAGCTCCAATATTAATGTAGCTACACTTACAGGCCCGTTCAACACTGGATGTCACACACTGGCACACGTGCTACTTCTAAGTACGGACAGATGAGCGAATGCGTGCTGGAGAACGAGTGGACGGACGAAAAGCATCAACTACTGTATATCCTGCTTTTCACACAGCTGTAAATCAGCTCAGAGACCATCCCAGACTCTTTCAAACCCTCTTCTGTTCCAGGAATGGACCGTCCGCATGCCAAACCTTTCACTCCTCTCAACTCATCACACGATCGTTTTCTTTCTCCTTCCTTCTCGGCTCGCTCTGGTTTTTCTCGTGAAGCGCAGAACTCACACACTCGGGCCAAACCTCCTCGCTGCCTGCTGATCTAAAGAAACGTATCGCTCCTCACTCATATTTATTCATGAGCACTGCAGCAGTAATGCAGTCCGACAGTGTCCTTCAGCCTCCACCGGCCTTCTGTACAGGCGGCTCGTGTACACGCGTTAAAATGTAGGTCCTGCTGCTTCTCTGCTTCTGTCCAAACATATAAAAGCGATTTATGACAAAAAAGCACCTCGACTTGTGTGTTTTTTTTTAAATGTTAAATATCAGTGAGGCTCATTTAAGCTCAGCATCAAATACAGAAACGGACACAGAGTTCTCTGCATTCGTTTCACCCGTTGTTTCTGCACGTTTGTTCATCCTTTGTCGTGTTTTTAGCTATAAGTGACGCCGGGAGCCATGCAACAAAGCAAGCATTGTATCGTCGGCTTCTCTTTCGGTAGTATTTATTAGAATCGCAGCTCAGTGTCGTCTAAAGTGCTGCCCTTTTGCTTCTTTCAGCTGCTTGGTTCCATCCTGCTCTTCCGCCGCCATGTTTAGAGGTGTGTAACGGTCATGCCTTAAAGGATGGTTTCAATTGGACGCATAAATGAGCCTTTATTCTGCAACAGTGCTTTGCTAGAAAGCCTTAAATGAAAAGTCCTTTCTCACCTTCTGAAGCGGAGACTTTCTTCCCAGGACTTTGTTTAAATGGAATTCCCAAATTCGTAAAGTGAAAGCGACGTTCCAGTGTGGATGAAACACATGATTCAGTCTCAGTCTGGAATATTGGTCAGATGTCAACAGCTGTGCAAATTCTGAGATTTTTTTTTTTCCCAGCTAATATTTGACGAAATCATCGTGCATCCCTGGTAAATGTTAGTTATTGTAATATTATGTGTTTCCAGCCACCGGTACATGGTGGTGTTAAAAAAAAATCAGAAGAGCTTTTAGAAGTGGGGTCAGAACAAATCACATGTTGATGGATTACAGTTAATGTGCTGGTTTAAATATAAAGCCGTGATGGATCGTGTTTACCGTGAGCAGGAAAATCAAGTAAAGCGATAACTTCTCAGTTGCAGTAAGGAGTGATTTTTCTTTCCACCCAGGCCAAAAAAGTAAAATGGAAATGATTGAACTCCTCCGATTAGAGCGCATCGGTTTTTGACAATATATCCATCCTTTATTGTTTTCCTACCAAGGGGGAGCTGAAGTTTGTTTGCCTCACAGGGAGAAGGTACTGGGTTTGATTCCCAGGCGGGACAGTCCGGGTCCTTTCTGTTTGGACAAGTTCTCCATCATCCCATCCCCATCATCCAAAGACCTGTGTGTGTGTGTGTGTGTGTGTGTGTCTGCCCTGTGATGGACTGGTGACCTGTCCAGGGTGATTCCTAACCTTTCGCCCTGTGAGACCTGGGATCGACCCCAGCACCACCTGCAACCCTTCTTAGGACAAGCAGCTATGAAAATGAACGAGAGAGAGTGTTCAGTCACATGTTTCTACTCGTCCTGAATTAGCCGTGGACACCGAACCCGTCACCCAACACCAGGGTCCACGTACAGTGATCAGTTTAATCCGCTGTTTCTCTCTACGAACCTAATTTGATCCCTTTACATTGTTCTGTAATCCCCTCGTTAATGACTCGCCCATGAAGAGGATTCTGCTGATCTTCCTCCGCGGCGGCCTGACGGCTGATTGACGTCACAGGAAGGGAAACACACGGTACACAAGGTCAAAGAGCTGACGCTGAGAGGACGGAGGGGTTCTTCATAACAACCACTAAATAAGCATAAAGGCACTAAAGGAAGGATCAGGTGTCTGTCTCCCGCTTTCGGATCGTGAAGATGACTAGCTCGGATGAACAGGACGTCTGCTCGGACCCTTCTGACAGACGATACAGTAAAACGTATTTGTTTAAGCAAAGGAAGAAGAGCCCAGAGCTGAATACGAGCGCATACCTAGATCTTAAATGAGATTTGGCCTCACCTGGACATCCACTGTATCCTGTCTGCTGGTAATCTAATTATTGACTAATAATGTGATTTGCCTATTCGCAGAGACCACTTCCTTTCCCCTCGGCCCCTGAAAGAACTCGTCACGGAAGGACAAATTGAAAGGACTCTTTCCGATAAATTTAATTGCAAAACGGATGCAGTTACACCTCATTTCACACATAAATAGCTCTGCTTTTCCTACCAAGCTGCCACGATGTGCTTGGACAGTGTTCTCTATGCTAAACGGTTCAGTAAAGCAAAAACCACATTTCTCTAAAGACGTGGATAACAAAAGTGAGAAAATATGTACAGCGTGAAAACAGAAACACTGTCTCTAAGGGTACAGTATTTACATACGTGTGATCAGTCTGTCAAATTAGTTGACAATCAAACAGGCCTCAAAGCTAACCAGAATTTTCCTTCATTTCTTAATTCTGAAGTTCTTAATTTCCGCGACTTGAAAAAGAGCAAAATCCAGCAGTGAATTCCAAGCTAATTTGTTGCTATGGTAACGAATGTCGGACCATAAATACTGGATCGTGGTTCTTTGGTACGAGATTGTTTGTTGCTATGGTAACAACTGATGGACACTACATCAGGAACTCGATAATGCGGCTGACAGTCTTTCGTCCGCTGTCGGGCTTGTCTATGAGAGCCAGTGTCCCACTGTGAAGGACACGGTTGCCGCCCACAGCAGAGCGCAGCTGTACGCAGGCCCCGTGCTGGCAGCGTCCATGTAGTAGTCCATGTCCGTCTCATTCGCATCTGGATGACCATGCCCGTGTCCACCATGCCTGGGGTGACCGTGTCCATAGCCATGGCCATACCCGTGCCCGTACCCGCCGTAGCCCCCGTAGCCGTAGCCGTGGCCGTACCCGGGCCGGGCCATGGAGCTGAGGCCATGCCCGAGCACCATTCCGCCCAACGCTCCGGCTGCAGCCGCCCCTGCTATCTTCCCAGCGCTGGAGCCGGAGGAGGAGTGTCCACCGGTGTGGACAGGTGGTGCTCTGTGTGTATGGGCATGACCTCCTCCTCCCCAGCCTCCCCGGTTAGATCCTCCGCCACCCCAGGATCCCCCTCCACCTCGACCCATCCCACCGCTGATGCGTCCAAAACCACCACCTCGGCGGGAATACACGTCTGGAAGCAGTGTTGCCAGGAGTAACAAGCTGGTCAGGATGGAGACGACCCCTCGCTGGGACATCATGATGAGGGAGTAGGTCTGGGAAAACATGAAGGTCAGAGTTAGAGGCAAAGCTTCGACTACACCTTAATTTATGAGCTGTAGAGTCACAGCTAATGCTGCAAAGTGTTGAGCTTCCCAAACTTTTTTATTTTTTAATGTCTTGTTGAGGAGCAGTTCTCCAGATCTTCCTGAAGGACAATGTTTTTGTCTCTCATTTTCAGTCCAGTCCCTGTACCTGAGCAGTTTCAGAAGCAGTGTGAGATCATCTCTCCACAGAGAACGAAAAACAAAAGGTAGTCTGAAGAAGAGCTTTGGGAGGTCCTTCGAGAACTGTTCTTGAAGATGACTTAAAGAACCAAGCTGGTCTAAGAGTTTAGGCTGAGCTGAAGAATAATGGTGGTCAAAGTAAATATTGACTTTAAAGCTGGTTAGAAATAAAACTCTTAGTGTTTAGACTGAACTAAAATGTCCAAAGTGACCGAATCATCTGATGGTGGACATGGCTCAGGGTGCTGCATAAACAGAGTCTATAGTCTGAACCAGAGCTTAGAGGATCAGGACACACTATGATGACAGAGGAATAGCTGGAGAGAAAGAAGGGCGGGCAAGAGAGATGAGGTCTTCTCACTGTAAGAGGCATTAGAGCTCAATGACTTAATCACTGCTATTTTGGCTTAAGCAAATTAACAGAAGCCCAAAGCCAATCAACTGACCCGGGTACGTTCCAGACACGTCATGCCCTCGATTGCTTTCAAGGAGTGTTTGTTCTTTACCTCGACCGAAAGGTAGATTTTGATATTTTAACTTATTAATTCTCATCTAAGTAAATCGCAGGACTCCTTTTATACATTTATGCGTGTGATCTGTATATACAGTGTCCGTACAATACTGAATTTTATTGTGTTCTAAAAGTGTATGTCCCCAAGAATTCAAGCAGGTCTTCAGTTCCAGTGTCCAGTCCAGCACGGTTTGCTCAAACGCATCAATAACCAGCTTAAGTAGCAGAGGATTCCCCCAACTGTGCTGGACCGGAACTGAAAAGCGCGGCAGTAGATCTTCATAGCCAAACGAGGACGTCATTCTCCGTCCTAAACAATGTCAGACATGTAATCTGGCTTAGATTGATTCCAAGCATTAACTGAAAGCTCGTGTCGGATCACGCTGCACACATTGTCTGAGAAGGTGTCAGCCAACCATGTCATTGAATTGGTTCTACATCATTGGATTGTCTGCGACTGAATAGTAGAAGATCAGTAAGTGTCTTGTTTGTCCTGTGTAAACACATCGTCTCCTGACAGACTCTTTATCTACTTCATTAGTTGGATCAGGTGTGGTGGAAGCTGAGGGAACTCAGGGCAGTAGCAGTAGCAGGACCAAGACTGAGAATGAATGATCATCAGATTGTCTAAAAGATCACTAAATTATCTTCGATCATCAGACTGTCTGGTAGATCACAGAATTATCTTAGATCCTGAACAAGCCTAGTCGATCACCAAGTGATCTTAGTTCCTCAAATTGTCCAGTAGATCAAAAATGGTCTTAGATCATCAAATTGTCTAGTAGATCAGAAATGATCTTAGATCATCAAGTTCTCTAGTAGAGCACTGAATTATCCTAGATCATTGAATTGTCTGGTAGGTGAATTATTGAAGCTGGATCACTTTGCACTATTGCGATCACAGAAAACACACAAAAAGAAAAAACTCAACATGTCAGCGAGTGAATCTTTGATTAGAAGTGAGGCACAGCTTTTCCTCCATCATGAATTGGTCAAGTCCAAAAAGTTTAAAACAACCGTTTAGGTACCAGGCACCCTTCCCTTTGTGAGGGAACTTTTAGAGACAGACGTCCTGTTTCATTTACCAGTTCCTCTGTGAAAGTGAAAGTGACTACCCTTGTCATTGTGAAACGCAGCACAACACAACGAAATTCAACTTCTGCGTTTCACCCATACAGCAGGGGGGCAGCTACTGAAAGCGACTGGGGAGCAGTTATGGGGACGGTACCTTGCTCAAGGGTACTTCAGGGCAACTTACTGGTGAGGGAATCGAACCCACAATCTTACGATCCGGGGCAGCTCCTTCACCACTAGGCCACCCCAGTCAGGCAGAGGGTTCACTTTCTTTAGTGTAGAGTCAACAAAACTGACCTGGACGTCATCAGAAAGTCACGTAGGAACAGATCGTCTCACCTGTTGAACGAAGCGCTGGGCGGGAAAAGAGTCTGATCCGAGCCTTCGCTTGTCGGACTGCTTCAATGAGGTTGTCACTCTGAGGCAAGCAATTTAAACGGCCCACACACACACACACACACACACACACACACACTCGTACAGTGTCTCTCAATGACCAGCTGATCTCTCTGGCTCTCTGATTGGCTGAGTGTCCAAGTGTCCACACACACTGATCTGCAGGGGGTCAAAGGCTAACCTACATGCCTCCCACAGATAAAAAGAGTGAGGATTTACTGGGGTATTAGTGCTCAGGGTTTACAGTCAGGTGGCAGAGCGCGAGCCAAAGCGTCACGCAGGCTTGTTGACGACCTGGACTGAATGAAGAACCGTCCTGGTGAGACTCCGCCCACAAGTGTCTTCTTTTGTTGCAGCTGAAGCAGGAAAAAAACCCCATCCTTTTCTGACCTTGGTGGGTCAGGACAGAGTGAAGGAGAGTGAGAGAGAGGACAGGGAGAGTGGACGGTGGAGTTCAGGGTGTGTGGAGTGTGTGTCCGTGATGGAGAACTAGTAGAGACGGTGATGAAAGTGAAGCGGTGAAGTTCATGTGGATTATTTTGTAGATTGTTTTTATTGGAGTTGAAGTTCGAGGCTTTAATAGTCTTTAATTCTATTAATATGGAGTGAGATTCAGTTCACTTTCAGCACAGACAGACGCTCCAGACGTCCTTCAGAGGAGACACGTCTCACTTTTATGAGCAGATTATATTTCAGAGCCTGTTTTTGTAGTGAATTAAGTTTCCTACTTTTGCTCTTCATGACTAAATTGAAGGGAAATTGAGTAATTTTTACACTTTCACTTAAATTACATATCAACAGCATCTTCACACACACACACACACACGCCAAAACTAATTCGTTAAAAATTAAGAACTTTGCTGTTTCAGCTTAAAGATTTTATTATCATCATTCTCATGTCAGCTTCATAAGAAAGCAAAAACTAAGACATGCTGGGGGGACAGTTTATGTCCAGAATTAGAGGACAGGTGGCATAAAAAACAAAAAAAGACAAATTATTTACAAATATAAAAACATTAAAAATCCACTCAATTATGTGTGTAAAAGCAAGCGGCACATTCAAATGCGCAAACATGCACACTGTACACACACACACACACACACACACACACACACACACGTAAAAATGGAAATGGACACAGACATAAACATTGCTCGGGGGCCTGTTCTATATTTGAGTCCCTTCTTCTCAAACCCACTACGCTGTTTCAGTTCATTAGCAGTCGTGCAAAATCAACATTGTGCTTTTCTCAGAAAAACAGGTCAACAGTTCCTGTCCCACACGGTCAGCTCGCTGCTCTAACGTGCTTTTATAGCCTGTCCGGTTCACAGGAGTCGAACCCCAGTGGTGTCGGCCTACAGCTCTGCAGCAGAAACCTTCCTCCCTCAGGGGACACACCCAGGAGCGTCCCAAGACAAACAACGGGAACCTCAACCTTCAATCTCACAAAAAAACGTTCTTTCAAAAACGCTTCATTATGTTCTGGGTTCAGTTCCCAGCCTGGGCTCACGCCAGTGGGCGTGTTCTGTCTGGGGTTTTCTCTGAGGGAACCGGTTTGCCATCCAGAGTCCATGTCCAGGGTGTTTGTCCACCTTTCGCCTGAAACACCGGAACAGGTCCCACCACCCCGGGAGGAAGAGCAGCTCAGCGGATAGATATTCTACACTCCTTCAGTGCGAATGGGCTGAACTGCTGTAGGCTGCATAGGACGTGTGTAAATGGACTGTTTTGTGACATCACAAAAGCAGTGAAGCTTTGAAGTTTTCGTTTTGAAACTTCTGTCACATTTGAAACTTCAAAGAAGAGGAACATCTGAGCACATCTGAGGAGCGCTTCTCTGAATCCGTATCAAAATGATAAGAACCTGCTGAGCTGCTCCTGAGATGGAAAACATCTGGACGTTCATCTCTGCAGAGCTGGCAGTGAGCATCTATTCTAAGCTTAAACTCCAGACCTAAACCTACCCCTAACTTCACCTGGCCAGACCTGCATTTGCATCCCACGTCGTCTGAGGACGGTGCCACATCGTCCAGACTAGACACGCACCAACAGAAATACCTCCATCTTCAACACACGATATTGTTATTACGGGAAAATAATCTGACGTTGAAAATGCTTAAAGCTGGTATTTTCCAGGTCTTGAATCCCAAGTTCTCCAAATGTTCTTCATCCCAAAGTGCAAGAACATGTATGTCAGGTGGGCTGGAGATGCTATCTGTGAGTGCGTGTGTCCTGCGATGGACTCTGGTGACCTGTGCAGGGTGTTTCCCTGCTCCGAGGTTTGGGATGGGCTCCAGCTCCTCCCGTGAACCTGGTCAGGATAAGCAGCTCAGAGAACCGAATGAATGAAGCTTCTCCTTTTAAAGAACATGAACGTTTAGCTTTCAGTGACAGCAGGATTTCACAGCCTTGGGATTTTTCACTCGTGGATTATAGACGTAAAACGAAGACTCCAAGTGTGTTTCCTTATTTTCTTATGAAAAGCTTTTTGAATCTATTTACTTTTGCTCACTCATTTTCTGAGCCGCTTGTCCTGATTAGGGCGGTGGGCGGTGCTAGAATCTGGAGACACCCTAGACAGGCCGCAAGGTCATCATAGGGCAGACACACTAACACACAACACACACACACACACAACTTGGCATCTCCAGTCCACCTGCATGTCTTTGGATGATGGGAGGAAACCGGAGTCCCTGTAGGAAACACACACAGACACACACGGCGAAAACTTGTCCAAACAGAAAGGACGTGGACCGTCCCACCTGGGAATCGAACGCAGGACCTTCTCACGGTGAGGACATGTTCATTAATAAAATCCAGTTTCAATTTTCCAGCTTTCGTTCAGAGATTTTGTGCATTTGATTTTTAAGAAGCCCCCTGAACTGCAAAGCCTTGCTTTATGAGCCGTAGTGCTGCAGTGTGATTGGTCCGATCATCTTCAACGCATCACTGGTCTCCCACTCTGCCGAGATGTCAAGTTTAGCGCACAAAAACGCCTAAAAATATACTATTATTGCTTTAATAACAGCAAAGTTAGTTTGTGGGATATTTTTCCCTACAATGAAACATTTGGTCACGAATAAGCTTTTACATCAGCGCATGCCTGGTCCAGACCAATCACTGCGGCCGAATAGAGGGAATTAGATCCTAGGTTCACCTAACACACACACACACACACACACACACACACGACTCTCCCCCTTATCCATACTTACTAAAGATGCAGTATTCTGTGCTATAATAGCCATTTGTGATCATTCTCTAAGCAATTCCTCTTTCAGCCACTAGGTGGAGATGTACAGGTTTTCCATGATTTTTTGTTTTAATTGTGGTCACAACAGCCAAATACATCCTTCTGCTTGTTTACTACATCGTCTAAAAAAAACAACCATATTTCAAAGTCCGTGACTGCACTCCCTCATGAACCTCCAAGGGTAAAAGCACGTCGGACGACACGTTATAATTCCGGACGGCCCCGGCACCACCTCCTGCCATCCACAGCTCCATCCACGTGACATTACGGCCGAAGTGAAACCGATACTGTGTTTGGGACGGAACGAAAAAGAACCGAACGTGGAGATACAGTCCTTTCACAGTGGAATGAAACGAGCGCAGAGCTTCTTCACATACAGGTGGATCCGTCCGGTGAACACTGCAACTGCTTCTCGATGATGTACCGCAGATTCTTATACCTGAAGAGAGAAGCAGAGAGAGTACAGATGTGCCTCAAGATGTTATGAGATGTGATGAAATGTATTACTTCTAGGGTCTGGGATTAAGCCTACTCTTATCCCATACCAACTATACCATTTGCAAGGGGCAGTGCCTACTGTTACACCAGGATCAGAAAGTTGTGGGTTCGAATCCCAGACCAGTAGGTAGCCTTGAGATACCCATGAGCAAGGTACCGTCCCCATCACTGCTCCCAGGGTGATGGATATGGCCGCTGCATGGTGTGTGTGGGTTAAATACGGACGACGCAGGGTAAACTGTACCTCCGCTTGAGCTTCTGCACCTCTCTGTCCTCTTCCTCCTTCAGTTTAATGATGAAACTCTGCAGGACGGGCATTTCAAACTTGATGTACTGCGCCACCTGTTGCAGGAACAAATAACCGTAGTTTATATTTTAAAGCGGTGCATAAAACAACACACATTCACATTTGTGCAAATGAGCGTTCTCGATTAATCTAAGTGCGGGGACGTTTTTTGAGGACATCACTGTGAACCAGCATGTGAGACAAAATGACACCATCCTGTCCCCTCCTGTCGCTCTGCAAGTTTAGAGAACCTCCCTGGTAGAGAGTTTCCGTCCTCTTAAGGATGAAAAATGTGGACGTTCCGGGACTCTATCCTGGCAGAACGATGTGATTATAAGGGACGACCGCCTGCTTCAGTTGTGTTAATGTTTTCACAAAGACGTGCCTCCGTCCCGGGTCAACGCTCGATCATTTAAAACCCAGTTTTTGGGTAAAACACTGGTTACTAAAGGAGCAACCACCACTGATATAAAGCCATAGAAATGCAGAGGTGGTCTAAAGCTTAGGGACGAGGCGCCAGGATTGAGTGCTCGTGAGTTCGAATCCCAGACCAGTAGGTTGCCCTGAGGTACCCTTGAGCAAGGTAACGCCCCCATCACTGCTCCCCGGGTGCTTTAAACAGCTGCCCCCTTCTGCACTGTGTGTATGGGTTATTCCCAGAGCTTGCATTTTGGCGCTGCTTCGCAATGACGGATGGTCACTTTCACTTTCACTTCAACAGTGTGCTCAGCAGAAAGCTTATGCTCTTGCTCTTCCATGCTCTTTAACACACACACACACACACACACACACAGACAGAAACTCACGTCATATGTGACTTCCTCTCCCAGGTCCTGCTCCATGAGGAAGATTTTGCAGACCTGCTCACACGGCCCCTGCAGTATCCTCAACACCAGCGGGTGATCAGTCCGCTTCAACTGAACTCGCTCTGAAACACACACACACACACACACACTTATAAAACACCAATAAGCACAATCCTACTTTAGGCTGCAGTGAGCTCCTTTGTCCACCAGGTGGAAGACATTTCTATCCAGGGTGTAACCAGACTGCTTTGAGGTGGTGAGTCTTCATCCCAGAAGTTACCGGCTCTGTTCTGGTTGCTGCACCAAATTCGAATTGTTTGGAAGGTTTTCATCTCTTTATGTAAGGAACTAATATCTGTAGTTTAAACTACATCATGGAAAGCTCCCTCACACACTGAATGTATTATGCTCAAACTGCACAAAAGCGAATAAACGATGACAACATTAGTGAAGGAGTGCTTCTCCTTATTTATTTCTGTTGTGTAGCCTTTCCTCTCCTGATGAATCATCCTTGATTACAGCGGTTCTGCTCCAAACGGGAGGAAATAAACAGCTGTAGACCAAACAGTTTATGCAGGTTTATGCCAGCGTGTCAGGTGCGTCAGGAGAACGATGAATTCAAGTGTCTTCCCTGGTTAAATAAAAGTGGATTCAAATGAATTTACGCTTGACTTCAAATTGAGGTCTGTTCGGCAAAATAATCAAGACATAAGTTACCGAAGGCTTTCACAGGGTCCCCTGAACCAGGACACTACGTTAAAGTACATCAGCAATTTTGTTTTTCGTCTATTAATGATGTAATTTAGGATTAGAAATGAGGAGATGAGAGGGACAGCTCAGGTTGGACGTTTTGGAGAACAAGTTAGAGAACAAGGTTGCGTTGGTTTGGACGCGTCCAGAGGAGAGACGAGGAGTATATCGGGAGGAGGATGTTGAAGATGGAGCTGCCAGGAAAGAGGAGGTTTATGGACGTGGTGAGAGAGGACATGCAGGGGGTCAGTTTGAAGGAGGAAGATGCAGAGGACTGGAAGAAACTCATGATCCGCTGTGGCGACCCATTAACGGGAGCAGCCCAAAAGAAAAAGAAGAAGAAGTCTGTTGATGATGTAAAAAAGCGAGTCTTCCAGTCGGATAAATCGTATTGAGAGCTTCGTTTCTGGAAATGAAATTTCTTTCATGGCAATAAAGTCCTTCGATTCCCAAGTGGGACGGTCCAGGTCCT
>CM029373.1:1749066-1754066 GCA_017165825.1 Hepsetus odoe | reverse complement strand
GCAACACCGACCTGACGTGCCTCAGATTTTCTTTCTGCGACTGTGATTGTTTTTTTGGGATCCAGCACTTCTGTCTTTATCCTCTAACAAAACACACACTGGAGTGATCCAGTTACACACAGTTTAAGTAAAGCTGAGAGCCTGTAATTTCTGCTGTAAACCCATCTGCTTCCGAGTGCCCCCTGCCTACCCCTGTCCCGCCTCCTCCCGTCCCGCCTCGCCTCGCCGTGGACAACCCGCACAGCTGCACATTCTTATGCTTCAACACGCAAAACCTATGAGCAACACACACACACACACACACACAGGGATCGGAGGTTCTCCTGGCACTCTGCCAGCTGTGCTGCTCAGGGTTTCCTTCCTGAGAGGGTCGACACAGAAGCTTCCGGAAAGAAAGAAGGAAGGGAGAGAACAGGTGCAGGACACAGACCATTCATAACGTCTCCTACCGTCCACCCGTCCCTTTGGTGGAGAAGGAAATACTGTTAAACTGAAAAACTGTCCTTTGACTGTGCACGCACATGCACACGCACACACACGCACGCAAACTTTTTTTCTTTTTTCTTTTTTCCATAATTAACACCAGCGTCTCTTCACACTGTGTGATAAACAGATCAAAAGAAATGGCCCAGATTTACCAGGAAAAAACTGCAACATTAAACATTTAAAGACCTTTTATTTCGTTACCACAGCAACAGCAACGATTATTAATCAGTGTTACTTTATATCCCTTACAGACTGAAGACTTCTCTCAGTTTTCTCTCTCTCGTTCTATCTTGGTGTGTCTTTCTTCTTTCGATCTCTCTGTCCTTTCTTTTTCTCTTGATCTTTCTTTTCTCATCCTTTGTTTCTGATACTTCTTTCTCTCTCTCTCCCTCTCTCCCTCTCTCCGTCTACCCTCCCAGTAAGGATTGTTCAGTGTGAGTTACCTCCTGTCAGGTGTGTGTGAGCGTCTGTGCTGGGTCTGCTGTCCGAGGCGGAGAGGAGTGAGAGTCGAGGCAGAAGCAGGTCAGGATTGGGGAAGTGCTGCCGTTTCTGCTCCTCTCTTCCTCTTTCAGTCTTTCTCAGAGGAAACTGACGCTGCCCTTTAAACTCCACTCTTCGTTACTGCTCTCTCTCTCTCTCTCTCATGCACTTCTTCTCCAGCTCTCGGTCTCACTGCAAGATCTCTCCCTGTCTCACCCACACACTCCTTCTCCACCTCTCTCTCTCCCTCTCTTTCATACACTCCTTTTACTGCACAATCTCTCTGTTTCTCTCTCTCTCTCTCCCCTCCACAATTCACCCTGGCATGCTGTCAAGCAACTTCTGGGCCAGATCCTGACTGATGGAGGCCAGTCTTGCATCAGTGCCTGGAGTTTGTCAGCGTTTGTGGGGTTTTGTTTGTCCACCTGCATCTTGAGGACTGACCATAAGTTCTCATTTGGATTAAGTACTGAGGAGATTCCTGACCATGGACCCAAAACGTCAATGTTTTGTTCCCCGGGCCACTTAGCTATCACTTTTGCCTCATGGCCCAGTGCTCCATCATGCTGGAAAAGGCATCGTTCTTCACCAAACTGTTCTTGGATGGTTGGTAGTTGTTCTCGGAGGATGTTTTGGTTCCATTCTTTTATTCATGGCTGTGTTGTTCGTCAAAGCTGTGATGAGCCACTCCCTCATGTGTTAATGTTAATGTTCTCAGGATGCTTTTGTTGGCAGGACACAGGAATGATGGTGATGATCACCTTTTCTTCTCCAGACAATCTTTATTACAGATGACCCAAACAATCGGTAAAGGAATTCATCAGAGAAAGTGACTTTACTCCAGCAGTCCTCAGCAGTCCAGTCCCTGTACCTTCTGCAGAAGATCAGTCCCTGATGCTTTCTTGGAGTGAACTGGCTTCTTTGCTGCATCCTCCAAACGTCTTCTCCTCACTGTTCATGCAGATGCCCTCACACCTGACCGTTTCAGTTCCTGAACAACCTCTGAAACTGGTGGTGTCCTGATCCTCAACTTCAGGAGACGGTCCTGGCGCTCGCTGCACTTTCTTGAGCATCCTAAAGCCTGAACCTCTCTACTTGAAGTTCTTGATGATCTGATAAATGGTTGATTTTGGCACAGTCTTACCAGCAGCAGGATCCTCACCTGTGAAGCCCTTTGTGTGCAAAGCAGTGATGACTCCACATGTTCCCTTGCAGGTAACCATGGTTACCAGAGGAGGAACAATGATTTCAAGCACCGCCCTCCTTTTAAAGCATCCAGCCTGCTATCCTAACTCAGTCAGCAGGACAGAGAGACCTCCAGCCTCGTCCTCCTCAACACTCTCACCTGTGTTAATGGCAGGATCACTGAGATGATGTCAGCAGGTGCTTCTGTGGATGAGATTTTCATGGCTTTGCAAATAGTTTCAATTCATCTGATCATCTTCATCACATCCTGGAGTTACCGTCATAAAAACTGAGGCAGCAAACTGCAAACTGGTGAAAATGAACTGTTTTTCGCCTCGACTGTACTCTCTCCCTATGCCGTCCACACTTCCTTTATCTGTTCTCTTCCACCCTCTCCGATATCCTCTTTATCTTTCTTCCTCTCTCGCTCTCACATCCTCATTCTCCCTCTTTTCCTTCTCTCACACGCCACATACAAGCAAACAGAAACACTGAGGCAGCTCATTGCAGCACATGCTCAGCACCAGTGTGTGTACACACACACACACACACACACACACACGCGCACGCACACACACGTCTCCTTAGTAGTATACCAGCTCATAAACAAATAAATATAATTAGATCTATTCTGAGAAAGTTAGAATATTAAAGTAGCAACACTGTGACTGAAACACTGCACTAAAGGCCGTTAAACAGGAAGAGGCTCTTTTTTTTTTTCTCAAAAACAGAAAGATGGTCTTTCACTCTGTTCTGTGGGCTGAGGTGATTGTTTGGAGGTCCGGCTGGAGAAGCACTGGTATAAAATGAGCTTTAAAAATGCATCATATTAGCCGTAATTGAAGTGTGCTTAATATTTGCCGGGAAAAAAGCGTTACATTAAACATTTAAAATGCTTTCATTTTGTTACCACGGCAACACTTAATATACATGGCGACTGACAATCTACTGACCGCAGCTTCTCTCGATCCTAAAAGGACATCTCTGCTCTCTGTCTGTCTCTCTCTCTAGTATTTAAAGCCGTGATATGACTTGTGGTTTTAAATACGACAAATAACGACACACTGATTACTGAGGAGTTTAAATACTCGGGGTCAACAGTTCAGAGTAACGGGGAGTGTGGACGAGAGGTGAAGAAGAAGAAGAGGAAGTGGAACAGGTGTAAAAAAGTGACAGACGGGTACCAGCAAGAGTGAAAGGGAAGGTTTACAGGACGGTAGTGAGACCAGCTGTGGACAGGCAGCGGAGCTGGAGGTGTCAGAGATGAAGATGCTGAGATTTGCACTGGGAGGGACGAGGAAGGACAGGATTAGGAACGAGTATATTAGAGGGACAGCCCAGGTTGGACGGTTTGGAGACAAAGTGAGGGATGTGACAACATGTTGGATCGGAAATGTCCAGAGGAGGGACGAGAACTATATCAGGAGGATGTTGAAGCTGCCAGGGAAGAGGAGAAGAGGAGACCAAAGAGGAGGTTTACGGACGTGGTGAGAGAGGACATGCAGGTGGTCAGGGTGTAAGTGGAAGATGCAGAGGACAGGAAGACATGGTCCGCTGTGGACAATACTAACAGGAGCAGCTGAAAGAACAACAACGATTGATGATTATTTTTTTTTACTACCGTCTCTAAGTGTTATTTCTTTACTAACTTCCTGTTACAAAATCCGATACCCTCATGAATCTCCATGGTTCTGAGACCCATGTCAGAAACAAAGTGTCTTGCAGGTCCAAAGGGGGCGTGTCCTAACGGTTTGCTACCGAAATGACTTCCCATAAAGTGAAAGTGACTGTCATTCATTATTACATTATTTGTGCAACCCACACACACACCGTGCAACCATATCCAGCAGCCCGGGAGCAGTGATGGGGACGATACCTTGCTCAAGGGAACCTCAAGGCAAACTACTTGTCCGTCGCACCGACGACCTTCTGATGACGGGCCCAGTTTCTTAACAGTGAACGCTGCCTTCCACAAGAGAAACTCAATAGGTTCACCTTCTTATTAAGTTCATATGTGTGTGTGTGTGTGTGTGAGAGAACCTGACCTAGTGTTCCTCGCCCCTCCCTGTTTCTTACACACCACTTGCTTCGTTCAGTCATACCCTGATCAAATATTTAACAGCAATCAACCCAGAACAGAGCGCTGCTGCTTGAATATTTCATCACTTTTATAAAAGCCTGTCGGAGCCACAGACGCACAACAAGAGCGATTAGTCTTTGGTTCAGGGCCAAAGCCTCGGTCTTCAGATACACAACAGATATGCTGAGGAGGTTCAGGAGACAACGTCCAAGACAGACGTCCAGGCATATCAGTTACCAAGGGCGTCCTGGACTGAACTCCTAGTAAAGGTCAAAGAATGATGAAGGATTCACGTGAAGTCTGCAACTACCACTCAAGACCTGCATCCATCAGTGGCAGAGAGAAAGCGCAATTACAGTGAAAGTGACTATGCATCATTGTGAAATGCATCCTCTGTGTTTAACCCTCATACACCCTCCAGAAGGGGGCAGCTGTATTCAGCGCCCGGGGAGCAGTGATGGGGACGGTACCTTGCTCGAGGGTACCGGGCCGTTAATGTTGTCCGTGTGAAGGGGACACACGCAAACCTTCAAATTCCCAGCGTTGGGATGCTGTGGCCTTGTGAAGACAATGAATTAAGAACATGATTAAACTTCATGAAGCATGGATTCATCAAACCAGGTCCTGAACAGGATCTACTGGTTATACTGGGATTCTATACTCATGATGCATATTTATTGATATATATCAGTGTTTGTCAAATGTAGTGTTATTCTGGGAATATAATGCTCACTGCCCAAATGAACAGCTTTTGAAATGTACTCCATGT
>CM029373.1:1469066-1744066 GCA_017165825.1 Hepsetus odoe | reverse complement strand
AACAACAGGGCACGCCCACAGACCCCGCCCCCGCCGGTGAACTGGTTAACTGGCCGGTTTAAAAGGTTCCTTCAAATATCAGATGGAACAGAAACGCGGTATCTGGAACGGTTCTTTCGAAAGAACCACTGTTTATAGTGCAAAGAGGCGGGTCGTCACACCATAAGGGGCGGGGCACAGTAGTCAATCAGAGCGAGAGGGCGGGGCTTAAGAACAGAAGGCAGGCACCATCTGTTGTTTTGAGACGCGCCGGACAGCCAATCAGCGCGGAGCTTGAACACCCCTTTGTTTGCAGTGGATGATGAATGAGGGAATCCCAGTCCTGCACATTTTAATGCCCTTTTCTACCCCAACACCTCCAGATTAACCCTGAGGGGAGTTTATTTTCCAGTTTATTTCAGAAAATGCCCCAGCTCTCACCACCAGTAATGGAGGAACGCGGATAAAACTTTATTAAATCTTTCAGTTCTGCAGATTCTTGAAGGAGAGGCTTGAGTTCGTGACCCACTGGTTCCTCAGCTGTTATTCAGCAGCAGCATCTGCTCACTTGCAGCCCATTGTGGTGGGCTGGAGGGGGGGAGGGGCAGACAAAGCAGCAGTGGTGGTAATCTCATTAAATCCCACCGTCGTGTCCAGAAGTTCACCGTGGCCTTAAACACGGAGAGCAGAGAGTGAAGATCTGTAGACGCTTTCAAATGTGTGTATATATATAGATGAAGTGAAAGTGACTATAGCAGCACACAATGACCCCCAACTGAATGCATCTTCTGCATTTAACCCACACACACCGTGCAGCACCGGGAGCAGGGATGGGGACAGTACCTTGCTTAAGGGTACTTCGGGGCAAACTCCTGGTTTGCATACTTTGGAAGCAGTGTACTGTCCCCATCCCTGCTCCCCGGGAGCTGGATTGAGCCTTAACCGCCGTGAGCCGTCCTGGGTATTAGTCTGCCTGCCGTGGGACGGGTTCTAGCATCCCATCACTCGTTCACTCGGGTCCAGCAGCTGTTTGAGGTTCTCAGTCCTTCACAGATGCTTTAGTGCTTTAGGAGTTTTTGGTTTTCCTCTTTCCAGAGATTAATTGGAGATCTTCGAATGTAACCAGCAGGGTTGATGTTAATTATTGCTTGGAGGCAACATTTCACAAAGCAGGATTTCTGAGCGCCCCCATAATTTTAGCCTAAAGTTGAGAATCATCCAATCAGAACATCCCTCAGCTATTGTCCTATTGGACGATGACTTTGGGCTACCCGGCTAAACTCTGCGGAACGTTCACAGGGTTCCAAGCTTTCGTTGTTCGGCGCGGAACGCCACTCGGTTCTCGATCGTTCCACGCAAGTGTTGTTTCCCCGCTGACTCTTTTCATAGCCCCGCCCACTGAACAACAGGGCACGCCCACAGGCCCCGCCCCCACCGGTGAACTGGTTAACTAATTCAACTCGATTCCAACCGAATTATTCCTCAAATTAACCGTCAAAGCTTGTATTTCCAATTAGGAGAAAGAGAATACATTTTGAATGGGAGTTCATGGGACAATGTTTTCCCGTCATTAACGAAATTGAAATATAATGAAAAATACAGCACAAATGAGACAAAAATGGAGACTTTTTGGACAAAGATTCAGTCAAAAAGACAAACAAAAACCCCAAAAAACACCACAAAGCAGACAAAGTTTGATTCGGTAACATCTTTTTAAATAATTTCAAGAGCAAGGAATAAAAATTTGCTACAATTAGTATCCACAAAGCCTGGTCCAGGAGAATAGCACACTGTACTCCATTCAATATTAGGTGTATATTCATATATTTCTATTTAAGTATTTCAGTTCTTTTTGTACTACTATTGACAAAACAGGAAGCAATGTTAGAAAAATACATTATGAAAAAGTTCTAGCTAACAAAAGTAGCTATTCCACTATCGTTTGAAAACAAAGAGGCAAAACACAAGGTTTTCATTTAAATAAAAACGTAACAAAATGGTGCGCTTTGCAGCAAAATTAAGATTCAGAAGCAAGATCTCTTTCCTACAAACATTTCTTTGTCTGTAAAAACAAAAACAACATAAAAAAAAGGAGAAATCAAGAGCGAAGAGATCAAACACTTCACGAAGAATATTCATCAGGATCCCCCTCAAAAGAACAGAAGGGCTTTTTTTTAAATCTCACTCTTGGTGCCAGTAATATTAAAACCCCTCACAAGCTTCGACCTCAAGCTCAACTTGAGGCACAAGAAAGACAAAAAAAAGAAAGGATGGCAAAAGACGCTGACGGCTCCCTGATCCAAACCAAGGATTCAAAAATATGCACTGACTTTTAATTGGATAATTAAAATACCAATTAAGGATCCGATTCCTATTTAGCCAATCAGATTTAAGAATAAAGGGGTGTCTCGTTAAATAAACTAGTTTCTCTTGTAATCGAAAAAGAAAGAAAAAAAAAGCTCGCAGCATCAACTCATGGGTTTCCTTTTGGGTGCGGGGCATGTGTTGCCATGGCAACCTCGCTTCCATCCAGGTGCGTATCACTCGGGAAGTGAGGGGTTTTAACACAAATGGCCCGTTCGAGTCACGTCCTGCATTTGAAAATGACAAAATCAGGGACTTAAGCTCAAAGAGGGGATGAGTGTAGAGCGGACACTGACGGCATGTGGGTTTGGGGGGTCCGAGTGGGGGGGGGTGCACTGAGTTCACACTAAACACAAGCAGCATGTCCATATTTAACACAGGCAAAGACACCACAGGGCTTCGTCACAACGTGCCGTGAACGTGTCAAGCCTCCCCACCCAAGTCCCTCCAGAGCGTCCCGCAGGATCAGGTTTAGTCCCAGCTTTGGGTCAGAGTGGGCAGTAAACGGGACCGGGATCTGATTCAAGGATTGTAAACAGCATGTGCGCACTCTGCTCGTCTGCTCCACCGAGTCAAGTACTGTCCATCATGTCCCCCAATACTGACAGCCTTAAGAGTCTGGACGCCCGACGTCACACTTCCTCTACAGGGAACACACTTTCATTTCTGTGTTGAACAGAACATGCAAAGAACATGCCACATTTGTATTTTTCATCACTATCTTCAAAACGCGTGGCTCATTTAGGATTTTGAAACGATCTGGGAAAAAATTTTTGCGATTTTTCCGAACTTCACTTCTAGTTCCAGTATTCGCTTGAAATTTCAACTCGTGTTTGGGCAAAATGATTTCAGCCTCAGTCCTAAATGTGCATTTCTCTCCGAATCTAAGTGCCGATTTAGAAGCTTTGCATTATTGATCGTTTTCTTAAATAAACCCCCACTTCGAGCCTGTCAGTCTGAGTATGAATATATGATTAAACATATTAATATTTCACACCCCAAAGGGCTACTTTACACCTCATTTATATATTTACTGCGTAATAAATAAAAGATACAGAATTAAAGGATACAATTAAAATCACAGCCCTTGATGTGAAAAGTGCCATCTTTCAAACTGTGATTTAAAAACGAACTCTGTCCCGAACGCAAACGAAGTCTGCTCCCTGTACAGCCCAACTCGGGTCCTGGAGGCCTGATGTCCAGCGCAGTTTTCTCAAACGCCTCTTAATGACCAGCTTTAGTGGGAACTACCACTATGGTGGACTCCCGTCCTCCTGTCCCAGAGTAGCACCCCTGCTGGGGCGGACGGGTAGCATCAAGTTTGAACTGGAAGTGCGTAAACATCTGCACAAGACCTGCTACGGCTACAAACTGCATGTGGGTTCAAAGTGATAGATTACCAAAAATACAGAATCAGCCCCAAAAGTAGTTCAAGCGATCAGCCAATCAGCTGCAGGTTTTGGATAAAACCGAGCTCTTTGTTACAACACCTGCAGGACAGGGTGGACCGTCCAGCTCGTCTGCTCGGACCAGCTGATCTTTCAGGGTCTTTCTGGTGGACACTCCCAAAAACAGCATGTTGAACTGACCTGCACTCACGAGCCAGAAATCACACTGATCTCACCGTAACCAACAGTATAAACGGTGTCCAAAAGTATCCAGACAGGCCTGGATGTTCCTCCATTATTCTTTATGGGCTCCTGTGGGACACCGTCCGGTCTGAATTTGGGGTTCCAGGTATTGCCAGGTGGACAAGGACGACTTTAAAACTTATTTTTATTGGTTTTTGGATATCTGTACTGGGGGGTCCTCCTTGAGAAATAGACCATGTAAAAATTATGGCGATGTAACACAGCACTGTGCAAAAGCCTTGAGCCCCCCCATTAATTCAGATTTTACTTCCAAAGATCCAAACTTTGGAACTTTTAATGCAATGTTGAGAAACAGTCCTCCAGGCCTCTTGTCCTGATCTGGTTCACGGGACGTGGGGTGTCCATACCAGCTCTCACAGGGTGAGACGCAGGGACACCCTGGACAGGATGTCGTACACACAGATAAACACACCCACACCTTGGGGACTTTTATCATCTCCAGTCCACCTGACCTGCAGGTCTTGGAATGGTGGGAGGGAACCGGAGCTCCTGGAGGGAACGTACACGGAGACGACACGTCCACACAGGAAGGACCCAGACCGTCCCGCCTGGAAATCAAACCAACTGACTGAAAAACTGACCTCATGTCACTACATTTGAGGCCCAGTTTGAGGCAGGGCATCCACAGGAAGCAGCCAATAAGAGCGCAGGATTACGGGAGGACACTCAAGCTCAAGCTCAACTCAATTTTACAAGGAATAAAATTTGTGGAATGACGTAGTTCATGCTGTAAATCTCACAACTAAACGTTCCAGTACACCAGTGCGTGCGTGTGTGTGTGTGTGTGTGTGTGTGTCTCAGCACCGCAAGAGCGGAAAACGGACTGAAGTGTAAACAAGAACTTTAAAGCACAATAACTGTTTAAATGCCGAATTGATCACATTCAGAGAGCTAAAACATGGAAACCTAAGCTCATTAAAGTTATGGCACAGTTTATATTTCAAATTTCCATCGAAATGTTCAATTTTCAGCAAATAAACAGAAATTGTGCACCGAAGTTTGCCGGAAAGCGGCAGGTTTGAGTGTGTTCTCTGTACAGGCTGTGATGACTGAAACAGAAGGTAAAAATCTTACAATAAAAGAAAAATGAAAGGAACAACACGAGAGAGGGAGGGAGGGAGGGAGGGAGGGAGGAGAGAGAGAAAACTATCCTTTCAGCCCGGTTGGTTTCATCTTCTCCCGAGACTCTCTTTCTCCGCCTCTTCCTCTCCCTCGCTCTCTCTCTCCAAACCATCCTCTGACCAAAAGTCCAACAGCACCTCAGAAATAACTCTGATCCATTAAATCTACACGATGCAAAATAATAATCCTAAACTCTAATGACAACAAATAACTGACGCACTTCTTTCCCCCAAACGAGCTGCACTAGAGCGAGAATCGCATCTTTATAGTTGTGTGCAAAAGTTTGTCCACCCAGACCTTCGTTTGATTTCCTTTACAGCAATGCACCCCCGCAAATTCTAATGCACAATTATTATTAGTATTATTCTTAATTTTATAAAGTACTGTGCAAAAATATTATTTCTTATCTTTGGCATATTCAACAGATTTAAGTAAAGAAACAGGAACAAATGTTTAAGGACAGGTGGCAAATGTTCTAGATAGATAAAGCGGTTCCACCTGGCGTTCAGCAGAAAATGAATCATCTGATCACGTCTGAAGTTAGACGCTTTGTTCTGCTTGAAGGTTCAGACGTAGATCACTGTGTGGATTAACCAACACAGAACTATCAAACTGCTCAGGTACAGAGACTGGACTGAACATGAGAGACAACAACACTGTCCTTCAGGAAGATCTGGAGAACCGTTCCTCAACAATACATTAAAAAATGAGAACGTCTAGGAGCAAAACATGCAGAAATGAGGGGCTCAAGACTTTTGCACAGTACTGTATGTAATTTAGAAGTATGTTTAATTGTTATATATAATAAATATGTAATTTCCTTCAACCTGCAAACCTCCGCAAAGGAGTAAAATCTGCAGAAAAATGTATTTAGGAAACTTTTGCACACGACTACGTATTCAGTGTTTTGTACAAATCACACCAAACAGGATCGAGTCACTGAACTGGATATAAATATGAGCCTAGAAAATGAAATAAACTACATTTACACCCCCTTATGCTTTATATTCAAATACAATCGGATCTGGAGGCAACACCGTGTGTTAGTAACTAAAGCTGTGTGTTGGACGATGCTGAGAGGGTTCAAGGCATAGAGAGGGTCATGTGGGACCACATGCAGGGGTCAAAGGTGAGAGCCGGACATCAGAAGGCTCATATAACAGGTGGATGGAGGTCCTACCTGGCGAGTGTGCGTTTCTTGCATTAGCGACTAGTGCAAAAAAATGTAAATACGCCAAACGAATCACATTCATTCATGGAGACTTTCTCAAGCCACTAACAGGGGGTAAACGTGTGTGTGTGTGTGTGTGTGTGTGTAATGGGAGGGGGTTAATGGCCACTGTGCATAAACAATCAGTTTGCATCGCTTAAAGTCGGGTCAATGCAACAATCCCAGTCATCAAACTACATTACCCATGATGCCCTGTGCACGCTGAGCTGCACAGGTTTGCTTAGAATAAAATGTGATCATTCAACAAACGAGTGGGACACGATGTCCATCTCTCAGTCCCTGCCTGTCCTTATACACCCTGCATCGCACCTTGGTTACCGTGGAAACAGCCACCTGGCGGAATGTCTCTCGAAGTACGTCTTAGTGTCCTGTCGGAAAACACAGCAGTCCCTGCTGGATAAAAGAAGCCAAAGGAGAACTCTGTGTGTGTGTGTGTGTGTGTGTGTGTGTGTGTGTGTGTCTAAGGTCTTTCCCCCCAGGTGTGTTTGGAATGCAGGGTGGTGCTGGATCTGTCCACATCTGTAACCCACTGGTTCTCAATCCCAGTCTGGACCCCATGCAGTGAACATTTTTTTGCACTTGCATTGCATGCAGATTTGCATCGCGATCTTTCCAACTTTACAGTGATTCATAAGTTTGGAATCATTTGCAGCAGCTGAAAACTGGTTTGGGATTAAATAAATGCATAAATGATTATAGGCAACGTTTGTGCAACTTTACAGCTTTTAAACAACTAGGACTTTTTATAATTGCAGCTTAAAAAAAGGAGGAATGCTGCCAGGATTTTTTTTTGTTGATGTTGTTTTAAAAAAAAAAAAGGCAAACAAATGACTACAAATAGCTAAATCAATTCAAATTCTGTAAGAACTGTCAAGACATTTTTGGTGTTTTAACCCTTTGCTAAATAAGTTAATGTATATCAAATAAGAAAAGATCGACATAATGAATGTTTCCAAACTTCGAAACGGGAGTGTCGGTATCTTAAAGCCGCTAAAGCGCAAAAAAAAAAAACACAGACATGAGGTCATCAGACGCGGCCTTGATGACCAGTGTTTCGACCCGTCCAGCACTACACCCTGCTTTCCCCCGTCTCTGATTTCGTGGCCACGCCCTCCTCCCTCCTGCCACCCTGCTCCTGGCAGAGTCCACCCAGCAGGTGGAACTGGTATCCGGTGAAGGTGGGGCTGATCGGCAGGTGCTGGAAGAAGCGATGGCGCCGGAGGAAGTCCATCCCAAACGGGAGGTCGTAGGATCGCAACCCCTCCAGCTCAGCAGTGCTTGGGCCCGTCCCGCGCTTCAGCTTGCGAATTCCCCTCTCCTCAGGAGTGCCTACACACACACACACACACACACACACGTGTGAAACCACTCGTTATGTTCAAACGTTTAATAGAAATTTCCTTTCATTTGAGCCAATATAGCAGCTTGACAATTTTAATTTTCTTCTCGAGATATTTTTTTTTCTGTGCACTTTTGTCTTTTTTCTGATGTTTTAAATTATGAAAACCAGAAGGTTGTTTAGTGTTTAAGAACTAAGCCCCGGGATCAGAAGGTCATGGGTTTGAATCCCGGAACAAGTAACCGTGCCCATCACTGGCACTGAATATATGGCTGCCCCCTGCTGGACGTGGTGTTTGGGTAAAACACAAAGAGAGAATTTCGTTGTTACAGTCACTTTCACTTCTTTAATTAAGTGATCATGCTGCTTCGTTCCCTCATCATCTCTTCTTTTGGATCATTATTATTTTTAATAAAGCAAAGCCATCGTGTGGAGAACGACCCTCCTGATTTCACTCACCGGGAATAGTGTTGTCCAGGATAAAAGCCACCGAGCCCCCCACGAACATGGCCGTGGTCAGCAGGACGTTCAGCACCTGGTCAATCTCCACTATTCCTGCAATGGCATCAAGATCACAAACAATACGTTCTCAGATCTTCTCCCATAAGCATGAACTTCACTGGATGACCCGTCACATGCGAAAGCACTCGTCAGCGTGGCGACGAATTCAAAAGAAAGAAGCCGATCCTCACCGGTGACGAGCGGGTTCCCCCGGAGATAACTGGGCAGCACCAGGCCAAAGAACATGGAGAACCCGAGGACGAAGAGGTTGCGTGAGGAGTTGAGGTCGACGAACTGCAGGTTGGACAAACCCACGGCCGTGATCATCCCAAACAGTGTGCAGAAGAGCGCCCCCAGCACGGGGTCCGGGAGCGAGGCGAAGAGGGCGCTGAACTTCCCCACAGTGCCCAGCATCAGCATCAGCACCGCCCCATACTGAATCACCCGCCTACTGCCCACCTGCACCAATCACAAGCCGCGATGACCAACCCACCAATAGAAACACGGATCACACGAAAGTGGTTTTAAGCTGTGATAACAGAGCAGCTGTGAGAGCCTAAGCCCAAGAAAGTCCCCCAGTGGAGGTCAGTAAAGCCTGCTGTGAACACAAGGTGGAGCAACAGCAGCTGTAATTACCGTTAAATTAAAGAGCGCGGCCGTGAGATTCACAGGCTTTGGGTTTTATTTTTAACTTCACAGAGACGTTCTGAATTACAGGCTGCAGAACCGAGAGAAAGGTGTAATTCATGTGAGGAGGAGAACAAACAGACTGAGGAACAGCTTCTCGCGTTACCTTGGTGATCCCCAGCACCCCGATGTTGGGACTGGAGGACGTGGAGCCGTTTCCTGTCCCGAACAAACCGTCCAGCACGCAGGACAGGCCTTCGACGAAGATCCCCCTGAGAGATGGAGAGGTTTTACACTTTATCACAAATCTGTGTGAGAAATGTAAACCAACATGACTGGTTTGTGTGTGTGTGTGTGTGTGTCTGTGTTGTACCTGTTAATGGCGTGTATGGGAGGCGGGGGGGCAGCAGACAGACGGGCGCAGGCGTAATAGTCTCCAATGGACTCGATGATGCTGGAGACCACCGCACTCATCATCCCGATCACCCCTGCAGCCGACACCGTCGGAAACCCCCACTGAACTGCGCGACAGTTTAATGCAATTTACTAAAAACGACACCGAAAACAGGCCAAAATGTTCAAACTTTAAAGTCGACTTTTAATAACATCCCAAAATTAAAATGTCACAATTTTTATCCCAAATTTGAAATATTCAAATGTTTCCATTCAAATAAGCAATAAATCAGCTGATAGGCCACATCAAACTACTCAGGCCAGAGCTACGGGGCAAAAAACCAGGACGTCCTACCAGATAAACCGAATTAAAGATTAGAAATCTTCCCTTTTCCAGTTCATAATACATACACCTACAAAATTCCTGTGCTAAGTAATATTTATTTATCATTTTATTACTTAAAAAAAATAAATCAGGCATTAATCTGCCCTTCAATCATAATCTTTGCACTTAAAGCAGCCTAAAAGCCTTCAAAATCTCAGGACACTCACAGGGGTAGGGCACTTTAAACCAGGGCGCAGCCGCCATTATGCCCTGCCGGGCGTCAGTCCGGGCGTAGAAGCCGTACTTGCCCCTCTCGGGAGGGAACACGTCCGTCACGGTGAAGATAAAGCACAGAAACCAGGAGACGAGGATTGCCATGATGATCTAGAGCGAGAGAGGAAGTAAGAGATGAGGGTGACTCATTCGTCTTTGTCCCAGATCCAGACCACAGCATAGGACAAAACATGATTACCCAACAGAGCCAGACACGTTTCCCAGAGTCCTCGGCCGGCGTAACCCCTGGGCCCGTGTGACTCGGCATGAATCAGCATGTTTTCAGCCGTTGTCCTCATCGTCTACACCCAGACTAAATAACGTGGAGCGGGACCGTCTCGAAGCCGGGCCCACCGAGCTCATTAACGAGCCCGTCGGCTCTCCTGGAGAGGCCGCATGGCACAGGTGCCAACGCAGCCAACATGCCACCGGCTGCCAAGCGGTGCCACCAGACTGTTAATGATCATCATAATCCTCTTACAGGACACACTCATGCAGAGCCAAGCGGTGATCCGTGTGTTAACCCTCCGTTTTCCCACTTCATCTGTTCATCCAATACGTTTTTTTAAGGTCCCTTAATCTCCCCACTGCCTTCAGCTGTTAACCACAAGCGTCTGGCCAACCTTTTTAAGAATCGTGTCCTTCCTCTTTCACCCTCATGAACTAAAATGTACCCGTTCCCAACAACAGGGGAATGTCCTCGTTCCGGGTCGAGCATTCAATTTTGAACCCAGTTCATTTTCTGTGCCGCTTGTCCTGAGTAGGGTAGTGGTGCTGGAGTGCATCACAGCTCTCACAGGACGAAAGGCGGGGACATACCCTGGACAGGTCACCAGTCCGTCGCAGGGGACACGAAGACATACACGCTCACACACTCTCAAACCTAGTGGATGATTTAGTGCCTCCAGTCCACCTGACGTATCTAGGAAACTCACATAGGCGCAGGGAGGACATGTCCACGCCACACAGAAAGGACTCGTCCCACTTGAGAATCGAATAAAGGACCTTCTTGCTGTGAGGCCCATGCCGCCCCAAATTCTGAACCGTTTGACTATTAATTCAATTTGTTTGGAACCTAAAAAGTCTACTTTCAATTGGAAACCTAAAAAACTTAACAGTGGGAACCATGACAACATTGGTGGTTGTGACCGCTCCGCTCCAAACTGATGGAAAAGCAGGCTGGTCCACCAGATGACATCATGGTTTGAGAAGGGTACCATTTCAAAAACCAGTTCCTTTTGGGTGGAAAGGTGAAAAGCATGCATTTGCATTTGTGTGTGTGTGTGTGTGTGTGTTCTTGCTGAAGTGAGTGTTTGGACTGGAGAAGAACTCACAGGAAACATCTTGAATAGCTGCAGGCGGTAGGAGGTCCAGCCTTTCTTGGCTTTGTAGATGGGGAATGGCAGCTGGACATTACGAGCGTACTGAGAAAACAGCAGCACCAGAAAGATCGTCCTGGAGAACATGAGACAGACTGTGAGAAACACACCTCACCTGTCCTCCCCTCGAAATAAACTGAATCGGTACTTTGGCTTTAACCAGAATCGTCTTTACACAAGTTTTTAAACTGGAGTAAGGAATCTGGACCATCTTTACTGTGTGGACATAACTAAACGGACAGAAAAACTGAAGCGGTTTTGAGAAAGGAGTGTTGATATGGATGGTGATGAAGGAGTTCACTCACAGCATGGCGATGCCCCAGTGTTTCCCTGCCCGTTCTCCTGCTGCCTGGAAGCCGGAGAGTCCGATCAGGGCCACGGTCGGGGTGATTGTGAGCGGCCCGATGTACTTCAGCAAAACACCGGGCAGACCCAGAACCCCGATACACACCTCTACCAGAGAGGACACTATTATAGCCCCCTGGATCTACAGAGACGGAGAGACAGAATGGAGAGAGAGAGACATTTCTGACCGTGCAAAATCCCACTGGAGTGAGAGACGAGCTGAAGGTTAAATGGAGGAGAGTCTTTGTTCATTGATTACAGCTGTACAGTTTCAAATCTAATCTAATCTAATCTGGCGTCCTGTTTACTAAATCCACTCCACAGCTGCTCAAAATGAAGGAGGCCTGGTAGAATAATTACAAAATATATCTGGGAATAAATGAGTCAATCAGCAATGGCAAGCAACTATTAAATCAATAAATAAAATAAAAAAGTCAAGATACAATTGAATTAAATAAAATAAACCCTAAGAGCTCTTTTTGAAAGGAACACATTTAGCCTTTCTTCTTCACAGAGAGTTCACTCTGGAGTATACTCTCTGTGTAATGAAAGTGAACGAGATCCTTCTGCATTTGATTAATTTATGATGGCCACTCTACCGAGAAACAACTAAAGAGCAGAGACTTTTTAAACAAAACTAAAACATTATATGAAATAAAATAAACACTAAACACTGTCTGGACTTGGAGAAAGCAGATGACAGGGTGTCTAGAGAGGAGTTGTGGTTTTGTATGAGGAAGTCTGGTGTTACAGAGAAGTATGTGAGAGTAGTTCAGGATGTGTATGATGGCAGTGTAACAATAGTGAGATCTGCAGTAGGAGTGACGGATGCTTTTAACATAGAGGTTGGATTATATTAAGGATCAGCGTGGAGCCCATTCTTGTTTGCAACGGTAATGGACAGGTTGACGGACGAGGTTAGACAGTCGTCTCTGCGGACGATGATGTTTGCTGATGATATTGTGATAATTGTGATCCCGTTCTCTGTTATTTTTTTGTCTGATTTAGGGAAGCAGGTCTTCCTGCAGCCAAATTCTCTCTCTTCCTCACCCGTGCCGACACCTTGCTCACTCTCTCCTCTGCAGTTCTCCTAAACGAGTTCTTTACCCCCAGCTGATGGGACTCACCTCCCGTATCCTGGGGTACCAGATGTGCTCTGTGTGCAGGAGCTCGGTGCTGTTCACGAGGGGAACATCTGCAGACACAGAAACTCATGAGAATTCACCAAACTGTACAAGCAGCTCATGTGCGATGCATGCTCCGCCCACTAACTTTATTACTTAGTTACTGTTGCTAAACTGGAAGAGCATGACAGAGGCCTGGAAAAGTCCTATTCAATGACTGGATATTAGTGGGACAACCATAGCGAGGTAGTTAATAGGAGACGTGGACAACAGGGGGTTTGTAATGGCAGATCAAGTCCAGGCTACAGTCCAACCCATAAGCAAAGTTAAGCAACCAGATCTTCTGACACCTCTTCTGGTTTCAGCTCAAGACATTCCAGGAGGACCTGTCCGAGTAGTACAGCGACAATAACGCGTCCCCGAGTGTCTTGCTGTGACCCAAGGCTTCCCGCAGCACAAAAACCAGCCTTTGTTTTTCAGACACTGGTACCGAGAGGATGGAGGTTTCCACTCTTTACTTTAAAAATGGCTGAAAGACGTGGTTTCCTGTTTGTGTTTTAAGGAAATTCGATCTTGTTCGGCTCCGGTTTCTGAAGATATGGGGAAACGTTCAGGATTATGATACTCAACCTGGAAACCAAACCTATTAGTCTGAGTGGGTTTGTATTCGTTCGTATTGTTTGGTTTGTGCCTCGACTCGCCCGGTCCAAGCTTCCATCTTTCTTTCTTTCTTCAGCTTGGATTTCATGTCCATGTGGACAATTTCAACCAATGGGCATGTCGGTAATGGGCAGGACTGAGGGCAGCAGGATTGTCTAGTGTTTAGGCACCAGGTTCCGGGATCAGAAGTTCATGGGTTTCTCAACCAGTCGGTTGAGATTCCCTTGATCAAGGAACCGTCCCCATCACTGCTCCCCGGTTGCAGGATATGGCTGCCTACTGCTGCGTGGTGTGTGTGGGTTAAATACAGAGGCTGCATTTGGTTGTGAAAGTGACGTGTGTCATTGTGAACCACAACCAAATGCAGCCTCTGTGTTTAACCCACACACGCGCAGCTGATGGCAGCCATATCCAGCACCCAGGGAGCAGTGATGAGGATGGTACCTTGATCAAGGGAATCTCAACCGACTGGTCTGGGATTCAAACCCACAACCTATTGATTATGGGGCCTCGTCTCTAAACACTAGAGCGGCGCTGTGTAGTGTGTTCGCAAAGACAAATAGTCACTTTCACTTTTTCCCACTCTTTTCCCGCCCCGTTTTGTTTCCTGTTTGTTTTATTGTTTAAAATGAAAATGTAAAAAATGATCACACTTCTGCAGCATGAGACACACTCACCTGTTGCGTTACACTTCCATTTCTCCAGAGAGAGGATGGCTCTGGCTGGTGCTAGGAATGCAAAAGCACTGGCCTGGAAGAGCGGAAGTCTGGGAAACACACACACACACACACACACACACACACACACACACACACACACACGTTAATCTAACACAAATACATGATGTTCCCAAAGCAGTCATGTTCAAATATTGAGATCAATAAAACCAACAGTGTCGGGATGAAGATTTTTCCCCCCTTCAGGCAAAGCTAAATGTTCCAGTGGTCTTGACGCGAGCAAAATCCTCCCATTTCTTTTAAACCAGCTCAAAATTCCTCCTAATTAGTCCATGCTCCTCTAATTTTCTCAACAAGTGCAGGAACATCTACAGGAGCTTCTACAGTCCCGCCGCCTCACCACTAGATGTCTCTGTGGGAACCCGAGAAGTGCAGCCGCTGAGGCTGGTCTGGCCTGGGCTGTGACTGGAGTGATAAGACCCAAGCAGGATGTTTATAGTCTGGAAGCATCACTATCACCGTCCCACACCAGCTTTATCTTAAAACTCCCAACCGGTTTACAGCAAACACTGATTTCCCTCAAGGATCACATCAAAAAAAAAGTGTCAGAAAGTGGATATAAAGCCTATAGAGACATGCCCCTCAAACGGGAATAGGACAGAATGTTTTGCCGTTCCTGATTTTAAGCATTTAAGCTTTGATTTGTTGCAACAAGACCAGCCAACCGTACCTTTAAACTGATACACCGTTCAGGCAAAAGTATTGGGACATCTGGCTATGACAGCCTGAGGAACTTTTCTATAATCCCAGTCCAATCAACAAGTATCAATCCAGAGTTGGTGCCATCCTTTGCAGCGAAAAAGGATCACCCTACAAAAGCACCACTCTATCGGAAATGTCCGTAAACCCATCCGCCAGGCTTAAGGCACCGGGAACTCCTTCGCCTGAACTCACCTACCAGGCGTCCCATTACTTTTGACAACATAGTGCGTGCAGATGACCTCTGTTCTGATTGGCTGGCCCATATTGCATCTCATCAAAAAAAAAGTCCAGGTGGAAACATCACAAACCAGAGGGGACATTTTCACTGACAGGACATTCAAGTTTAAAAGGGGGACACTGGGATTTCCATGACATGGGGTCTTTAAAATCAGTTCAACACTCTTCACTCAACACAACACTCAATCATCATCATCATCATCATCATCATCCCACAGAATGAAGGCTCGCGCTGCAGTCAGACTGGAGTTACTGGGGTTTCGCTCCGGGTCGGAAGATCTGAGGAGACCGACTGAGTGGCCTCTTCAAAGCCCTAGATGTTGAAACTGAGGTGAAACTGAGGAAACTCAGCTGTGCACACACACCTTTACACACACACACACACACACACACACACACACACACACACACTCCATTCCTAGAACAGAAGAGCAAATTCTTCTCAGTGAGTCATCTCACTCTAACCCCCCCTTACTTTTCCTCCAGCTCTCTCGCTCTCTCTCTTCATTTCCTCTTGTATCAGTGCTGAGTCATGTCTCCATGGAGACAGTGTGTCTATATATATAAATGTGTGTGTGTGTGTGTCAGTGGAGATCATGTGAGTAGTTTTGACATCACACGGCTGGTTTTAAGGGAAAAGGTTGGATAAGGATGAACCACACACATGCGCGCGCGCACACACACACACACACACACACACACTTTCTCTCATATATCCAACCACACTCCCTCACTCACACACACTCTCATGCAATCACAGCCACTTACACACACTCTCATAACCTCAAACATACTCATTCTGTCTCACTCACACACTCAGCCACATTAACTAACACACACACACACACACACACACACACACACACACACACACACTGCCCTGTCTTGCTGCATCTTCTTCTGCTCCTGTTATGAAACAGTGTTGACCTTGTGCTGGGGTGTGTGTGAATGAGAGGCAGAATGAAGGCTGTACAAACATTGCATATGAGAGAGAGAGAGAGAGAGAGAGAGAAAGGAGAGTGAAGGAATAAAACAGGCATGAGACAAAAGAGGAAGAGAAAATCAAGAAGAGAGAACAAAGAAAAATACAGAGAAAGTACCTTTTTATGACTCTCTCTCTCTCTCACACACACACACACACACACACACACACACACACACACACACACACACACACACACGTTTGACAGGGTCAGATGACCTGACGTGTCCTCATCAAACGTGGACGGTCACTCCGTTCGTCCCTGCTATGGAAGACTCTGATCTATGAGACTATGAAGAGCCGTGTGTTTCGTCATCATTACCCAGAGCTTCACCGTCCTCTCCAAAAGTATTAGAACATCTGTCTCGGCACTGAAGACAGGTTTGGGTTTCACATGAAAACAATAAACATCAGACTTTATTTCCTGGTTTTTACATCCAGATGTGATAAATAAGCACCTTGCGTATCTGACCGCCCACGGTATCGGAAAAGAGCGACTGATGCGGTGTGGGGACACGTCCACAGCTGCAGTTCTAAAGATGGCCACTAGGAGGCGGTGACGTACATCGATCTATAAATGTAATACAGTGGTACCTGGACTTACGAGTGTCCCAACTAACGAGTTTCCCGAGATACGAGTCTCTCGGCCCTTTTATTTTTTGCTTTGAGTTGAAGCTAAAATTCGGGTAACGAGCAGCTTCAGAGAGCTTTAAGTGAAAACGCTGGTATCGGCATGGAGGAAACCTTGACTTTTTTTTTTTTTTTTGTTTGTGGAGTACACACGCCGATACACACACACTCCTACACAGGCTTACATGAGCCCAGGCACGTACCAACACACACACACACACGCACACACACTGACCGGCAGCCGATGGTGGTCTGCAGCAGGGTGGTGATGCCCACACAGAAGAAGATGGTGCCGATAAGCTGGCTCGTTGCCCACTGGTCGAATCCCACGCACATGGCCTCGGCGAGGAGGAAGGGCACGGCGATGGTCCCGCTGAAGCATGTCAGGTAGTGCTGGAGAGAAAGAAGGGAAAAGGGTGAAAGAAGAGTGTGTGTGTCTGTTCCGAGGTTAAGTCATAGTCAGGTGAAGATGCTGACAGGGCGAGAGGGCTGAGAATCTGTTCCATCAGAGTAGAAATTCTCGTTTTGACCTAAACGAGCTGTGGGGGACATGGACGTGTGGCTGTGTCCCGTGTCTGCTTCTGGGATGATAAGAAGTCCTAATGCTCGCAGAAAAATGGATTAAAAACTAATCACTGCATCAAAAATTGCGGACTTTAAAGTGCTTTAAAACTGAGAATGATCTATAATTTGGTTTGTACGGTGAGATCAGGGTCGAGTTTAGGCCCTGAAAGTTCTCTTCACTGAATAAAAACGGACAGAGGACGTCTCCAGGGTGATTCTCCGCCTCTGGCCCTTGAGGGTCTCTGAGAAAAGATGGATGGATGGGTGGAAGATCCCATTATTGCTTGTGTTACTTATACATTATTGTGTGTGTGTGTGTGTGTGTGTGTGTGTGTGTACACATACACACACGCCCACACACATACGTAGAGAAACTCCAAGGTTCTCACTAATGATGTGGACGGGCATGTCTGAACATCCTGACATTGCATAAAAAAGGGTGTGTGTGTGCGTGTGTGTGAGTGTGTGTGTGAAGCTCTGGCAGTGTTTAAGCGTAGATAAGAGTTTATCTACAGACACTGTGTCCTCATGTATTAGACGTGTGAGTGTGTCCCTCTTTATCGGGTGTTCGGTGTGTGTACCTGTAAGCCCAGGAACACACACAGGTACCAGGGAGGAGTGTCTTCTATGGTGTAGATCATGTCCATCCGTCGGGCATCCGAGCTCTCCGTGCTGTCCACCGTGTCCGACAGGGAACACTGGAGGAGAGGACACACAGTGAGCCTGACTGAGCTGCTGGGACGGAGGATCGGGTCAGTGTGTCTGGGATTCTGGAGATTCTCTTCATCGACACACAGAAGAAACCGGATTCGGAAAAACTACACTGAGGAGGAGAATCAATCTGTCCATCCAAAAGTCTCCACAAATGATCTCCAAGAAGGAAAAAATGAGAGACAGAATGAAAAACATGAAAGAATAAAAAAGAAGACAGGAATAAAGAAATGCTTTGCATTCTGTCCATCCAGAAACATGGGCAGAGAGTGGAAATAGAGAGGAAATGGACAAAAAGACAGACTGGCATAAGGAAAGAAAAAAAAGAAAAGAAAGAAATCATCACTGTTCAGAAACATCAACATCAGAGAGTGGAAACAGAGAGAAAAGGAACAAGAAAGAAAGAAAGACAGAAAGAAATGGGGGGGAAAAAAACAAAGAAAAGCATCTCATTCTGTCCATCCAGAAGCACTGCCGGAGAGTGAAAACAGAGGGGGAAAAAGAACAAAAAAGAAAGATTGAAAGAAGGAAGGAAAGATTGAGAAGTGTTTAATTCTGTCTTTCAAGAAATCCCCATGTACAAGAGTGAAAAGGGAGAAGAAAGAAAGAAAGAAAGAAAGAAAGAAAGAACTGAGGCTTCTTTGAACACACTGACGCTCTCATGACCTTTATCTCTCGTTTTCTTTGCTCAATCACTCTTTCTGTCTGTCTGCGTGTGAAACTGCAGAGTCATCATGACGAGGACGTGGGCGGAGTTTAGAGACAACAGCAAGAATGAAAGGTGGGGGAGAGGACAGAGACACATTTTCATCCAAACAAAAGAAAGAGAAAGGGGGAGACAGAGAGAGAGAGGGAGAGAGAGAGGGAGAGAGACACAGACAGACAGAGAGAGAGAGAGACACAGAGAGAGAGAGAGAGAGAGAGAGAGAGAGAGAGAGAGAGTGACAGAGAGAGAGAGACAGAGAGAGAGAGAGAGACAGAGAGAGACAGAGAGAGAGAGAGAGAGAGAGAGACAGAGAGAGAGAGAGAGAGAGAGAGAGAGAGAGAGACAAAGAGAGAGAGAGAGACAGAGAGAGACAGAGAGAGAGAGAGAGAGAGAGAGAGAGAGAGAGAGAGAGAGACAGAGAGACAGAGACCGAGAGAGAGAGACAGAGAAAGAGAGACAGAGACAGAGAAAGACAGACACAGAGAGAGACACAGAGAGTGAGAGAGAGAGAGAGAGAGAGAGAGAGAGAGAGACACAGAGACAGCGAGAGAGACAGACAGACAGAGAGAGAGACACACACAGAGAGAGAGAGAGAGAGACAGAGAAACAGAGAAAGACAGACACAGAGAGAGAGAGACCGAGAGAGAGAGACAGACTGTACTGGATGTCATTCAGAGTCTCAGTCTTCCTGTCAGGACCTCGTATCTGTCTGTCCTGTCAGTTCAGGGAGTTTCCGAAGGCTCTCACAAAGAAAATAAACAAATAATAAACAAAATTAATAATAAACAAATCAGATGAGCACAAACTCACCTTGTCCCCGACCTGCCGCTCTTTAGTGTAGATGGCCATGAGCTCAGTGTCCTCCGTGTCCTGATCCCCAGGGGCCGTGGCCACCCCATTAACCACCACCTACACACACACACACACACACACACACACACTTATTACATGACTGATCCACACCTGCTGTCTCACTCTCTCAGACAGACATGTCCATCCACTCGTTCGTCCCTCTTCGTAAGAGTGTTCGGCTGTAATTCGTTTCTGAAGTTTCGTTCTATTTTTCATTTGTAATTAATTTGAATACTTGTAGAAAATGTAATAATAATAATAATAATTATTATTATTATTATTATCATTATTATTATTATTAAGAGTTATGTTTATATGATACTGGCACAGAAAAACAAATCTATGAAATTTCCATTTAAGCGGTTTGTTTGTTTTCTGCTGATGAAATGTTCACTTACACTAATATTAACATTCCTCACACTTTAATCGGACCTTTCCAGAGACATTCTCAAGAAACAGAAGTGTAAAAACGTGTTTAGATTTTAAAATTAAGAATGGATAAACATTGTTTTAACAATTGCAAAATGTAAAGCACTAAGAGCAGAAAACGATTTAAAAACAACAACAAGCTTTCATGGAACTGCTGTTGATGGATTCCCTGACGGATTTACTTTGCACGTAAGTTGTCACGGCAGTAAACAAACTAACTAAACAAACTAAATCACTTGTTTGTTTGTTTGTTTTCTTCTTGGCTTGTATTTTATTTAAACGCTGAAGTTCAAACACGAATCTTAATTGGCTTTCAGAAATAAAGTCGATTCCATTTGAGCTCAGATTAAAATAAAGCCCATCTGGCGATGATGAAGGAGGAACAACTTGAGGAGTGTGTGCATGTGTGTGTGTGTGTGTGTGTGTGTGTGTGTGTGTGTGTGTGTGTGTGTGTGAGAGAGAGAGAGAGAGAGAGTTCAGTCTGGGTCGAGGAAACCCTGAGGAACGATTATGAAATGAGATTACGGCAGAAATGCGGCAAAACAGCAGAAGGACTGAGTGCAAAGAAATCTTTTTAAAAAGTGGCACTAAAGAGCGGCAAGAGCAGCACCGGGACGCAGCACCGGGATTTGGCTCCAGGATACAGTACCGGGACGGCCAGATGGCGTAGTGAGATATAACTCCGAGATATAGCACCGGGACGCAGCACCGGGACGCAGCACCGGGACGCAGCACCGGGACGCAGCAAAGAGAAGCAGCAGCGGGACGAAGCACCGGGACGCAGCATCGGGATGTGGCTCCGACATACAGCAAAAAGATTCATCACCAGGACACAGCACCGGGACGTGGCTCCGAGCCACAGCACTGGGACGCAACTCCGAGATATAGCACCGGGACAAACCACCGGGACGCAGCACCGGGACAAACCACCGGGACGCAGCACCGGGACGCAGCACCGGGACGAAGCACCGGGACGCAGCACCGGGACGCAGCACTGGGACATGGCTCCGAGACACAGCACTGGGACGAAGCACTGGGACATGGCTCCGAGACACAGCACCGGGATGAAGCACCAGGACAAGGCACTGGGACACAGCACTGGGACACAGCCCCGGGACAAAGCACTGGGACGCAGCACCGGGACGTGGCTCCAAGAAGCGGCACCAGGACGAAGCACCGGGACGCTGGTTTAAATTCCCCAAAACAAAGATCTCTGGCCGTTTCATACGAAACACTTCAGATTTTCACGTTTCTATCGTCGATGGTCACAGTTTTACACCAAAACCAGCCACAGAGCCGAATTTTGCTCTTTTAAAATAAAGTGTTTACAAATCCAACCCAGTCTCGGAACGCCAGACAGAATGAATCCCTTTTGGGAGAAAACACTTTTAGACTGTTTTGGGGAAAAAGAGAGGGATTCGTTATTATTATTATTATTATTATTATTATTATTAGTCAATAAAGCATTTTTAGCCATCAGACCCTCCACCCCCAAATGAAGATGCAAAATAAACTCAAAAATACAAATTTCATTGCAAAAATAGCCACTAAACAGAAAAAGGATCCTTTCTTAAAGTGAGGTAATCTGATCTAAACCAGTTTTAATCCAGATTCTTATCTTCTAGACGTTCCTGAAGTGGACTCGACTGACCTAAAGGCCACGATGAGGGACTTCAGTTTATTAAAAGCACAGGTAAAAGCTGGGTCACCCAGCACACACACACACACACACACACACACACACAGGTATTACTATACTTCAGAGGACCTTCTGGTATCGGCTCTGTTGCTGGGGCTGAGAAATGCACCTAAACCGGTCCTCAATCTCACTAACCAAAAAGAATAAAGGGTAGAACAGCACATTTCTCAGCTTTTTTCATGCTTTTTAATATGTGGATGTCTGGTCCCGCCAAACAGTGAACACAGGATGCACACACACACACACACACACCCCCCCAAAGAGATTAGAATCTCGTGCCAAAACATTTGGTCCGTTTCCCTTTTACATAACCCTGAACTGGGTCACGACACAGTTCTGACTCACAGGCAAAGCAACCAAATCCTCTCTCGCTCGGTCAGAAAACCACAGTACACGCCGTCCGACCGGCCGGACGCTGAACCAACTCACACAGCGGGACAGGAACATTCACGTCCCGATAAAAGGGAAGTTAGAAATGAAAGACGTTACAGCGACAGAGGCTGAGCTGGACTGCTGATTTTATTGATCCCAGACTGTAGACCTTTCACTCAGTGCATCAGATTTCATATCAGGACACACTCAATCTTTGATATCATGACTAATCATTTACACACGTGTGTGCGTGCGTGTGTGTGTGTGTGTGTGTGCGTGTGTGTATCTTTCTGCCTGTGTACTGGTTTAAACTCCTTGACCCTTCCAGCTGGAAAGAATTTGCGTATGTAAATAATGCAATTTGTTTCATTTAAAGTGGCCACGCCAAGCCCAAATACTCAGAGCCGTCCACTCGAAGGACAGTCGGACTCCTCGCTGTCCCCGTCCAAACGTCTTAAAAATACCTTTAAAAGTGACACCTTTTAAACCTGAGCAGCTCTTATTCTTAATACTTGCCTAAAAAGGCCAGAACGTCCCGTCTTATCGAAGCGCAGCGATTAAACCAGAGCTCAGCGTTCGGTCAAGATCAGTGGTGGATTAAACGTCCCAGATGAGGGGACGGCGGCGGTCTAGTGTTTAGGGACGAGGCCCCACGATCAGAAGGATGTGGGTTGGAATCCCAGATCAGCGGGTTACCCTGACGGACCCCTGAGCAAATGCATCCCTTGGGAGCAGTGATGGGGACGGTACCTTGCTCAAGAGTACTTCAGAGCAACCCCACGACCTTCCCGTCCTGCAGCCTCGTCCCTTAACACTAGACCACCGCCGCCCCAAATACAAGTTGTTTTTGGCCTCAGATGGAGCTTCAGTGAAACGAAGCAGGACGGTTCACACAAAATCAACATCGAACGTTACGGAGCTACTTAAATAAACGATGATGTGTGTGTCCGGTGAAAGGAATACGCTCCTTTGCTTTCGGTTTGTTGTTCGGGATCGAGCGGAAGGTCAGGGGTGACTCACGGGGACGGGGTAGAAGTTGGCGCTGTGTTTGTTCTCCTCCTCATATTTGCCCGGCTCTGCGGTGGAGTCCATGGATTTGCAGGAGGTGTTCTTCCCCACGCCCATTCCTCCTCTCCACACCTTCGCCAGCAGCCCTCCTCCGCACGTTCACTCGCTCGCAGAGACGTGCAGATGCTCCAACCTCCTGCAGCCTCACATGGTCCAGGGGTCGGCCAGCAGCTTCATCTGCAGCCCGGGGGGGAAGAAAACATGCAGAAGGTTCATTATAACTCAACAAGCGTGTCATTACTATATTCTAACGAGCCTGGTTTCCTTTTATTCCTCCTTTTATTCTTCCTTGAACAGCGTTTGTTCATGTACACACGTGGTTAAAACATCAGATATGACAATAAATGCTTTCGAATAAAAGGAACGTGCTTTGCTTTGACAGGTCATTGATTTGTTTTTGGTGTTTTCCCTTCAAACAGCACCGATTTAAGCACTTTGGTTGGTAGTGAGACCAGCTATGCTATACGGGTTGGAGACGGGGGCGCTGATGAAAAGACAGACGGCGGAGCTGGGACTGTAATCAAACTGAGGTGAGTGATGTTCAATAAAAACCGGATCAGGGATCCAGGCTGAACTTCGCCTAAAGACACAGCAGTGTCTTCCTGGGATGGTAATCGGATCAGAACCGGGACTCGCAGAAGAACATTCAGCCGAACGGATTCAAATGTCAGACTGAACGTCATCCCGGAAAAAAAAAACTGTCCGTTAGCATTTCCCACAGATCAGATCAGGACATCCAATCAAATGAAAAAAAGAAGAGAGAGAGGAGAAGGGAGAAGTAGTAGAAGACGACATTTTAATTTTCCCACAATCCCTCTGTCCAGACCATTCAGGACAGAAGGATTCATCGGACGTAAGCCGAACCGTTCGCTCACTTTCCATGTCCAAACCGGCCCGTCCTCCAGCTCTGGCCCACGAAACCGCAGAACTCTGACCTTTTCCTTAAATTCCTGACCTGTCCACGTCCCAGACAGCCCATCAGCGTCGTCCTGCTGACACCGCGCTCTTCACAGGACAAGCGAGCAGCAGAGCCTGGACAGTGTCCACACGTCCTGAGACTGGACAGCAGAAACATTCCGGACGAGCTTGGAGAGCTTGACCGAGTTGATTTTGCCAAAAACCAAAAACCGAGCAGAATCCTCGCGAAAGCATTTACATCAGTTCAGACATGTTTCCATGGCAACCTGCTTCACAGCAACCAATCTGGGTGAAAAATTCCGATTAAGAAAAATAAATAAATCCAGACTTCCTGGCACCATTTTAAAATCTCAACATCTGATCTGAAGAAAATCCCAAGAAGCTACATCAGCAGGCTGTAAAATTTGAATCGGTTTCGTCTAATAACCCTGACAGTCCAACGCTTGAGACACTTTTAACTTGTAATTAGCTGTTGGCATTACATAATAAAAGTCATTTACAGGTGTAAATTGAATTATGACAGAGAAAATACTACTGTAAACATGTTTATGTTTGAACACAGAAATCAGAAAAAGCTCACTTTAACTTCCTTCTAATTTGGAACTTTTGCACAAACAAAACCAAACAATGTCCCACACGACACTGTCCTGTCCTGTCCTGTCCTGTCCTATCAAATACTACATTATCCCTTATTCTACTTGACTAATTTACCCTACAATGTCCAATACCATACAACACTGTCCTAACTGTCTCACACTCTACTATAAACTAACCATGCTGTCCTAACTGTCTCACACTCTACTATAAACTAACCATACTGTCCTAACTGTCTCACACTCTACTATAAACTAACCATACTGTCCTAACTGTCTCACACTCTATAAACATGTCCATATAGACAACAGCAACAACACCAACATCCAGCTCTCCTCGATCTACTAAAGCTGTGTGAATATAATACCGTCTTCCATAAGTCAGCAACCCAAAGATGTGTGTGTGTATGAGTGTGTTTGCGTGTGTGTGTATGTGTGTGTGTGTGTGTGTGTGTGTGTGTGTGTGCGCGTGTGTCAGATTGTGTTAACATTTACTGATGTAATTCAACCTGCCACTGCTGGGCAGAGTATCAGGGCTAAACAGCTTTAGGCTCCATGCTGTGTGTGTGTGTGTGTGTGTGTGTGTGTGTGTCCCACTAAGAAGCCCAATAACAGCAACTAGAGCTGTGTGCAGAGGTTTTAACGCCCCGGTCGGTATAAGTTTTGTTGATGTTTTAATTTCAGTTCTATAGAATATAAAACGGGACACACTGTTTCAACAGCAGGTTAAATCCAGATTTTGTGAAAAATCTTTATTAAAATCAACAGAAGATTCGTATAATTAATAATCAATAATTAATGGACTAATTCCCACTCCAGTGGCTCAGCTTCTGGAAAACTGTGCATTTAAAAATTTCTCAAAATACATCCTGGAACGACGAACACGTCAAAAACAAAAACGATAAGGACTCGTGAGAAGACCGACAGCGAGACGATAAAGTCCATCAAAGCTGAGATCACCGACCGCCTGGTCACGACCCAACGCCAGAACTGAGCTCCTGACCTCCAAGCTCCGATTAGTGGATTCAAGCCATTTCTCAACTTCGTCCACGATGAATGAGTTTAACTTAGCTGTTCCAATAAACACGGAACCAGTTCGACATGATTCTAAATGTTCTCCACCAGGGGGCGCTTTCAGCACTCAAACGACTTTGGTGTTCATCGCTGAAAGGGAGGAGACCACTGACGGAAAGACAGTCAGAGTTAAAGATGTCGAGGTTTGCGTCGGGAGGGACGAGGGTGGACAGGATCGGAAGGTCATGGGTTTGAATTCTGGGCCGGTAGGTCGCCCTCGAGCAAGGTACCGCCCCCATCACTGCTCCCTGGGTGCCGGATAAGGCTGCCCCCTGCTGGACGGTGTGTTTGGTTGCGGTTCACTGTGTTTCAAAATGACAAATAAAAACAAAATAAAGGAGAAGAAGAGGAACACAGGAACAGGAGGAGGAACACAGCGAGTGTGTGCGCGGCCCAAATTCCAGGCTTTAGCTCCGCGCTGGAGCATCGACATCAGCCGCTTTAATTTAATCACACTTAGTGAGATCACTCTCATAATTCCACACTGCTAAAGTCAGACTTACCTGGACTAAACACTCTAAACACACACACACACACACACACACACACACACACACACACACACACGTGTTCCAGTGTTTCTGTCTTCACGCTCGTCTCTCGCGAACACGTCTAACTGCAACAAAAGCCATAACAACCACAACCAGAACAACAACATAAACCGTTTCTATGACAACAAGCGGTTCCTGTAACTCCAGACCAGTAATTGTTGAGAAAGGACTAAAATAACCCGAACAAAACACAGGTTCTCCACGAACTGAAGACCAGGCAGTTTCCAAAAAAGCCCAGTTCAGACAGACCACAGAGAGAGGAAGAGAGAAAACGACAGAGAAGATTAGAGATAAGGCGGAGAGAAAGAGAGAAAATAAAGGAGAGAGTACAAGACAAACTGCCAAGCAGAAAGTGAGGATGAAAAGCGATGCAGAAGGAGGAGGAGGTGAACACGAGAAACAATAGAGAAGGAGGTGGTGAGGACGAGAAGTGGGTGAGAAAAAGGAGGACGTGAGGTTGAAAAGTGACAGAGAAGGTGGAGGAGGTAAGGATGAGGAGCGAGGGAAGGTGAGGATAAGAAAGAATAAAATGAAGAAGAGGAAGAAGGAAAGAGAAAGATAAGGATGATGAGGTCGGAGGGGGACACTAGAAGAAGAAGAAGAAGTCAAAAAGAAAAAACTCAAAAAGGACAAATGAGGAGGGAGAGAGAGAGAGAGAGAGAGAGAGAGAGAGAGAGATGAAAGAAAAGAAGTCGAGGTTGTGAGAGAAACCACAGTAACAGAATTACGACTGGAGGGTTGCAGTTTCTACTGATGCACCCTGACAGCTTCACAGTGTGTGTGTGTGTGTGTGTGTGTGTGTGTGTGTGTGTAAGTTACTGCAACATGAGCTGCTTCGACATGTTTCATAACCAAATCAACCCCCCCCAACCCTCACACACACACACACACACACACACACACACACACACACACACTCTAAAAGATTCCTGCTCAGCTTCACAGGCCTCCCTGCCAAGGACACACTCCTCCTCCGTCCAGCTCCTCCAGGTGTGAAGGAGGGACGTCCACTGCTTCCGGGCTCGCTCACTTCCACACTGGGACGTCCTGCAGCCTGAGAAACTCCGCAAACGTTCAGTGATGCTGGAGGTCACGAGAGCAATCCAATTACAGAAGCGTCCGCCGTCCACGTCGTCTCTCTCGACCTCTTCCACCACTTAGTGGACGTGGACTAGCGTTTAGGGACTGGGCCTCAAAATAGGAAGGTCACGGGCTCGAGGACACGGGGAAAGAAGACAGCGAGACATTACGTTTTTAAGCTAAAATAACTTTCACATTTATATGCACACGCTCTTCAGCCCACAGCTGCTCCACATGGCCAGGCGCTTGTTTCCATTCTCCCAAATTCACCCCAACATGCCCCGTTTAATCAGCGCCTCCACGGCGGGTCCAGGCTTGGGGACAATGGCACGGCAGGAGTCGGCAAAAGGCATTCGGCTGCAGGAACGGCTTCCAGGCGTCTCTCTGAATCTCCGCAGGAAGTCATTCACTCGACCCTGCGGCTCCAGGCAGGGTCGCCGTTCATCCTCAGCTCTAAAGTCCAGGAGGCTTCGGCCGAATTCTCCAGAGTCCCATCGGAATGAAGGAACGGCAGGGGTCCCGACAGGAGAACAGAGGGCTTTTAGATCCTGACAGCCAAGATCCAAAAGGACGGCATTTAGTGACGGGCAGGGGACGACTTTTATAGAGACAGAGCTCCATTTGATTCCAGATCCTAGGAGACGTGGCACAGATTAAAGGAACAAATGTGCAAAAAAACGTTTCTCTCGTAAAACCAAACCCACATTACTGCATTAGATCTTTACTATCCCTAATCGTTTATATTATAGATTACGTTATATACAGAATAAAAGCATATATTAGAACTAATTTTATTCAAATAAATAACGACAGTTTAACGACTGGTGGCTGATCAGTGCAGGTAATTACACGTGTACTTACATTGGGATACACTTATAATTACATAAGTAAATACATTTGCGGTTGAATAATTAGGAAAAAGTTTAAAAGTGGGACTGATTTCTGATTGGACGTTATGCTATTTCAGTTAAATTAAGTGATTATTTGTGAAACACAGCGAATGAAATCCTGTGTATTTAACCCACACACACCGTCCAGCAACTATATCCGGGAGCAGTGATGGGGACGGTACCTTTGCTCAAGGGTACCTCAGGGCAACCTACTGGTCCCAGATTCGAACCCACGACCAAGTGCACTAGGTTAGCTAAGTGCACCAGGTTAGCTAAGTGCACCAGGTTAGCTAAGTGCACAGGTTAGCTAAGCACTATTAGCTTATGCACTAGGTTAGCTGAGTGCACTAGGTTAGCTAAGTGCACCAGGTTAGCTAAGTGCACTAGGTTAGCTAAGTGCACCAGGTTAGTAAGTGCACCAGGTTAGTAAGTGCACTAGGTTAGCTAAGTGCACTAGGTTAGCTAAGTGCACTAGGTTAGCTAAGTGCACCAGGTTAGCTAAGTGCACCAGGTTAGCTAAGTGCACTAGGATAGCTAAGTGCACTAGGTTAGCTATGCAATTGAGTTAGCTGGCGCATCAGGTTAGCTGGCGCACTAGGTTGGGGCTAAGTGCACCAGGATAGCTGGCGCACTAGATAGCTAAGTGCACCAGGATAGCTAAGTGCACTAGGATAGCTAAGTGCACTAGGTTAGCTAAGTGCACCAGGTTAGTAAGTGCACTAGGTTAGCTAAGTGCACTAGGTTAGCTAAGTGCACCAGGTTAGCTAAGTGCACCAGGTTAGCTAAGTGCACCAGGTTAGCTAAGTGCACTAGGAGAGCCCCAGCAAAGAAAAGCCCTGCTTATTTGAAGAACAAGGTATGTTTTGTAAACCATATTTTAATTGTATACACACGTTATAAATAAAGTTTCCATTCTAGAAAGGTAGAGGGGAAGAAAGGAATATACCATGATTTCAGCACTGCTGTAAAGAAGTAAATGACGTGAAGCAGAAAAAAATCCACGCTTCATTTGAGTCAGTTTCTACCATGTTTGCACAGAGCGAGCTTTAGATTTTTAGATGAAAAACGATCATTATTATTAATTGATAAAGTATTAAGATAATAAGTAGCAGCTAAATTAATTTAAAAAAAATTCTTCTCTTTACATTTATTTTCTTTACCATTTTATTATTTTATTCATATTTATGTACATATTTTTTAGTTTAAAATTGTTTTAAAATAATCAAAATGGGTCATAAAACATTGCCCGTATTTAAAACTGTTGCATGTGTCTATACAAAAAAAAACACAAGAAAGCTGATTTCTGCTAATGCCTGTTCTATAATGGAGATAGGAGCGTTAAACATCGGAGAATATTTTTTTTTTTATCCTCTCTGATTTTATTATTTTATTTATTCAGAATATCTAAAGCTCACACTTTGTGGGAAACTGAATATTTCCATTTTTTTATATTTATTTAATATTTAATCTTTTTTTTTTTTTTTTTTTTAATCAGAACTCATAAAACCCATGATCTGCACCAGGGTGGTCCTTCAGCTCCTCCGTTTCCAGAAAACTATCGAGTTTATAAAGCACTCCTCCACCGACACCTCCCAAAAGCTGTGACATGAGCTGGGAGCCTAACTCTAGGACGACTCAGGTGTGGTGGGGTGTGGGGGTGTGGGGTGTGGGGGGTGGGGGGTGTAATTGCTGTAATATGGAAAGAGTAAGTCGAGATGTATTATTGGAAAATATTCCTTGAACTGAGTTTAAGCACCTAAAGCCGCTTTGTTCGAGGCTGGAATGTCCTTAAGCCTGAGTCTTAGAAAAACATTACACAATTCACCGTAACGGTTCTCAGCGAGAACACACTCCGGAGCGCTGGTTTCGTGCGGCGGTGTCCTCGCAGGTGTCTTTTTCAGAAATAAAATAAGCACTGAAACCCAGTTGGGTGGAAACTCCACACCACCGTCCAACCGTCAGGCTCCCAGTTTTACAGAAGTGTCTCACTCACAGCAGGACAGCGCTGAGACGGGGTTTGGCCTTTCAGGCATTGCATTGTGGGAATCGTTTCTTCTGAACCGACCGGTTTCTCGCACGTCATGAAGTGATTAAGAGAGAAAACGGTCCTTCTGGGATTAACACCCGTAACTCTGCTGTGACTTTTCAGTGTCTTACCTTAAAAAATAATCACTCGCTCAATTTCTGAGCCGCTTGCCCTGATTAGGGTGGAGGGCGGGGCTGGGGTCTATCCCAGATCCCAGAATGGACCCGGACCCAGACCCGGACCGTCCCGCGGGGGGAATCAAACCCAGGACCTTCTCTTCTTAAGGAGATGCTACACGCTGCAACACTGAGCTGAAATCAATACACTGCTTTTCCAAATCTGTAAAGGAGACACTTTCTCTTCGTCTTCAGGACAACCAGCTTTAAAGCCCATCTTCACTACCACCACCGTTATTCTTCAGCACAGCCTCAATTCTCTTAGACCAGCTCCTTTCTTTAAGTTGCCTTCAGGAACACTTCTCCAAGCCTCTTGAAGGACGTCCCAAAGATGATGCGGAGATGATCCCACCCCGCTTCTTCCTCTTCAGGAAGCCTGGAGAAGTTTTCCTCAAGAATACAAGAAAAATAAGACACACAACCTCATCGAGACCCAGTTTGGCCGGGCAGCTCCAGCTGACCCCACCAATAAGAGGCCAGGTGTGGTCAGGTGACCGAAGCCAACGTGAGGAGTGTAAGATTTCCAGCTGAGGTGTGTGTGATCTGACGGCGGTCGTTAAACAGATGAAGTGACAGGAAGGTGTAAAGAGAGACGAGGACCATAAAATTAAAAAGCATGACGAGGCAATTTACACAAGCACCACGAGGACACAACCCTCTCGTTTCAGAGCTGGACGACTGGGACATGATGTCCCCCTGCGATGTTTCTCGCTGACAATCATGTACAATCTGCATTTTAAGCAGCTTTAACTCTCAGTTCATCCCATTTGAACTCATTCTGTGGAGAAAATGATACGTATCGGCACAAGTTACGCTTTCTCTGCGGAACTGTCCCGGTGCCAGGTCCCAATCTGGAACCAGTTTTAATTCATTGGCGCCGGGAACTCCATACCAGAGCTTTGCTGGACATGAACCAGGAATGTGTGACGTCACCAGGAGTCTGAACTTAAGAGGAAGGAAATGATGGAGACTGAGTCTAGTTGTGAGATGATTTCATGATCTTCCAGAACGCTAGTCGTCTCAGGAAACCCAACAGGAAGTAGAGGGGACACAGAGAAAGGAAACAGGTGACCAAGGACAAGAAAGAGAATAAAATCACAGGATTTGATCGCTCAGCGGGGCAGCAGAAGGTATGATCTGCTCAAGGGAACATCAGAGTCTGACCTACTGGTCTGGGATTCAAACCTACCACCTTCAGATGCCACCTTCAGGGCAGCGGTGGCCTAGTGGTGAGGGAGTTGCCCTGCCTCGGAAGATTGTGGGTTCGATTCCCTCACAAGCAGTTTGCCCTGAGGTACCCCTGAGCAAGGTACCGTCCCAGTCACTGCTCCCCGGGCGCTTTCAATAGCTGCCCACTGCTGCACTGGTGTGCATGGGTTAAAAGCAGAGGTCCAATTTCGTTGTGGTTCACGCTTGCTGTGCTGTGACCTCGCAATGACAAGGGTTGTCACTTTCAGATCCTGGTCCCTAAACAACTGACCACCGTTGCCCCCACTTGGTTCTTCAAGTATGGAGAACCGAGAGTACCGTGGGTTCTTTTTAACAAGTCAAACTTATACTTTAAGTGGCTTGTCAATCGAGTTGGCAAGCCAGAAAACTCCACCTGAAGACCAGGAAGAAACCTTCAGAGGAACCAAAACTTAAAGGAGGAACTCAAAACCAAAACCATCCCCCAGACCCAGAGAGCGGGAAATATTTCACCTTCTCTGCAGGCCTGTACGACATATCGTCTGTTCGTCATCACGATGCTCATCCCAGAAATTCAAATTTTCCACAAATGATCTTTTAACCAGTGTCTCTGCACAGGAGCATCAAACTTGACACTGATTGGCTGAGGCCATTATTCATCCTCCCTTATTTTACATTCTTTCCATTTCATTTTGTTCCCATGGAAAGTGAGGCTTTGTTTACAAAACATCCATCATAACTGTAACAAAACGTCTACCCCTTCATTTATGAGTGATATATGCTAATGATCTCTCTTCTGATTGGCCCTGCATTGCAGCCCATTCAAAAGGAACCACGGGCTGAAGCGCTCCATTGTTAAGGGGCGGGGCTAAATGCCAGCAGGCTAAACATGGAGATGTATGTAAATGTGTTGCATTTGTGACATCACAAAAATGACAACTTGCGGGCGTTTTTTTGAAGTTGTGGATGGAAGATATTTTTGATATTCTGATATAATCTCTGTTCTATTTACGCTCAAAGCCTTTAATCTTCTCGAAAAAGGATGTTAAAACACTGAGGGGCTTCGCAATGGCCTTTCAGAAGGAAAAAAGAGGAAAAACAGCTTTGTTAGGCTCTGCAGGGAGAAGAAAGTGCTAAATCCAGACTCTCGGGCTCAGTTTAATGCGTCGTCACTAGACCTGCTCCCAGCCTCACCGTCAGCTCTCCGGCTCACCCAGGCCAAACAAATCAATAGATGATATCGACAGGCCAAGATTGCTTTGCTCTGACTGATGACCGAACGGATCACGGTGGTGCTGCTGAATCATGAAGAGAAACAGCCGGTCTGCAGACGCTTCAACAGATTCCACTCCTCCATCATCATTCACTCCGAAACACGGCCGAGAAGAACCGCAGTGGCTAAAACCAAACTGTACCCACGGCCATCTTTAAAAGGTGTTATAAAGATCAAACAAACACACGCTTCTCACCGACGACCTGTACTGGCTTTATTTACGTCAAACTAACAAACTCTACTTACTGTCCATCTCTAAAGGTGCTATAAACATCTAATATTCACCCAAATAAATGACGTCCCGTCGTCCTATAAAGGTGTTAACATCAAATAAACCAAAACTACTCACCATTGTGCTATAAAGATGTTATTAACATCAAAGAAACAAACATTACTTCACCGTCGCGAATGATCTCTCTTCTGAGAGCAGAAATTTTACAAAGACTCAAAAAGGGGGAGTGACTTTTGACAGACATGTTTATATGATGTTAATAAAGCCTTGTGAATAACATGTATTTGATTTTGAATTATTAGAGGACAGCAGAGAGTTTACAGGTTATGTGTTTTTTTAGGGCAACAAAGTAATGTTAGTTTTTTTGATGTTAATAACATTACTTCACCGTCACGCTATAAAGATGTTATTAACATCAAAATAAACAAACATTACTTCACCATTGTGCTATAAAGATGTTATTAACATCAAGTAAACCACCATTACTTCACCGCCACGCTATAAAGATGTTATTAACATCAAAATAAACAAACATGACTTCACCGTCACGCTATAAAGATGTTATTAACATCAAATAAACCAACATTTCTTTAAAGTCACGCTATAAAGATGTTATTAACATCAAAGAAACCAACATTTCTTTAAAGTCACGCTATAAAGATATTATTAACATCAAAGAAACCAACATTTCTTCACCGCCGCGCTATAAAGATGCTATTAATATCAAATAAACCAACATTACTTCACCATTGTGCTATAAAGATGTTATTAACATCAAATAAATCAACATTTCTTTAAAGTCATGCTATAAAGATATTATTAACATCAAAGAAACCAACATTTCACTGTCGCGCACCACACCAACACTCGAGGAAGTGAGAAAGTGAACGCTGAGCCGCGGAGAGAAAATCTGCCTCTCGGGTCGGAATGCAGACACACATGTGGGACTCTCGAACAGGAGACCTCATCTGACCTCAGCTCTTCAGACTGAGCGGAGAGTGTGGTGAATGCTTTCACTTCTCCTTCACGGAACAACTACTGAAGGAACAACTACTGCTTATCTAGAACGTTTACGCAACGGCCCGTTATGTGTCGGATAAACGCAAAGCACGCAAAACATTCGGCCATGATTATTCCAGAAGAACAGGAGAACATCTGGCTACTGATCAGAAATGTTTTAGATCAAATACAGAATCTGGATAAACATCCTGAAATCACTGTTTGAAAATAAACAAACATAAACAATGTCCATAAGTGTGACCATGTCTCTACCCCAGACCAGTACTGGTTCTTGACCATCAGAATCCATCTCTCAGATACTCACTGAAACTCAGAGCTTATGATGGAACTAAACTCAACAGTATTACATCCAGAAGGTCTGCTTGAGAAGATAAACCTGGTACACCCGGTACAGGAAGAAAGGCCAGTACTGGTTCTGGACCATACGAGTCCATTTCTCTGCCACATGATGTACATCATCACTTCATTTGTACTTCTAAAGGGATTTCTTGCTCAGACAGGACAGGTAGGCCAGTACCGGTACCAGATCATAGGAGTCCAGTTCTGAATATATAATCCACCATTGAACTCATCATGTCAGTGTTACCCGCTAAAGGTTCATCTCAGCAGGTTCACCAGGTGCAGGAAGATGCTGAGCTGCTGTTCTGGACCATCAGAATCCATCTGGATGTCAAGATACTTAAGATAACTTAAGCTTCACCTCTAGAAGGTCTGAAACATGGTCCAGGGAACTGCTGTAGGCCCTGACAGATAGACCAGTTCTTGTTCTGGACCATCAAAATCAATTTCTGAAAACATGATGTAACACATCACTTCAGTTTAACCTCTAAAAGGTCTCTCTGATGAGGTCCACCTGATAGGTAGGCCAGTGCTTGTTCTGTACCATCAGAGTCCATTTCCTGGTTCAGTTTCACCTCTGTCTCAGCAGGTTCACCTGCTATAAGGAGATGCCCGACACGTAGGCCAGCACTGGTTATGGACCATCAAAGTCCATTTCCGACCACATGATGTGACTGATCACTTAAGTCGAGCCTCTAAAAGGTCTCTCCGATTAGGTCCACCTGATAGGTAGGCCAGTAGTGGTTCTGGACCACCAGAGTCCATTTCTGATCATCTGCATGATGTGATTCATCACTCTAGCTGAACCTTGAGAAGGTCTGCAGGTTCATCTGCTACAGGGAGGCAGGCTCTGGACCATCAGACTCCATCTCTCTGTTCAGTTTCACCTCTAGAAGGTCAGTTTGAGCTCCTGGCTCACCTGGTTCGCCTGGTGCACCTGGTTCAGGGAGCTGTAGGCCCGGAAGATGGACTGAAGTGTCTGCAGCCTTTAAGGTTCCGCTGAGGAGCAGGACGGCCCGGCTGGGAGAAGACAGGCCGCGGCTCGCGCGCAGGTGTAGGATGTGTTGCGGAGATGCTCACCTGTCCGGACAGGTAAACCGGGAACGTGTCCTCTTCTCTCCTCCTCTCTTCTCTTCTTTCCTCCTCTCTCCTCCTCTCCTCTTGCTCCTCCGCTCAGCAACGGTGGAACCTCACCGGACACTCACTCTCTCTTCCACAAGCACAGGGAGAGCACGGGGTTGGCACGCATGCGCAAAAAAAATATCGCAAGCTCGACGTAAGAGACGCGCGGACCAATCAGCTCGCAGCTTGGTAATGACGCAACAGCGGGCCGTCATTGGAGAGAGAGGAGGAGCCAAAAAAAAAAAACAGTTTATGTAAACATGATTTACTTTATATTCTTATTTTTAATCATTTCATTTTTTCTATTTTTTCTGTAATTTTTTTTTGGCGTTTTCACAGTAAATGTTTTTTGAAAAAGGATGTTTTTATATTTAATTACTTTTATTTCTACTTTATTTCATAGTTTATTCAGTTAGACTGCTGATTAAAAATGTAAAGACGTGTTTAAACCCTTATTTTACCCCAGATACAGCCTCTAGACTTCTTAATCTGTGATATTAAAAATATCTTTCCGTGCTTTTTTTTTATTATTTTATTACTTTTTCTAATTTCATTCAGGAAAATTGAATCATATGAATTGAGTATGATATATATGTATTTTTATTATAGCATTTTGTATTTATGCTGTGCATTATATCTACGTTTAAAAAAAATACATCTTATGAAACGAAAATAAAAAGTTACAAAATAGTTTTAAACGCTACTGTTTTCTTTGTGCTCCCCCTGCTGGTCGTTCTGCGCCACTGCAGGACAGTTTATTGGACCCACATTAGATTATTATCATTGAGCACAGGTACAGAGCCAATGAAATACAGCTCGCATCCAACCAGAAAAGCAAGCAATAGAAACATTTCAGTATAAATTAATTACTAAATTAATAATTACTAATAATAATTAAATTACTAATTAGAGTGGCGAGAAAAATTACTTTTAAATCAAATTACTTTGCAAAGCAAAAGAACACAGATTACATCCGTTAGCAAAAGAAAATGGGATGGTTTGGGCCTGTGATGTCAGGAAAACCCCAAAAAAGACTTTTGGTGTCCCAATGCTGGCACCAGTGTGCAATACTGTGAAGGATCCCTCTTTCCTCCAAGTTTTGCTTCCAAAGATCATTTTTTAATGTCCTGTTGAGGACCAGTTCTCCAGGCTTCCTGAAGGACAGTGTTTTTGTTTCACTTCTTCAGTACAGTCTCTGTACCTGAGCTGTTTCAGAAGCAGTGTGGGATCATCTCCACAGAGAACGGAAAATGTCCAGATGTCCAAAGGAGAGCTTTGGGACGTCCTTCAAGAAGCCTGGAGAAGCTTTCCTGACTTAAAGAAAAGAGCTGGTCTAAGAGAGTTAAGGCTGTGCAGAAGAATAACGGTGGTGGTGGAGAATATTGACTTTAAAGCTGGTAAGAATGAAACTCTCTTTGTGTTTAAACTGGATTTACGTGTGTGTTTACTCAATTTTTAGTACATCACTTTACAAACGGTCTCATTTTTCTGTCAAATATGAAGAAATGAGGGGCGGCTCAAGATGTTTGCACACTCATGTGAGTCTCAGAACATTAATCAGGGATCTTAACTGTGGCATATTCCATTTTTAGCTGCTTTGGCTCCTCCACTCCAGGCTCTTTTATTTAGCTTTTCTGTTTAAGTGACAGAGAAGGATGAATACAGGCCTTTCTCCTGGAAAAGTGAATACTGTGTGACCTTAAAACCCGTTTAAGCCACACAATTGGCACCTTCAGGACCAAGTCGTACCTCTGAAGGTGCAATTATGTTGTTTGCACCTCAGGGATCTTTCTTTCTGACCACAGCGGTGCTCTCCAACGGGCAGCTTTGTTGTTTTTCACCCATTTTATCTCACCTGACTCCTCGAGATTCAGACTTCAAGCTCTGTATTTGTCACATACACAGTTCTGCACGTGCAAAAGTAGGACGTGTTGGACTGTTTTTAAAGATATAAGTCACTAAAACATTCAAAGTGGACCACAACAGGGTCACTGAGTGTGTCCTTTGGAGGAACGTCTTGAATAAGCAGTCGAAAAAAGAGGACAAAAAGAGGAACAGTGTCCCGCGGAAGGGTCAGAAGGAGAAAATCATGACAGCCATCATGTGACTGTTTTTATAAACACATTACTAATCCACCATAAGATGGACTTTTGCAAAACATTATCACCACGGCCTTGACTTTTGTTTTTGCCGCAATGTCAGGGCTGGTCATCCACGGAGGCAGAGGTGACACTGAACGTCTGGGGAAGATAAAGGGCGCCTGCTGGACTGATTCAGCATCATGACGCAGCTTCATGACATTTGCCTGCTATTAAGAGATGAAGCAGATGAGTCACTGCACGCTGAGTGTCTGCGACCTTCCGTCATTTCTTTAAGGCTCCATGAGCAACATGTGTTTTTCCATTTGGTTACGTTTGTGTGCTTTTATTCACTTATACACTCCTAATTCATCTCTGCATCATTTTTATGCCGTGGCTTTAGTGATACTGTGCCTTTAAGAGTGTTATATGTAAATGAGCTCTGTTCTGATTGGCTGGCTTCATTTTAAAAGCTGTCTGGGGTATTGTAGATTAAATTCTTTTATTTGGAAAAAAAGCGAAGTTAATTTGGTTTTTCTTGAAACAGGACGGGCAACAGTGTTTAATTCTCAAACGGGACAGTCTGGGTCCGTTCTATGTGGACGTGTCCTCCTTGTGTCTCTGTGGGTTTCCTCCAGAGCTCTGGTCAATAGACATGGACGTCAGGTGGACTGAAGATGAAAAAATGCCCCCTAGGTATGAGTGTGTGTCTGCCCTGTGGTGGACTTGCAACCTGTCCTGGGTGTGTGTATCTCAGGGTGGGATAGACTCCAGCACCGCAACTCTAATCAGGACAAGCGGCTCAGAAAATGAGTGAGGTGAGGATAGGGAGTACTTTGGGGGAAAATGAAAATTTACAGTTTTCCACTCTTGCTGACGGATCAGGCGTTAGATTGATGTAGCTAACCTGTTCCAGCGGTGTCTCCATGGGACTGCCTGGAATAGGCTCCATGTGTTTTTGGGTGGAGGTCATACCTGTTGCCTTCCAGTGAGAAGGTTTTGGGTTTAATTCCCAGCATGAGCGCAGGTCCTCCTGGTGTCTCATGCGTTTCGTTCCACAGTCAAAGGACACATCAGGATATGGCTGCTATGTAACTGTGTGTGTGTGTGTGTGTGTGTGTGTGTTAGATCAATATCACAGGAGGCCAGTAATCCAGCCTCAGGCCAGAGGAGCACGAGTCAAACATGAGATCCTTTTCACTAAAAGTGAATGGACTCAGGAAATGATGCAACAGCTGGAAAGAGGAGACTGTCTATTTGAATGAATCAGTGAATGAATGAGAGAATAATCCTCAACGTGCATCTCTGCAGGCCGGCTTACACAACGGCAAAGGCCACCATTCAGAAACATATTTGCCACGTCATTTGGCAAAACCGGACCGAACACAACAGAAGCCTGTGCTCGAGCTCCAAACAAGATTGTCATGACTCATTTTTTTCAGGACAAAACATCTCCAGAATGAAATAAACTTACAATGTGTAGACTTTGATACTCATCTCATACGTCCACTCACCTGGCCACTTTAGTGGAAACACTTATTTTATACTTTTATACTGGCCAATGTACTGGAAACACCTTGTACATCTACTCACCTGGCCACTTTAGTGGAAACACCTCGTACTTCCACTCACCTGGCCACTTTAGTGGAAACACCTCGTACTTCCACTCACCTGGCCACTTTAGTGCAAACACCTCGTACTTCCACTCACCTGGCCACTTTAGTGCAAACACCTCGTACTTCCACTCACCTGGCCACTTTAGTGCAAACACCTCGTACTTCCACTCACCTGGCCACTTTAGTGCAAACACCTCGTACTTCCACTCACCTGGCCACTTTAGTGCAAACACCTCGTACTTCCACTCACCTGGCCACTTTAGTGCAAACACCTCGTACTTCCACTCACCTGGCCACTTTAGTGCAAACACCTCGTACTTCCACTCACCTGGCCACTTTAGTGCAAACACCTCGTACTTCCACTCACCTGGCCACTTTAGTGCAAACACCTCGTACTTCCACTCACCTGGCCACTTTAGTGCAAACACCTCGTACTTCCACTCACCTGGCCACTTTAGTGCAAACACCTCGTACTTCCACTCACCTGGCCACTTTAGTGCAAACACCTCGTACTTCCACTCACCTGGCCACTTTAGTGCAAACACCTCGTACTTCCACTCACCTGGCCACTTTAGTGCAAACACCTCGTACTTCCACTCCCCTGGCCACTTTAGTGGAAACCCTTGTCCTTTCACTCACCTGGCCACTTTAGTGGAAACCCTTGTCCTTTCACTCACCGTCCAGTGTTTTCAGGGACATCTGTCCTATAATTTCACTGCATTAGTGGATGTTCTATTTTCTGACCCCAGGATTGCAGAGCTCTGTGATCAGAAGCTGATGACGGACTAAAGGATGGTCCACAATAATTGCTCCTGTGGGCTGCGATGCCTTTACGGCAACAGAGCAGAGATAAAAGTGAGGTGTTTCCGATAAAGTGGCCATCTAGAGTGTAATTAAAAAACTCAAGAGCCTTTGCTTTTCAATGTTCAATGAGCGGCTGTTCAGTTGAGTAAGAGAAGTGCATTCTTTATTCATCGTATCGACAGAAGACTGCAATACTCCCCATCAAAAAAACACTGAATAAATAATATCAACACATTTACATGTCATGTGACTGTTCGTGTACTGGCTGGGAAATAAACGATGGTGTTTAGAAGGATCTAAAGACAAAGAAAAAGAACAAATTCGTAGTATATGAAACCCACTTTGTAAAATGAACATGCTGGCTTCCTGGTTTTTCCGACACCCTGCATTCCAGCAATGCGCATGTTCCTCAACATCCAGGGAAAAAAAGTTGTTCTCAATCCGTCCAATCCAGGAGCAACAAAATGCATCTTTTTTTTTCCCATCAGTGCTTATAAACAAACAGTGACCCAGTATCGCACTCGATCGCTTGTTCGTCTTCAGTGCATTAACGATTCAAAGAGAACTTGTAAATGATGTTACACCACGTCACGCTACGCCTACTAGTCCGTTTAGTCTCTGGTAGAATCTACTGGCCCACAAAAAGGAAGGAAATGTACAACTTTTGTCATTCTCAGTGCAAGCAAACCACGAAAATCACACGTTTTTTGGATGAGCATGCTTAAGTTCGGTGTTGTAGGGTTTTTTTTGGTGAACACTAGTCCATCTTTGTGCTTGATTTCTTACAGTCCTGAACGTCCCTCGAGGAACCGTCCATGGACTGAGACTGGAGGCATAAAGAAAGGCTTAAGATGGAAGGAAGATACTCAGTCAAGGCCGATCCAGGCAGGCTGGTGGTGTTGAGGGAGGCGCGGAAAGGTCAGAGGTCAGCTCCACCAACTCTGAAGAGTGCCGAAAGGCTTCAAGCTCCTCGTCTTTTTTTTTTTTTTCCGTGTCGTATCTTTTGGCGGTGCAGTGAAACTGGTTTCTAACCCCTGTGTGCTACTCTACACAGCTCTATTGGAGTGCAGCAGGCTGGAGTGCAATGCTTGGGGGGCTAATCTGCTGTGTGCTGGAGGCTTGTGGAGAGAATCGGTTGAGGAGGAGTGTCCATCTGAAGCGGGGCGGTCGTTCTAAATGACATTCTCAAAGAGTTGCATGGAGCTCATGATGTTTTCATCCTGAAAAGGAGTGAAAAACAGGTTGAGAGGAAATTCAGCTTGTTAGTCCTGCCTGGAGCCTGGTTTCACTGGCCATTTTATCAGAAACACCATCCATATAAAGCAGACTTGGTACGTTTTATAGAAAGTAGCCCATCTTTAACCATTTTATCTAACAACACCATGCGTTTTATTAAAAGAAGCTATTAGAAATACTTTAACCAGACAGCTTTTGAAGTGTAATTTAACGATATACATTGTAAGTGTAGTTCAATGAATGCGAGTCTATTGGTTCCATCAAAATGACCACCCCTTCATCACAGAAGCATGTTTGGGAAATAACTTCCATCTTGTGCACCTTTTCAATCTGATTCTGTTTCATTTGGCCTAATGTTTAATATGTAGGTCATAACTTTCAAAACCTTTTGCTTTTCTTTGGATTAAATGTAATAATTTTGGTACAATTACGACAAACACTTGGGATCGCTATCCTGCTGAAGAATGAATACATAAACCGAAAGGAATTGAAGGCTGAAGAAGTGACTGATAAGGTTCTTAATTTGGACAAAGTCACTATATCCTCCTCCCCGAAACACAGCCGAACTTTCATTGAGCCTCCTCCAAGTTTCACCATAGGATAACTCATTCTTTGCAGCCCTTTCTCCAAAAACAGCTAAAGCTGAAAAAACGAAACCCTGAAATTTCTTTCATCCCATGACTTCTGCACGTTGTATTTTACAATAAAAATATCAGAAGTATGTCTCTGTAGAGCATGTTGGAGGAGGACCTGTATACACTTAAATGAACCTTACATATGACTGTAAGACCATAGCTGACCAAATTGATTGATTGGTGTGCTTGACCATTCTATAGCCATGAACTTGTGAGAGGTTGTAAGCAGGAGCAGGAAGTACGACCACATAACTCCCATACTCTCCTCGCTTCACTGGCTTCCTGTTAGGTACAGGGCTGACTTCAAGGTCCTCCTCTTAACTTGCAAGGCACTTAAAGGTCTTGCCCCACTATACCTAACCGAACTGCTGAATACCTATACACCTAACCGCCCACTTAGATCCCAGAATAAAGATCTCCTAATTGTCCCTCCATAAATAAATGTATTGGAGCACGAGCTTTCAGTTACAGGGCCCCTAGATTGTGGAACAGCTTGCCTGCTTCTGTACGGGATGCCGATTCAGTCTCAGTCTTTAAATCACGGCTGAAGACTTACTTTTTTAGTTTATCTTACCCGCACCAATCACCATAGAGCACCATTACTAATGTCGCTGGTGCTGCTGTACATGCCATCGCACTGTTGTTTCATTTCTGTGTCTGTCACTACTGGATCCTGCTCATTACTGACCATCCCCACTCCATTTCTCTCCCCACATGTCCGGGGGGGGCCGGGGTGGTCATCACCTGAGTCCAATGCCGAACTACCATCTGGTCTGTGCGATGCATCTGATGCGCCAAGGGATCCTGGCGGCTCATCTTTACCTGGGGCCACACACGACTTCCTGAGCCTGGGAAGCAGCTTGGGACTCTTTACTGATCCTGGAGTTTAAAACCAAACTAACTTTGTACTGCTAGTATACCCAAGGGGGTTGGGGAGCCAGTCGACCTTGGACCCTCAGAGTTTTTTTTTGGTTCCTCTCCTTCGTAGTCGTCTGGCTTTAACTTCTATTACTGTAACCTGTCTACCATCTACCACCAATGTAAAGTGCCTTGGGGCAACTCTGTTGTAAAAGGCGCTATACAAGAATAAATTGAATTGAATTAAATTGAGGTACCACCAGGGAGCCCCTGCAAGCATGTGGTGTTCATCTGTTTTAGTAGAACCTGTTACTTCTTCTTTACAGGCTACTATAAATGACTGCCTTTTCATTAGTGTTTAAACATTGCTAAACATTGCTCCTGATTAAAGTGAATTTACGAGTAAATCTTTCTTCATTCTCACATATAATATACAAATAGGGCTCCCAAATATTTAGAAACGCTTCACCAGGCCTCAACGTTGCCAGAATATCACAGCTGCTGAGCTTCAGACTGAAAGAGAGACTCATGTCTCGGCGACCTATCAGCCATAATTGTAAATCCTGCATGTTTTTACACTCTCACCAATGTTCATTGCACAAACTGGAAATATGAATCATAGCAACTTGGCAACATGCTACACAGCATTACTGGACAAAACACTCCAAAGTTCTCATCCTGGAGAAAAGGAATTTCTCCAGGATCTTGCTCTACTCTTCTGTTAAATGGTTCAGTAGGTTTGTTAGAAATCTGCCAGATCCTTGCCCTCTAGTAGCCTATTTGCAACAGGTGACCAATACTTGAATCGGTTCCATTCAGGATTCTTTCAACCTTGGGTTGAAAAGTTGTCATGGTTTCTGCTGGAAAAAAAAAATGCTTTTCAGTATCAGTAGCAGTTTACTTTTTACTTATGGTTCGAAACGTGGCCCAAATCAGAACAGAGCCGACTGTCTGTCAAAAGGAACAGGACTGAAGATTTATTTAATTGAACCTGCGTTGAATTAGTGCACTGACACTTCTACTGGATACCAAAATGCATGCAGAATTAACAAGCAGGGGAAAGGCCCTCAAATAGGACAAAAAATCTGCAGAATGCGGAATTTAATTCTGCTGTATTAAGCTGTATGAACTAAGGGAACAATGCAATTTTCAATGTGCGTAGGCAAGCTATTCAGTTTGCAGTGTCGAGGCTTTATGACATTAAATGCTGATCAGAGATGAAAGCAGTGCTTGTGCAACTCACACTGCAGCACTCAGGAGGACCTGAACACACACAAACACACACACACACACACATTCTTAGCACTTTTATTAGGGTTAGGTTGTGGGTGCACAGTATTATATCATGGTTTCCAGGCTCCGGTGTGTAAACCTCCAAAGTTTACCAACTGTTTCTGATAAAATGGCCAGTACGTGTAGGAACGGGACCCCGATAAACCATTCCCTGAAAATCAGTGGCATGTCAGCTGCTCTTTTTGAAAGTGAAAGTGACTTTTTGTCATTTTAAAACACAGCACACAGTGAAACACATCCAGACACATCCTCTGTATTTAACCAACAGACACCGTGCAGCAGGGGGCAGACATATCCAACACCCAGGGGCCAGTGAAGGCGACGGTACCTTATGAGTACCTCAGGGCAACCCACTGGTCGGGATTCGAACCCACGATCATCCTATACTGGGGACTTGTCCCTAAATGCAAGACCACTGCTGCGCCGGTGCTTTCCTCTTACCTTCTGACACGTCTCAATAAATTCCTCGATAGTGACCACGCCGTCTCGATTTCTGTCCATTTTCTGCAGGAAACAAGAACATGAAAGCAACACGTTGTAGTCTAGGTGTGTGTGGGTCTGTGTGTGTGTGTGTGTTGATGTGTGTTTACCTGTCCGCCATTATAATTACCTGGAAGAACTTTTCCACATGTTCAGATGGGGCTTCATCTCTGACACTGGGGTAAGTGTATCGACCCATCATATCATAGATGGACTTCATGATTAACAGCATTTCCTACACACACACACACACACACACACACACTAGATAAGCCTACATTTTGCAAGCCTAAACCATCCAGTAGATGGTGCCACAGCTCTCTGAAGCCAGTTTTCTCAGCTCAGAGACTCCTTATGAAAGTTTGGATATAAACCTAATGAAAGGCCAACTAAACAAGATCTGAAGGAAACAAAGCTCCTGTTCAATCAGAACTTATGTAACATCAACATATAAAACAGGGAACATAACAAGTCATGCACTACCTCTTTGGTGATGTATCCATCCTTATTAATGTCATAAAGGTTGAAAGCCCAGTTGAGCTTTTCCGTGACGGAGCCTCTCAGAAGCACAGAAAGGCCGATCACAAAGTCCTGCCCGAGAAAAAACCTGAACAATTACAATGTCCAGCCATAACAAGTGAAGTGAAAGTGACAGCACAACACACAGTGAACCACAGCAAAATGCACCCTCTGCATTTAACCCACACACACACGTGCAGCAGGGGGCAGCTATTGAAAGTGCCCAGGGAGCAGTGACGGGGACAGTACTTTGCTCAAGGTTACCTCAGGGTGCTATGACTATCTTAGCCACAGCTCCTGTCTAGTAAACAGGAGATCCTTGGTTCGAATCCCAGTGGTGCCTCTATTGTTGGGCAGCGGTGGCCTAGTGTTTAGGCACTAGGCCCCAGGATCAGAAGGTCGAAGGTTCAAATCCCACACTGGTAGGTTGTCCTGAGGTACCCTTGAGCAAGGTACCGCCCCCATTACTGCTCCCCTAGCAAACAGATTACAAAGACCTGCCAAAGAACAAATATCCATAAAAGCAACCACAAGGTTCTGTCCAAAAAAAACGTTAAAAATATTTAAGTAAGTATGACAGAACTGTGTACCTCAAAGCGAATGGACCCGTTTCTGTCCAGATCAAATGCATTGAACAGGAAATGGGCGTAAGTCGTGGCGTCTGAGGACAGAATGAGAACATGACGATCAAGTCTGGCACTTTTCTCAGAAAAACGTTACAAAAATCCACCTTAACAGCAAGTTTATCGACTGATTGAGCAAATTTGTGACGAGGATGAAATGAGGTCTCCGTTACCTCCTTGGGGGAAAAACTGAGAGTAGATTGTCTTGAAAGTTTCCTCATCGACCAGCCCACTGGGACATTCCTGAAATGGAGAGAAAGCGAGGACCTCATTAAAAGTCTAATTAAACCAACAGCAGTGCTGCTCCCTGTCCTACATCTCCACTTACGCTGGATCTCTGGCCTGTTGCCGCCTCTTCTGTTGCGTCGCATTCGGATCAATAAATATCAAATCCATGAAACCATGAAACCTAAAAGCAGTTTTTCTTTCCATCTCTCAAGAAATCACTCACTACAAAACCTGATTTTCATCATTTTTACAGAAATTAACTGACAGTATATTTGGATTTTATTTTATTTTTATATCGAATCAGCTGCTCTTTGGTCTTCCTCTTCTCCTCTTGCCTGACTGCATCTTCAACATCCTTCTCCTGAAATCCTCCTCTGGACATGACTTTGTCTCCAAACCTGAGCTGGCCCTCTAATATACTCTTCCCTAATCTGGTCCATTCTCATCCCTCCCGACGCAAATCTCAGCATCTTTAACTCTGACACCTCCAGCTCCACCGCCTGTCTTTTCATCAGTGTCTCCAAGCTGTATAACAAAGCTGGTCTCATTACCGTCTTGCAAAACTTTCACTCTTGCTGGTCCCTGTCTGTCATAGATCACTCCTGCCACTCTTCTCCCCCTGTTCCAACTTTAATCATGCTTTATACTATACACAGTTAGTGAGTACGTGATGTGTTTTGATTTCCTACACTGAGCAGCAGGTCCTCACGTTTTTGAAGCCCCGGTAGAGGGACTGCAGCTCCTTCTTGGTGAACTTGGTCTGAGCCTGCAGCTGCTCCAGGCCCTCTGGCTGATGCCGGACGGTGGACAGCTCCAGGTCACTGTCGCTGCTGTCTATGGGGGAAAAAGAGTGACGAAAGACAGCAAAAGAAGAGAGGGCAGGAGGGAGGGCAAGGGGAAGGGTGAGTCAATGGGATGCAGGTTAAATGGATGGGATGGAGTGAACAAGCAAGTGGTCGCAAGGGAGGGAGGAGGGTAGAGGAGGGGGAGTGAGATTGAGAAAGAGTTAGCAAAACAGTGGAAGAAGCACAAGAGAAAGAGAGAGGGACAGAGACAGAAGACAGAGAGAGAGAGACAGAGAAAGGAGGAAAGCTCTTTCTTGTTCTGTGTGACTGGTTTCTGGTTAAATGGCTGAATCAAAACATGCCAGGATAAGGTTGAACTTCTATTCTGTTCAGCCAGAAATGGCCTTCTTTAGCAACCTCAGTGAGATAAATCATCTCCAGTAGACCTGCTTATGTGGTTTCTGATCTATGGCACACAGTTAGGCTGACTGATCAGCTACTCATGAGCTGAGGAGAATCCTTTCATCCAAACTTCCAGTTTGAAGACTTTATATATTTTTTAAATGTCATAGTTCATTCTGGTAAACAAGGTCATTCCAAGACGTTTGGTATGAAATAGTTGACTGAGAAGAACTCAAACTTCTTTAGTGGATGTGAATGGAACCAGGAACCACTGTCCAAATCCACCAGTCATGCTACACGTCTCTGAGTGATTCTATGGGATGGTGATGATGGTAAAGTAGATGATCTAAAGTTATCCCTCACAACTCCCTACATGTATCCCTCCAGGAAAGGGTTTAGTTTCAGTCTAAAACCTTCTCCAGATTCTGGTGAAGCCATGTCTCAGCATCTTCACTGTCTGGTTCTATTCACCACCACTGGGAAAAAGACTCGTCATGTTCGTCTAGAACAAACCAAACTCTCTGATTAACTTTCTTCATGTTTAAATGTTAAATCATGGTGAAATCTTGGAGACTGCTGGAATAGCACTGGAGAAGTTGCTGCTTTTTCATGTTAGAGCTGAATTAGGAAACTGCTCCAACCAGTCACACAGTGAAAGACAAAACTGAAGGACATGGAGGATGAAAAAACACAGAAAAACACAGAAGACGAGTAGAAAGAGCAGTGAGGACGAGGAAGAAATCTCAAACATTTGGGTCGGTTTCCACCGTGCTTATACTCACCGTCTTTACATGCACCGACACGCACATACACACACGCAAACAAAAAGAGAGGAGGGACATACATGGATGATAGAGAGAGTGAAAAGGGGAAAAAAGAGAAAAACAGTCAAATCAATGAACAATGCTTAGAGCCACTAAAACAGACGGTCAGGTTGTTGGTTCTGCACATTTGGAAGCACAGATATGAGCAGAAACCCAGTAAATGAGGTCAATATGATGATATGTTCAGATTCAGTTTCATGATAAATTATGCCACACTGAACTTTCCTGAGCACAGTATCATCTCCACCAGTCATCTGCTCCAAATTTCCAGTAAAAAGCAAAATATTTTTCCTAAAATCAGATGCAATAAACATGTCCAAAGATTGCACATCCACTTTTTGGAGTCAAGCAAAAGAACCCAAAAACAAAGTCTAAAATCTAAAACTCTTTAATGATTTTGAACAGCAGTAATAAGATATCATGACTGAAACCCTTTGTTCTCTTTGTTGATCGTCACAGTTCTAGCTGCTGCTGATAAAGAGTGAAAATGTCACTTGGAAGGTATTTTGCACTTTTTCATCAATCATTAGATGAGCGATTGGCAATCACTGTTCATGTCTAGTGCTCGACAGCTCCCAGTGACACTGCAGGTTTGAAAAAAGCTGAAAATAATTTTTTCACAAAGAAAAAAACAGAGCACATCCTACATCCTCTCTCTCTCTCTCTCTCTCTCTCTCTCTCTCTCTCTTGCTGTCTCTGTCTCTCTCTCTCTCGCTGTATCTCTCACCTGTCTCTGTGATGTCTATAAGTCCCAGCAAGTGCATGAGTTTGAGGAACATGAACACCAGGCAGACGATGCCCACTGTCTGCAAGCCCTCTGTCTCCCATCTCACACTCATCTCTCTCGAACCTTCCCTCGATCACGTCTTCGGCTTCCGATCACTGTAAACTCTAGTACTTCTTCCTTTAACTGGGTCCTCCAGCATGGACCAACTGAGTTTCACTCATGCTCAGTGCGTAAAGAACAACTGAAACACTCTGCAAACAATCATGAACTTATCCTGCAGAAAGGAAGAACAGCTTTTCTGCTTCTTCTTCTCCAAAACCTCTCCAAAAACGACCAGAAAAAATGATCAAGTTTATATCCCAAGGAAAATTCAGAACCCGGAAAGGCAGCAGGAGCCTTTTGCTTCTCCTCTCATTCTTCCTTCGCTTCTTTTTTGACTTCCCTTCCTTTGTGATCTCATTAACCTATCACTCGATCATCATCCGGAGGAATCCTCCAAAGGGAACTCAGGCCATTCTACAGCTTGATGAGACACCCCAGGGGACGGAGCTGTCCCAGTTAGAACTAAACTGCATCTCAGGTTTAAATATCTCTTCAGTCAGAGACTGTAAAGTTCAGTAGATGGTGTTCATGTAAACTGTTTCACTGTGATCCACGCTCCACAGATTCCAGACCCAACATCCATGCTACAGAGATTCCAGGCCCAACATAAAGTTGAGCAAATAAAGAAAGTTAAAACATAAGAGTTTTAAAAATGATGCTCAGATGCTGTTTACTTCAGGTGAGCTCAACCAAACATTTCAAACTACCCAACAGAAGAAAAATTATATTTAATCTTTAGGTTGGAGACCACCGGTTATACAGCACTGTGAAAATCTTGAGCCACTCCTTTATCTATAATTTGTAGGAAAATAGATGTAGGAACGTAGGCTTAGTGATTTATGAGGAAACACACATGTGCATCCTGTCTAAACACAAAGAGAGTTTCATTCAAACCACTTTAAAGTCAATATTAATTACCACTACCGTTGTTCTTCAGCACAGCCTGAACTCTCTTAGACAAGCTCGTTTCTTTAAGCCTTCAGGAACACTGCTCCAGAGTTACTGAAACTCTTTGGACGCCTTTTGCTTTCTGTCCTCTGACTGTTCTTCTGCCTTTAATAAAGTAAACCTCCAGAACCTTCACTTATCCTTCTACCGGCAGATCATTTACATCCAGAAATCTCCTTTACACAAAGTCGACCTCACACCTCCACTGGCAGTGACTTCAGTTTCTCTTTTTCCACTTGGAGGGAAGACAAAGTTATAACTTTTTTAACTGCTGTAGTAATCTGTCATCTGTCTCCAAAAATGCCACTTTCAATCTGAGTTTGGCATCAACTAGACCTGGGCGACACAGCAGAAGGCTCTTCAAGAAAAGGCAGTAAAGCACCACCCTCTAGAGGAACACTTGGACCACTACAATGTCCCGGCATAACCCCAATAACAGTAAAATGAACAGATCAAATGGTACAAAAACATAACAAACAGAACAATATCAAATGTCTACACGTGTCCAGTCTAATGAGTTCAGCTAGCTTTAGGTTTGCTCATACATTTCCACCCAACACCTGGCTGTGGAGCAGGAACTGTATCCTCTGGAGTGATGGAGCTCCATCCAGTTCCTCTGGGATCATGTGAAGTGGGTTTTGTGACACAAAACGAATCATTCTAAACCTGAACTTAATCTTATAGTAAACCTACACCTAAACCTAATGCTGCTGAGAATCCATCAGATAGGCTGATAATAATTCAAGCATCTGCAGAGAATCTAGAAGGAACCAGAAGGAGGGATAACGACAAGCTACAGAAACAATTACACGGAGGGCTTATTCCCTAGTTATTCCTGTTGAAGAATGAATGGAGAATCTTCTCATTATGAAGAAATGTAGAAAGATCAATGAGAACAGCATTCTGGGTAGAGCAGAAATACATGGGTATGTCAATGTTCATCATCCCGTCCATTAAACGTGCTTTTTCCAGCTCTTGAGGGGCAGCAGTGATTTTGTATTTGGAGACCAGGACCAAGCATCATGAGTTTGAATCCTGAACCAGTAGGCAAGGTTCTGTCCCCATCACTGCTCCCTAGGTGTTGGATATGGATGCACCATGCTGCACATTGTGTAGGGGTTAAATGCAGAGGTTGCCAAAAACAAAATAAGTGAAGTGAAAGTGACTATTTGTCATTGTGAAACACGGCACAGTGAAACGCAGGTATTGGCGGTGAAGGTACCTTTCTCAAGGGTACCTCAGGGCAACCTACTGATCTGGAATTCGAACCCATGACCTCCTGGGGCCACACTAGGTCACATGACTGGGGTAACACTGATTCCTCAAAATCTTTCAGGTACAGTGTAGATGTTCACTTTGACAGAGCTCTATAGATGCCCATGGGATAATTTTGGCGAGGACACCAGTGCGCTCTACCTCGATCTTCACCATGATGAGGTTTTGGATTGGTTGAGAAATGGTTCTCACTCTAATAAGATTATGTCCCCAAATATTCTCATGCTTCTAGATGCAACAAGATGGGAAAACAGAAAACCTTGTTTAAGAAAATTGCCCACAAAATTCCATGCCAGATGTTAAACAGGTTGCCCACAGATGTGTAACGTCACTATGGAGTCAGACCAATCAAGACACAAGGTTCTAGATAAAGGGGTTCCACCCAATCAGCAATCAGCAGTAAACAAATTACCTGATCATCTGGAATCATCCGCATCTGTTTCTTCACTGCTTCATGTCTTAAGTCAGACGCTTTGTTCTGCATTAATGAATTTGTATATATGGGGTGTATAGACTGGGGATAAAGGGTATGTTAAGAAACTTTAACAGTGTTTAATTTTGGGGTGTGTTTTTAAGGGGGCGTGTGGTCGATTGACGCATTTGTAATCACAACTCAAGTGAAAAAGAAGCAGAACATTCTGCAGCAGCGAACAGCACGGGTGTGTTTACGTTAAATATCTTTGCTGTCAGCTTGTATTTGCCAGGAAGACCAATATTTTGAGTGAATATTTAACATTCTACATCTGCAGAGAGTCTAAGCTACACAAGATTACCTTCAGCCAATCGCGAAGGCCGTTTCACACACCTGCCTGGTGCAACACACACACGACGTCCACACTGCAGTCATGCGTGTGCTTTCTGACGTGATGGCAGAGAGTTATTCTAAACCTCAGTCGCAGTCAGCAGTTTAACTCTACCCTAATGGCCTGAGAGTAACCACATCAATTAACACACACACACACACACGTACACACGCACACACACAGTCCAGAAGCATCAACAGGAATGTGCTCAATGGCAGGGTGCTAGTCTAGGAGTAATTAGGTGGATTTCATTATTAATTTGTTTGTTTAATTATGTCCTGGGCACAGCATTCAGAATATGCAGAAAATCATCCAAAAAAAACTCATCCAAAGGAGAGGGTATTCCACAAATTTACCATTTTATTATTTTCCTTTATTTTCAATGATCTATTGCCCATTACGTCCTTTTAGTTACATAATACACCATTGTTATGCCTAACATTTGGTGGAAAGTCAGAATTTTTACTTTGTTACACAACGATGGTTGAGATACGTAAAACAGCGATGTGGTTAAACTGGGATTAAACTGCTTAAAACCGAGTTTTAAAGGTATACGATGCAGTTGTGCCATCACAGAGCTTGGCGTTTATTTGCAGAGCCGTTGTACAGGAGCACTTGTGTGAAACGTGATAATATCCAGGCTGCCATTAGGCCGAGGGCTGGAGGCGGTTGGCTGAAAACCTGCAGCAGTGCAGAGTGTGATCAATGATTTTGGGGATGGGAAAAGTATGACAGGAGAGTGGGTATACCCTCTGAGGGACTGGACTCTGGGAAATGCAGAGGCAGGGCAGGGCCTGACATCATTCCTGGGCGTGGCAAGGCGGCCTGTGTGTGTCTGTGTGAGGGTATTTTGGGGTATGGACAGTGTCCTTCAGGGACCTGCAACTGTGGCCAGCAAGCCCCATATTTAGGTGGCTGTAAAATAAGCCCACTCAATACTGCATGCATAATGAATGGAGTGTAATGCTAGACTTGTTTTTTTTGGCTCCAGGAGAGAAAAGAGAGGGAGAGGGAGAGGGGAAGATGTTGCCGTACGAGAGCGCTCCACTTAAATCGTCTCGGTGGAGGAGGACAGACCTTTTTAGATGTTTCAGTGCAGTAACTCATGCTCTAATAACACTAATATGATTCTTGAAAGTGGTCAGAGCTGTCTAACTCGGAGTAAATGATCCTCTCTGGGATAGATCCGTATGCAAAGGCACTATGACACTTCATAGGAGAGTACTCAACAAGCCTCATCATGCTCACACTTTATGAAGCTCCATACTAAGAATAGTCCCTTTGGTGGTGCAGGCCGGCGGTGTCTACCTCTCACACACCCTGACACAGGAGGGCTGGAAAGAGTGCATACGAGTTGAACTTAAGAGAAATTACACATAATTTTTTCAATACACTAGTGCAGACACTAACTAAGACCCACTGGGAAGTATGAAGGTGGGAATGATACTGTGGCATAACACACCAATCAGAATGAAGAGATATTAGAGGAGTGTTGATGTAGATACCGAATCTAGCTAGACAATGTTTTGACAAGCTGTCTATAAACTTTTGGCCGAATTAACTAAAGAGTGATTTCAGAGCATAAAGTTCCGAGATAAAGCTGCATTTAAACAGCCAGCTCAGCACAAAAAAAGGTTCTCAGAGGGAAGAGTGGTAGGGAACCCACATCTCACAATTCTCTCCTTTTTCATTTTTGTCCCTGACTTTGTGAAATTGTGAGTTTTGGGGAAATTAAAAACAACTTTTAAAGAAAAGCTGACCAACATCTTCAGTCCTTCCTCTGAGATGTCTATCCTGGGATGCTGGAGCCAGTCCTGGCACTCACAGTGCTGAAACACTCTGACAGGTGGTCGGTCCCTCACAGGGTGGACACACAGAGTCACACCTAGGAACATCTCCATTCCACCTGACATGTGTGAGCAAGAGCTCCCTCACACAAAATCGAGCTCCAAACAGGTTGCCCCTGCTGGGAAGCCAACCCAGGACCATTATTATTCCATTATGATCTTCTCCTCCAATCAGACAACACCACCGACACTGAGAATCTTAATGCTTTGAATAATTCATATGGAGTTCCACTCCTCCGGAAGTTTGGAACACCTCAACATGCTTGGAGGAAAATCTTTACCGCAAACTTGCTGCATCAGCTAAGAGATGCCTGTGATGGCTAGAAATGCAATGTCAGTGAGAAGGGGGGGGAGAGGGAGGACCATCCTATCCACCCAAAATGAGCATTGTTAGTTGTGCTCTGTTGAGCTCCAGGGATCAAACTCAAAACCTCCTGTTGACAGAGCCAATACGGGGGCGCTGAGGTTCTTACGCAGTAAAATTGACTGATTCAAGGATTAAAAAATAACAAATATATATATATATAGGCTTGTGAGCTTGTGAGCAAGAAAGCAGGATCTGAATCACTTAAAAAGAATCAAATGAAGCCCAAAACTAAACTAGCAGCCAAGCATGAGAAAGCAGATTTCTCTCAAGGTTTCCTCGGTCCCAACCAGGGTGCTGGAGTCTGTCCCAGTGCTCAAAGGACGAAAGGTTGAGAAACACCCTGGACATCATCCGTCCATAGCTGGGTAGGACATCATCAAGCACACACACAAAATCATCTCCAGTCCGTCTCAAATATACCGCCGCAGAAATAGACGATCATTTCAAAATACTCAACAAATTCTTTCCTTTCCTAGAGCTTTTTCTCCTTGTTTTCCATTTGATGGGATACAGTCTGAGAAAGGAAATCGCCGTCCTTCGAGTCCAGCGGCTGACGAGGAGGAAAAGTGTGTGTCTAGGCCACTAAAACTACTATTAACGCAGTCAGTGTTGTTACTCTCTCGGGTTATGTAAACAGCGCTGATGCATGGCGAGCTGCTCCCTCTATTTCATCCCTTATTTGCCTTCTGCTTGAACCGCCACAGATTCCACCCTCACGCCTGCAGAGCGTAATGGCAAATCATCTGAGCACCGACGCCAGAGCTTGCCCAACCTCGGTCAGCCCAAGAACCTGCCTGTCCCGGTGCATGAGTAATATTGTGATGAGATAATCTGGTTATTAAAACTTTATCTGCTTTAATTAGGCTAATTCTGTCAAGTGAAATCACATTAATAATGCATCATATTGCAAGAGTGGTTCCTTTAAAGATTTACAGTAAATTTTCCTGAATATCATTTGTTAGATCTGGCTCTTCAATAGCCATTTGTGCTGAGCCGGTCACTGGGATATCCCCACCATCTGCCCCATTCCTCCATGAGAGTTAATGCTGTATGTGAAAGTGAAAAGTGAAAGTGACAACCCTTGTCATTGCGAGGTCACGGCACAGCACACATGAACCATGACAAAATTGGACCTCTGCATTTAACCCATGCAGCAGTGGGCAGCTATTGAAAGCGCCTGGGGAGCAGTGATGGGGACAGTACCTTGCTCAAGGGTACCTCAGGGCAACCTATTGGGAAGGGGTTTGAACCCCCGATCCTCCGATCATGCGGCTAACGCCCGAACCGCTAGGCCACCGCTGCCCCGTATGTGATGATGTGACGATGTCAGCTGATGGGTGGGGGAGGACTGGCGAGCACTTCAGTTAAAACTCACGCTAGAAGTTAGACTTCAGTGAATCAGATGCATCACGTACCAAAGGAAATATTTAGTAAAATCTATTTTAGTAGTTTCTTACTGTAAACTGTGGCTCTCCCGCTTCTTTTATTTCCTCCTTTTTTTGCACTGCTGTGTTCCAGGTACCAAATGCACCAATCCCTATTCGGACTCAAGGGCTACATTCAGGCTTCTCCCAAACACAAAAACTACCTCCGACCAACGGGGTTCAGTTTCCAGTTCAGCGTGTCTTCATTGTTGTGTCCTGAAGTCTCTTGCCCTTTGTTTACATCGTTGCGCTTTGGCATACGTCATCTACCTTTGATGTTATACTTTGTTTTAAATGTACTTGTTCCGCTGAGATAACTTCATCTCTCTAATGACAATAAAGAAGCTTCATGAACAAATTTCCACATATCCACCTATTCAGACTAGAGAAGTTTAGCCCCACCCTTTCAGGTTGAGGCTATAAGGAGTGTTTCTGAACGAGGAACGAAACAGGGCGGCAAAGTCTATACAAAAGAATACAACAACAAAAGAAACAGTGTCTCATTACAAGGGATGAGGAGTGGTGTGATAAGGGCCCTTAAAAGCAGATAACTATGTGGATTTTATAATTATCCCACTGTAATCCCTGCTGCGGTGCTGCTTACCTTCCAGAGACATGGGCTCCAGGATGCCGAACTGCTTGAGAACGGCCACGAAGAGGAGAATCACCACTACTATGGCAAACAGTTCCATACCCTGTATACTCATGGCTGAGAGGATTTGGGGCGCTTGACGCCGAGGGCCCTTTCTTGGGTAGCTATGTTGGCCTGAAGTGAAGGACAACGCTGAACGAGCTACGGTGCCCAAGCCTGGGCCATTCTAGCCTGGTTACATGAAGCTTCCCAAAACAGGTCAATCACATTGGCTGGCCATTCAGCGTTCAAATCAAGCAAATGAGAGGTATTTGTGAAAAAAAAAAAAAAAAATGTCAGCCCAGCAGAACTGTGGAGTCCCGTCCAGCTTCATTTATTTTGGTGATGAGTGGAGAAGTCAGCCTTTCCATGTTAGGTCATTCCTCTTCAGAGCAGCCGAGCATAAATAAAGGGTCGGATTGCTGTGCTCTTACACAGTCCAGATGTGTAAAAGCCATCATGTGCTGGAAATGTTATTTGCAAGCGTCAACAACAGTTGAGAGTCTTTTTAAACTATGCTCTCAAAGCCGCCGCCGCAACAACTGGAAAGGGAGAGAGAGGCACGGGTCTCCTCGTAGCTTCAGATGAGAACTTTTTTAAGAAGGTCTGATGGGCAGAGGAGATGAAAGCGCAGGACAAAATTAAGACTAGGACCACTGATGCTTAGACCAGCATGCAGAGGGTTGGGAGCAACAGTCATCATATTGCTGGATGTCATGAAAGCCATAAATGCTGAAACAGAAATATGAGAGATCACTTCATCCAAAAGCTTCCAAAAACGAGCCCTCCCTTATTAAGAGTTACATGCAGGTCGGAACCCCAAGCCCAGTCAGTTCACAAACTACACAAATGACTCTCAGAGTAAGTCTCATCTGGACGAACGCTCAGAAAATTAGCCGAATCGAATCATTTATCGCACAGATACCAAACTGAATCACTTGTCCGACAGAAAGCAAATCTTGAGCTCTCTAAATGTGAATCGTTCATCTTGCAGATTATGCACTAATTCAACTGTCCTGCATATAATAAAGCGAATCCTTTCTTCCGCAGATATTAAATCGAATCGTTTGTCTTGCAGGTTATAAATAGAATCATCAAATAATAAAGTGAATCACTTTTCCTTCAGATAATTACTGAACCAGCAATCCAACAGATAATTAACTGAGTCATGCATCATCAATTGGTATCTTTTAAGCTGCAGATAATCAGAGGATTCGTTTATTCTGCAGATAACGAAACGAATCATCAACCCCACAGATAGTAAACCAAATCAGCTATCCTGCAAGTTGCAGGCAGAAGAGTGAATCGCTTGTCCTGCAGAAAAACTAAATCCTTTTTCCTTTAAAGAAACAATTGAATCACTTGGGATTTCATGAACCGAACAGGTTGTCAGGCTCCTGCCCACAAGCTTCTTTCTTCTGCCTAATTCCAAGGTTGGAAGAAATCTGTCAAATTGCACTGAAACTTGGAATCAGTCCATGTCCAGGATGAAGGAGACGACACACCCGTAGGTCCATGGGTCTCTGGATAAGTCATCTACAAGCCTGGATACTTTTTCACAACACTGTCCTGTTCCACTTCCCACAAGTCTTTGATTCTTGATGAGCAAATCCCGGGTGTCCTGGGTGGGGTGCTGCAGAACTTTGGAAGGAGGGATGGGGAGGAATGAATGTAGCTTTACTCCGTCTTCTCCTCCTCCTTGCGTCGGTCAGCAGGTCTCTACTTTTGTTGCTTTTTTACCTCATCAGCAGGAAGGCTTCTGTCCCTCCATAAACACTGTTTAGCACTTCATCACTCCATCGACTCAATCCTCTCCTCTTTTGTCTGTCCATCCCAGACTTTCCTTTACTCATCCCTCCCTTTCTTCCTCTCACTTTCTCCTGACCGCAAAGATCAGTCTGACCGTCCACTCGCTCACACACTGAACCTGACTCTTCCCTCAGGCCCTTAACCCCCCCTTTCTTCTCTTTCACTCTTTCCCTCACCACCACCCTCTCTGTCTCATTCTTTCTTTCTCTGTCTTCTTCTCTCTATCACACCTTGAGTCGGTTTTCCTTCTTTACTCTCACTCTCGCCGCCATCCTCTCGCTCTTTCCGTCTATCTTTCTCAAGTATCTCCCTCTTTCTTGCTCCCCCAAGCTTCGCCTCTCACTTTCATTCTTTTTTCATCATCTGTTACTTTATTTTCTCTTTTTCAGAACTCATCCTATTTCTCTCTCTTCACTTTCATTGAGTCTGTTTTCCTCTGTCTTTCAATCTTTTTTCCAGGACTGCCTCTCTCTCTCTGCCTCTCTTCAACCTGTCTTTTTTTATTCTCTCTCTCTCTCTCTCTCTCTCTCTCTCTCTCTCTCTCTCTCTCTCGAGAAAAGAAAAGGAAAAATGTCTCCAAACTAAGAGAGAGTGAGGGAGAGGGAGAGAGAGAGAGGGAGAGAGAGAGAGAGAGAGGGAGAGAGAGAGAGAGAGAGAGATAGGGGGGTCCAGGAGGGGATCATATTCCAGTTACACCCCCCCTTCCTGACTCTATCTATCCACCCACACACCTCCTCCAGACTCTTTCCCCTCTCTTTCTTTCTCTCTCCCCCTCCCAAACAAACACACACACACACACACACACACACACACACACACACACACACACACTACAGAGCCTCGTATGACGCAGGCAGGGAAGAACAGGGCCTCTCTGGGTGAGGCTGAGGTCCCTGTGTCTCCTGGCCCGGTCCGCTGCTGTAGACCAGGTCTCGTTAAACAGTCTAACACTGAACAGCGGCAGTGACGTCAGTCGCTGCTCTTACTTACTTTTATTGACCACTGGTCTTCTCCATACTTTCACTGTCACCTCTCATCAATGAGACGTATATGCATTTGCGTTGGTGCAAAAATTAAGTTTTCTGCCCATCAAACTGTCTTATCTTTGGCTTATTCAGTAAAGTATAGAAACGGGAACAAATGTTTTAGTGCTGCAAAGTGCCTAAAGATACAAGATTCTAGATAATGGGGTTCCACTCAATGTTCAGCACCTGAGCATCTGGAATCATCTGCACCCGCTTCTTCACTGCTTCATGTCTTAAGTTTTGTTCTGCTTGAAGGTTCAGACGTAGATCACTGTGTGGATTAACCAACACAAAACAATCAAACTGCTCAGGTGCAGAGACTGGACTGAAAATGAGAGACAACAACACTGTCCTTCAGGAAGATCTGGAGAACTGCTCAGGTACAGAGACTGGACTGAAAATGAGAGACAACAACACTGTCCTTCAGGAGAACTATTCTTCAACAATGCAAGAAAGTCTGGCACATCTCTCAGTCTTCACTATTGTGAAGTTTCAGGCCTTAAACTTATAAAAACTTTCAGGGCTTGTTTCTCGCAAAGAGATTACGCCTAGTCATGAAAAATATTTTCCTTTCAATAAAAACACATCCATTATCTCCAGCACTAATCCAAACCGGGGTAGCTGGGGCTGCTGGAGTCTATCCCAGCGCTAATAGGGTGAAAATGCAAAGGAAAAACCCATCAGTCCATCTTAGAGCAGACACACACACACACACACACACACACACACACACACATTTCAGCATCTTCAGTCCATGAGAAATCTCTCTGGACTGTAAAAAGAAGAACTCCCTGGGAAACCTGAGACACAGGTAGAACATGCACGGTCCAAAGCAAAACGCTGGGAATTGAACCCATGAACTCAATATGAAGCAGCAGCTAGACCCAAAATCCATCCTAATCCAAGGCTAAGCTGAACCCCTGCAGATGTGATGTCCCCTATATATTTCATGCTGCGTCCTGCCTTAAATATGAATTGTGCACTTTTCAAATGAGCTTTTGGATTATTTGCAACATTTACATTTTACATTACATTTGCATTTCTTACTGCATTGAGCTTCTGGCCTTTAGATACAGCAATAAAGCAGCCCCATGTGAAGAACCTTCAGCCAAGTGAGAGAAAAAGTGAGAAGAGTTTGGATGTGTGTGGAGGCTTTGAGTGTGCTCTGAAATCAAATGATCAATAGAGCCATAATGGCAGCTTTAAGTCAGCCTGGAAGGAGGAAATGAAATGCTGTCTCTTCTGCTCCTTTCTCTCTCTTTCAGATGCTGAGAAGACAAACGTCTCCACAAACCAGCTCACCTGGTGCGTTCAGAATATCTATCGATCTCTGCAATATCGGATTCACTCATCAAAGCCGGCATTAAGCAAGCCCTCTGCCTGGCAAGATGCGACAAGAGTGATGGAACACTGGCCGTTATAAACGCTAACAGATATGACCTCTGCATCTCTGCACTGTTATTGAATGTGTAGGCAGAAGCTACTTTTATGACTGGCGTCAGGAGAAAGGAAGTGAAAGTGGTGTGAGCAGGTTCCAGTAAGACCATTAGACCATCAGCAGCTTTAAAAGGCCTGGAGGGGGAGAAGAGACTGCTGAAACATCACTTTATCCCAGTTATTCAGTCTCTCTCACAACCCCAACACAAAGGGCGTGGAAAGAGTCCCGAGCATCTCTGCTTCCGGAGCTGTGCCAGGTGCATTTTAATACAAATAAAAATAAAAGAAATGACTCAAAAGTACTCCAGGAATTAATGAGAGTTCATCACTTCAGCTCATAATGTGCAAAAAGTATCGCCCATCAGTTCTTTGCATTTTGCATGAAAACTGATGGTTAGGATGGTCCAGAGGCTCCATAGATCCAAAATAAATCAAGGATAAGTCTGTTCAAACATGCACATATGGACACACATGCGATCGGGTGAAAAGAACGGAAACATCGTGATATTTTCACTATTCGGATACATGGAAGCCCCAAAAGAGTTTCGTCAATATTTCAATTGACCGCCATTATTCCTCAGCACAGCCTGAACTCTCTTAGACCAGCTCCTTTATTTAGATGGTCTTCAGGAACACTTCTCCAGGCTTCTTGAAGGTCGTCCCAAAGCTCTTCTTTGGACGTCGGCTGCCTTATGTTTTCCATTCTGTGGAGATGATCCCACACTGCTTCTGAAGGTACAGGGCCTGGACTGAAAATCTTTGTGCTTCAGGAAGCCTGGCCCTTTGGAAGCAAAATGCATTGCGGCTGAAGACTCTGGCACAGTACTGTACATTGCCAAAGATTTAAAAAGGTTCATTGCTGGCTGCCTAAACTGACACATAAGCTTACCTTGAAAGGGACCATACATTTGGTGAATTAACTAATTGCTTTATTATTTGGATACCAGCATTTTGGACACCAGCAAAGCAACCAAGGTTGCCAACCAGCTAATTTATTTGGTTTAAATACCAGAGATTTTCATTTTCTGTAAACGGCTATAAAAAATTTAAATAGCAAGTTCATGCAAATTCTTTCCATTGGACCTTTCCTGAAATGAGTGGAATGCAGTATTTACTTGTGGAAAAGATCAGGAACTCTTCTATCCCCACGAACATGCCCTAACCATCGTTAGGATACAGAGATCTGCAATATGACTGCCACTTATCTCACACTGTTTCATCAAGCACTGGGACTGTGCTGAAGACGAGAGCCAATCACTTTCCTTTAGCAAGCCTGGAGAGCTGTTCCTCATCAATACCATAAAATTCAAGAAAACCTAATTCTTTAGAAGCAAATTATGAAGAAATGAAGCTCTTTGGCACAGGACTGTATGCCTATTTGCAACCAAAATTCCATATTCAGCACTCTAATTTGGTGATGACCCTCAAAACGGTCGGTGACATGTCCCATCACACCCCAGTGCCATCATTATATTGTGTAATGTTCCAAATGATATTTGTTAAATGGTGGTTCTAGTGTTTCCCCTACCATTTAATAGACCAGAAATAGGCGTGAAGCGCACTAATTCCACTTCTGGATGTTTGTAACTAACAAGTGCTCTCCTGGGGCACTGCTCAAGCCCTGATAGTCTATTAAACTTCTGAAAAATACATGTAGAGCATATAAAACCTGGTGTATTTACATGTGTCGTGAATGTGTTGTCAGCAAAATTGTACTTCCCAAATTTTTGATACACCTGAGAACGCGGGTCAAAGGGGTCTACCACCATCTGGAATAAACATTGGATCTAGTGGGCAGACATTGACCAATGATGAATGACAAACTGCACGACAGCATCTCCTGAAATGAGCAATGATGGGGAACTATAAGCATGGTCTTTCTAATAAACTGAAATGTTACGCATGAACCCCATTATCTCATTTTATAAGGCCAAGTACAATCCCACAAGTTAGACCCAGCTTCCCAAAAGTGCTACAAAACACTGTGTTGCATTTGGGAATTTGGACCCTGATCTTATTTCTAAGTACCTGGAGAGCAGCTCTAGTCTGAAAAGTGCTGAGTCAGCAGATGAGGAGGCAGCTCTCAGTCTCTTCCACTAATGGGCATGAATGATCGACTTTCTAACAGGGGGAAATCCGTCGCACTGACAAATCACAGTAGCCTTAAGATGCCCACAGTAAATAAACAAACCAAAAGCCTGCCTATAATGAGAGAAAGACTCTTAATAACTCTTTTCTTACTGCACGAAGTCCTGTTGCACAAATGTCTCAAAAGTCTTAGAAGACACCATTAAGAAACCTAATTTGCCCCAAAAAGGGAGTAAAAAAACCTAATTTGTCCCAAAAAGCAGACGTTTAATGAGTCTTCATGTTCTTGCACCTTGCAGTGCTTTTCAGGATGCTTCCACTTTTTTTAACGCTGTTGAGAAAAGATTTGTTTTTCCTTATCTGAGGTCAGCATGTAGCCAGGAGACAATAATAAGGGCTTTCTGAGACTTCTGCAGTGTGTTTATTTTCGCTGTGGCCTAACTAAGCATGCTTCTTTTTTATTTCAGTGAACAAAATACTGGTGTCAAAAGGTGTCAGTTCCAGAGTGTAAATCAACCCCTTTTTCATTAAACACTGATCTTTTACCAAAATAGTAGCAGAGGGGAGTTATACACTCTTGAAAAGGTGCCAAAAAGAGTTTAAATGCCATTAGAAGACTAGAATTTTGTGGTTTCTTCCTCTAAAATGCAAGAATAAACTCACCAGCTAGGAAATAAGCTCTTTATGGGGTTTTGTTTGGGTGTTTTTGTAAAAAAGCAAATGATAAAATGTGCAATTCAGTGGATCCCAGCAATAAAATTGGCAAAAACAGGCTTCACTATGAACTCAAACAGTGCCCTCTAGTGGACTCATTTCCATCACATTTATCCAATTAGCAGACACTTTTATTCAAAGTGACTTTTACCCAAAGTAAGAGCTTTACATGCACATCAGTCGCCACTTAAAGTGCTTCTTCAATTGAAAACAGGAGTATTTTTGACAGACAGACAGAAAGACTACCAGCAAACAGACAGACTGACCGGCAGGCAGACAGACAGACAGACAGGCATACAGGCTGGCAGTCAGACAAAAAGACAGACAGACAGGCTTGCAGGCAGGAAGGCAGATAGACAGGCAGGCAGACAGACTGACAGGCAGGCAGACAGACAGACAGACAGGCAGACAGAAAGATAGACTGACAGACAGAAAATAATAAAACAATGATTAGTAACGGACAGAGGCGTGAAAGGCCTTGTCTTCATAAGTGAGACTGTCTCCTAAACAAGCTGCTAAAATTAAATAGCGAAGACATGCGCAGGAACTGCATGATCTAAAAAGGTCTGAGAGTAAAGTTTAGTCTCAGCCGATGGCGAGCGGCTCTGGCGGGTGTTTGTACGTGTGGCTAGTACCGTATCTAAAAATGTGACGAGTGCTGCGTCTGAAGCTGCCTGATGTGAAACCTGCCGTATTCTTACAGAACCTCGTTACCAAGACACAAATACAATTAAACTTTCAACAAAACACCCAACGTTACGTTTTCTACTGTCAGAGCTCTGGTTTGGTGTCAATGAAGGGCTGATAGGAAGCTAAACTGAGATGAATTCTGCCAAAGAGAGAAGAGCAGCATCTCCAGAGCAGAGACCCAGGAGCAGAATTTAGCTGCACGGTGAGGTGAGGTCAGGCCGAGAAACCTACAAAAGGCTCTAGCGATAAAGAACAGACGACAGAAAGAGAAACAAAACGGTAAAGGAAGAAGGTTTCCACATCACTGAGGGCTTCACACACCATCACTCCAATGTTCTCCACCGGTACGTTAGTGTTTACATCATTTATTCATTTTCAGTTACAGATAGATAGATAGATAGATAGATAGATAGATAGATAGATAGATAGATAGACAAACAGACACAGAAAGGGGCAGAAAGAAAGACAGATAAACAGACAGACATACCAACTGACAAATGGATGGATGGATGGATGGATGAATGGAAGATAGAAAGAGACAGACAGGGAGACAGAATAGATGGAGGGAAAGACGAGAGATTGATCAGTTCATTTAGATGTGAAATTCAGTGAACTCTTTCTCTTTCTAAGTGCCTCCGACTGCTGAGAGCTGGGAGCTCCAAACTTCCTCCAGCGTTTCAAAAGAAAACAGTGAGTGTAGAAGTTTTCTCTGCGTGAGCTTTACTTTTTCCAGTAAAAAAAAAAATACACTTTCTCTAAAACAATCTTTCTCCATTATTACAAATAACAGAGGCCTGTAAAAAACCTTACAAATGAAATAGCTGATTTTTTAAAGCTGCGTTTTGCAGTTTCCTGATTTCGACCAGTTACAAAGAGCCTGAAGAACAACCAGGGGACAGAAACAAAGATCTCCCATCGTTATTGTTATTTTCCAAGTGATGGAACTTCGGTCCCTGCTCATGTTATTCTTGCAAAGTTTATATTTCTAAATGTTTTAGTGGGGCATTTTCCCACAAAAATCTTGAATCACATCTATCATGATCATGGAAAAACTTTCAGGTGTTGCGATGCTTCCTTTTCACCATATTGTCCATCCTTACACTCCTCTATCTGTTCCTTATTGATCCTTTATTTCATCCAGAGTGGAAGACGTATGCTTTTTACAGCATCATTGCCTGTAGTGGCCTCACCATCATAGCAATGTTCTTACTCTTTTACTTCTGCTGCCGGCTATGTAGAACAAGCTCCAAAGGTAAGTGCGTGCGCACACGCACACACACACACACACACACACACACACACACACACATACACACACACACATACAGCATTATTCAAAAACCAAGTGGTTTTCTCTGCTTACAGCGCACAAATCTTTTAAAACGGACCACTCGCTCATGCCAAATGGAGGAAACGCAGCGGTAAGGCAACACAAAAAATAACTACGCCCTGATGAGGCTCGATTTTGATCCAGAATCGATCTTCTGCTTTTTAGGAGGAGGATGTTTCTCAAGTGTACCAGAGTCTGGATCTGTCTGAACAGAAGCTGCCAGTTTATGCAACCATCAGTCCGGACAGAAATCAGACAGAACCCATTTATGACAGCACTGAGCCCACTGACGCCCAGCCCGAGGCCATTTATCAGGATTTTGACTTCTAGATTATACTACACCTCGTCCAGCTGTTGTGTCTGTGTGTAAACTGTGCAAAGATCTCGAGTCATCCCTCATTTCTTCACCTTGTTGGTGCAAAAATGCTAGTTTATTCCTGTCAGACTGTCTTATCTTAGTATTAATAGTGAGCAGATTAAAGTAGAGAAACTAAGAAACAAAGTGTCTAAAGTTACAAGGTTCTAGAAACAGGCGTTCCAACCACTCAGCGTAAACGAATCACCTGATCATCTGGAAACATCTGCTCCTGTTTCTTCACTGCTTCATGTCTTAAGTTTGACGCTTTGTTCTGCTTGAAGGTTCAGACGTAGATCACCGTGTGGATTAACCAACACAAAACTGCTCAGGTACAGAGACTGGACTGAAAATGATAGACAACAACACTGTCCTTCAGGAAGATCTGGAGAACTGCTCAGGTACAGAGACTGGACTGAAAATGAGAGACAACAACACTGTCCTTCAGGAAGATCTGGAGAACTGTACCTCAACAACACATTAAAATACAAGAAAGTGTGAATCTTTGCGAAATTCAAGCAAGATTCAAGCTACGTCAAAAATAAGATCAAATAAAACTAGATAGAAAAGCTGAACAGGAATATAATACAGGAGCAATATATTTGAATATAGAAATACGCCAAAATGAAGGGAAAAAGAAAAAACAGAAAAAGGTTCATTGTGATTACGCACAGAAAAATGCACCAAAAGAATGATGGAAAGGAAGAAATGAGGGGGTCAAGAGTTTTGCCAAACACAGCCTTCAATTGCAAAAACGAGTCCAGAATTATTTCCAGTCATCCTTCATTAACGTAAATTTTACTGTAGAAACAGAAACGTAAAAAAAAGCAGGTAATTGGAGTTAATTACAGTACTTTGGTGTCTGATTATGTAATCCATTCCCACCCAGCCCTGGTCACTTGGCTGGTACCCTCGAGGGTACGTCTTCGGTACCTTCCACGTGGTAATTCTACTATGTTCTATTTTTTTAGGCTGCTCTGAAGATGAAATGGCTTTGGGAATTTTACACTTGATAAAAGTTTTTATCAAGTGTAAAATTATTTTTAGCATTTACCAGCACATTTACCTGTTAATTAATTTCATATTTATTAATGGATGAGTTCTAAATGTGTTCTTTAATAAATATCTTTCATACTGTTATATATCAGAGTCTGGAGAACGTGAACTTATTTACAAAACGTGTCAAACGGTCCGATGGTGCCAATGCAACTGTATGTTGATTCCTTGATTCATTGCTTAATTGATCTGCAAAGCATCCAGCCTGGTTCCTCCATACAAGAACGGCCTCTGTAGTGAAAGTGTTGGGGCGTTACCTGAACGCTGATAGCGCGCTGTACTGTGCCGACACTCGGACAGAAAGCTGGGACGAGAGAACCGCCGACGAGCCTCAAAAGACAGAGTGGCCATCACGCTCCCCATCACACCAAAACGTCCAGAAACGGCCAATCGGACGAGGAGAAAGGAAGCAGCAGGATCTGTAGCAGTTCTCCTTTACGGTTCCTACCTGCTTCCTGCAGAGTGTGTATAATATAAACTCACGACTAGATGATCCCAGATGCAGAGAAAGAGGTTCGTGTGTGTACACGTGTCTAGGATTAAAAAAAGGCCTCATTGAATAGTCTGTTTGGTGACCGCAGGTGAGTGGCGCCCATACACCGGTGTGTGTGTGTGTGTACATCAAAAGGACTGTCCAGTTATGACCTTTAAGATAAAACAGAACACACCCTCTCCCGTCCCCAGTCCTTCTCTTTGAAGCGTCTTTGTCCTTCCACTATAAACGAAGCTGTTTACTAATATATGATGATGCAAATCTCTATGTAAGTTAAGTGTCATTTAAACAAATCCATAAAAATGAAAACGAGAGACAAAACTGTGTCCTTCAAGAAGCCTGGAGATCTTTTCCTCAAAGCATTAAAAATGCAAAAATGCAAAGGCTCAAATGAAGAAACGATGGACGGCTCATGACTTTAAGCAACCTAACTATTATTTTTGCTCCCTTTTTGGAACCAGTACCTGTCATGATACTACCTGCAGAGTCCACTATAAGCTGAATGAACCAAAGTGACCTGATACTTGATGGAGCTGGTTCTGTGCTGTTTAAAGGAAAAGGTCATATTTTCATTATTAGCTGCTGAATCCTGGTCTTAGTGTAAAGCTGGATCATTCTACCTGGTCTATTTCTCTTCTGCACTTTCTGTCGTCTTCACACCACCGCGCTGCTGATAACTACGAGCGGTTTAATCCGTCCTGCCTCTTTAATCGCTGGAATTTTCCAAAGAGAGGATTTTTGTCTCATATTGTGGAGATTTAGCCTAATTCACTCCCGGCTGGCCCAGGCTACACTCAGCTGAGTGTGAAGTAACATCCGTCTAACTCTCCAGACCCTGTTGTCTTCTTATTTCTCTCTCTTTGCAGTGGCTAAAAACTAAAATACAAAAAAAAAAAGCAGATCTCAGTCATTGTGATGTTAAGATACAAATAATTCTCAGGATGTAACTGTACCGTCCCCAGCACTGCTCCCTGAGTGTGTGTGCGCGTGTGTGTGTGTGTGTGTGTGTGTGTGTGTGTGTGTGTGCGTTCACTACTGATGTGTTCAGACGAGTTAAATGCAGAGGACAAATTCACTGCTCACTGTTCACATCCCGGAGCATTGCCTTGAGTTAACCTTGAGCAAGGTACCGTCCCCGTCACTGCTCCCTGGGCCCCGGATGTATGGCTGCTTACTGCTGCACATGCCGAGGGTAAAATCACTTTCATCTTCATATGGAACAAACATATGAAAGATTGGAAGAATAACAAAATAAAACTGAAGGTTCATGGCAGGGAAACCAATCAGATATGAAAGAGGAACCAGAGATGGCACGGGGGACCTGATGGACAAGAAAGCAAGATAAGTATGAGAGCAGGAACGTTGCGGTTAGTGTGAGGTACAGAGGGAGGAAAATTTTCAGACGACAGTCAAATAATTGGACATTCCTGACTGAGACGAGTTTGGAGTGGAGATATTTGAATTGCTTTGAAAGTATTGGTTTCCTTTTCTCTTTTATCTGCTCTTTGGAAATGTTCTTGGCTGTCCCGCCACTGAGCTTAGGCTCCGTCTCACTTCCGCTGAGACTTCCAGCAGATCAGGTCTGTTTAACCCGGGCGAGAGAACAAGATGAAAGAGAAACTGTAACTTTTACTGACTCTAGTGAGACACACATAAATGTATGTGTTGATGGATGACAGCATGGCGCATTACTGCAGGGAGGTAGTTTTACTCTGAATCAATGCCGGAAAGAAGGACGGACAGAATGTATTGTCAGCAGATATCAAAAATAACACAGGGCAGTGGTTCTCCAAGAGAAGACACACGCCCTGCAGTGGAACCGAGGAGCAGTGAACTCTCAGGCTTCTCTCATCTGCTTCACAGAGCTTAAAAATCACACATGGAAACATCTGCAGCTGCAGAAACCCACCAATTTAACAAATTCATGAATTTACTGATTTATTTTGATTGATTTATTGTAATAAATAATGTACAATACATGATACTACTACTATAATTATCATAATGGCAAAAAGTGTTATGATTATAATGACTATGTTGACGATGATAATGGTGGTGATGATGATGATGATGATGAAGATGATGATTAGCTATATAACTGCTATTTCTACTGATAACAAACATCTCTAAACAGATTTTCTTTGGCACCAGTGTCCAATTTTGCATTTTTTTTACAGGAGTGGCACTTTAGAGACCCATTTTGGTAGAAGTGAAAGTTTAAAGAACTTCCACATAATGTCAAGGGTTCTTGGAAGAACCCTCAAACTGGAATCAATCAAGAAACATATGCAGGAACCTTAAAAGGTTCTTCACTCAATAACCACTCTTCATTTAATAACCAGCTATCAAAGGTTCAGGCAACAATGATTAAAAAAAGTGCTAAAAGGGTTCTATGGACAATCCCACAGCAGAGATACTTTTGGTTCCATAAGAACCTTTACAGTTTGTTCTAAAGAGAATTTAAAAAGTACTGTGCAATCGTCTTGAGCCTTTAATCATGTTTTGCTTCCAAAGAGTCAGAGAAGCAGAAGCAGTATGGGATCATCTCCACAGAGAATGGAAAATAAAAGGCAGCCGATGTTCAAGGAAGAGCTTTGGGATGTCCTTCAAGAAGCCTGGAGAAGTATTCCTGAGCAAAGTTGAATGGAGCTGGTCTAAGAGAGTTCAGGCTGTACTGAAGAATGATGGTGGTTGAATAATGACTTTAAAGTTGGTTAGAATTAAACTCTCTTTGTGCTTAGACTGGATTTACATGTGTGTTTGCACATGTTGGAGTAAATCACTGCTCCTGTTTTCTCATTTTCCTACAAAATATAAAGAAACGAGGGATGGCTCAAGAGTTTTGCAGAGTGATGCAAGACTCTAAAGGACTCGTAGAAAAGAAGGGCTATTCTGAATGCACTTCATTTCAACATTACTTTGCAGTTATATGTATATTTTCACCTAAAAAAGCAAGCACATGTGACATTCATCACTGTGTGAAGCCAGAGAGATGTTGCACAGCGTCATGCAATGGTGGTACCTTGGACCAGCGTGCCGGTGATGAAGCCGAAGAAACATCGCAGCAGTTTGCCCAGCTCCCTCTGACACTCATCCTTGCAGCTGTTGACCATTTCCATGACCTCCACTGACCTAATCCCTCTAACTTTTCTCCCCTAGTACTACCACCTGGAGAACCTGGGTTCAACTAAATAACACGAATGCTTCTGAAGCTGCAGTTTCCTTACTGTCACATGTGGTGGGCGATGGTTCCCGTGAGATGGTTCTCCTGCTGTCCGTGTGGGCAGGGGAAATGCTTGCAGTGTCCAACAGGAAATGGGTCAGTATAGTCCAGAGTGAATGTCCACCATTCACATTCAAACTCAGTTCACAAACGGAGCCCAAGTATCGCCTTAAAACACAGAACAAAGTGATAAATGATAAGTGTATCACCTGGAGTGTCTCCCATATTAAGAGCCAGGCTATTATAAGGGAGAGAGAGAGAGAGAGAGAGAGCGTGAGAGAGCGAGAGAGAGAGAGAGAGAGAGAGAGAGAGAGAGCGAGAGCGAGAGAGAGCGAGAGCGAGAGAGAGAGAGAGCGAGAGAGAGAGAGAGAGAGAGAGAGCGCGAGAGAGATCCTCTCCTCAGGTTTCAGCTGATTATACAAGCATAAGACACCCATCTCATATGCGAAATCTCCTTCAAAACCTCATTTCCACAGTTAGTCTGAAAGCTCATTTTAAACCCTAAAATGGCCAGAACGTCTAAATTTTCATAAACTTACTGATTAGATAGATATCTTGGCATTTAGCAGACACTCTTCTCCATAGCGATTTCCAATTCCTGATTACATGGACAGTCTCCCTGGAGCAATTCAGGGTTTTACACAGGAACCCAATGGTGATAGAGCTGGAGGTGAGGTTTGAACCTGCCACCTCTTGCGACCTTAGTAAAACGAATGTATTACAGCATCACCTAAACACTGTTTTGTTTACGAGAAGATGAATAATGTTTGGTTTGAAATATTGGTCAAATCTCAACCTTCAAACTATGCTGATTTCGATTTCATTGGGCATCCCTTCTTCAAACGGATATACTGTAATATTTTGAACCCAAAAGGGGTTTCTTGGACCAATGAACAAGCAGTGTTCATTAAAGAAGGTAAAAAGCAGTTTACATTTTTATGAGGCATTTATGAGAAGGTCTCATCAGAGTGACCTACACAGTACTGTGCAAAAGTTTTAGGCAGGTGTGGAAAAAATGCTGTAAACAGAACGCTTTCAAAAATGGAAGTGTTCATCATTTATTTTCATCAATCAACAAAATGCAGTGAATGAACAAAAGAGAAATCTAAATCAAATCAATATTTGGTGTGACCACCCTTTGCCTTCAAAACAGCATCAATTCTTCTAGGTACACTTGCACACAGTTTTTGATGGAACTCAGCTGGTAGGTTGTTGGAGAACTAACCACAGATCTTCTGTGGATGTAGGCTTCCTCACATCCTTCTGTCTCTTCATGTGATCCAGACACACTGGATGATGTTGAGATCAGGGCTCTGTGGGGCCAGAAGAACTGATGCTGGTTTGAAGGCAAAAGGTAGAAACACCAGATATTGATCTGATTTAGATTTTTCTTTTGTTCGCTCACTTTGCATTTGGTAAATTGATCAAAATAAACATCATTATTTGCAGCATTTTTTCACACCTGCCTAAAATTTTGCACAGTACTGTATATCCATCCATCCAATTTCTGCCGCTTGTCCCAAACGGGGTCGCGGGGGAGTGCTGGTGTCCAACCCAGCGCACACAGGGCGAGGACGGGGAACGCACCCTGGACAGGTCGCCAGCCCATCGCAGGGAGGAGCGGGACGGGGACGGCACCTTGCTCAAGGGTACCTCAGGGCAACCCACTGGGAAGGGGTTCGAACCCCCGATCCTCCCATCATGTGGCCAACGCCCTAACCACTAGGCCACCACTGCCCCAGTACTGTATATTGTTAATGAATGGGAGGATCTTGCCCAGAGACTCAAATGGTGCTGGATAGGGTATTAGGAACCCACAACTTCTTGTTCCCCAGTGGAGTATCAGCCCTGGACTCCCACCATGCATAAGCTGACTGGGTGAAAACACATAAAAAAGGGTTTTTTTTCTTAAAACATTGCTCTAAAAACTTCTTTTCTGCCTTTTTTAGGCACTAGGCACTTTTTACGACTGTTGTCACAAAGCAGCTTTACAGAATCCAGGTCTGAGCCCCAAGTGAGTCAGCCGAGGGTGACAGAGGCAGAACTTCCTAAAATTGGAGGAAGAACCAAGACTCAAAAGGGGAACCCATCCTCCTGTGGTCGATAATCAAGAAACGGAAGAGAAAGTGCATTTTATAAAAGAATAGATTTAGCGATGAACAAAGTGCAGATGTTCCAGGATGATGCAGCTCATCTGGACTTCAGGTTCAGGAATCTGACGATAGTTCAAAGACTAGAGGCCTGTTCTGTAAAAGGAAAGTCTGATTTCTGTCTGGTGCAACTACCCAGTGCCCAAAAAGTAACATGCACCTGTTTCTTCCTGTGCTGTTACTGTTTGTCATTTCTGCAACTAACCTTCAGATCTCCTCAGACACTCGAGCATGTTACCATCATCTAAACCCTAGATGGCGCCACAGCTCTTCTTGTGTAGAAAAGAAACAAGCCTGGTCTTCAAAGTTCACAAAACATTTTTGTGAAGATGACAGCACAGCATTGGAGCAAAGAAAGGACATTAAATATCAATATGAACATTAGAAGAGATGCTAACATGAAATACCTGCTTTGGAAGGTACATTTCTTATTTGTATACATAATGCATTGTTGAGGAACAGTTCTCCAGATGTTCCTGAAGGACAGTGTTTCTGTCTCTCATTTTCAGTCCAGTCCTTGTACCTGAGCAGTTTGATAGTTTTGTGTTAACTTAAGACATGAAGCAGTGAAGAACCAGGTGCAGATGATTCCAGATGATCAGGTGATTTGTTTACTGCTGATGCTGAACATTGAGTAGAACCACTTTATCTAGAACCTTGTATCTTTAGACACTTTGCAGCCTTTGTATTTTTCAGAGAAGGAAAAGGGACCGTATGTGGATGTGTAGAAACGGTAAAGGTAAAAGGACCACAGTAATAACTGCTTTATATTTTAAAGTTCATATAGTGCGATTTGTGATATTCCTTCCATGAATGTTGCCAAAACCATAAAGAGAAAATGGTTGTGAAGAACAAAAAAGCTCGAATGGAAGCCAAAAAACCCCCACAATCTTTATCTGAAATGTAATAACTTCATGCATGAATCCTTTTCCATTTGCTTTTCCCATTACTTTGCCCCCCACCACCACCCCTGCACAAACACAGCTGATGCAGATGAAGTCGATAATCCAAAATTACACGAGCCCCGACTTCTTTTCTTCACTCGCGTGCAATTCTTGTCGGTGAATATCACTCATCCACATCATAAAGCCATAAATGAGTGTGTGTGTGTGTGTTAGTATGCATCTATTTTGTGTGTATTTTGTTCATTATGAGCTTTACTGTGTGCCATCTGTGCAGTTTTTTTTGTTTTTTTTGCATGGGACATATCAGCTTTAGGGGGGGTGCACGAAATGAGCTGCTTCACAAAGCAGCTGAGTACATTCAGACACGCCAGAATGTCTGATCTCAGCTCTAACCTCAGTTTTGAAAGACCAAATATGCAATGCAATGCCTGCGGCTAATAAAATAATGTGTTTAAAAGACGGCTGCGTTATCTGGTGTAGACTCAAGACTTGATCAGACCCTGCAGACCCTCCAGCATGAGCGTCCCTTCACTGATACTCTATGGATACTTCACTGGATTATAGTGGCATCACATTCCATTTTAAACCTTCAAACCTTTGGCCTTCAAAGCCCAAAATGGTTCAGCCCCTTCTCCCCAAACAGCAATGATCAAAACATCAGAACATCGAGTTCAGCCCGACTCTCCCACTTCTCTAAAGAAGGACTTGCATTCAAAGTGGTGACGCAAACTTCCCCTGTCCATCAGAATGGCTGAGATCCTCACTGTGACTGAAGACCCACCTCCTCAGAAAGTGCTTAGGATAACACCTTCATGGCTGAAATTAAATTTAAATAACTTTTATTGTAATTTTCAGCACTGATGTGCCTGGACTTCATCCTTTGAGCTGCTCATCCTAACCAGGATATCCTGGCACTCACGGGTGGAGAAACTCCCAGGAAAGGTCAGCAGTCCATCAAAGGATGTGGCCTGTGAACATCACTGGTGTTCAATGAAACTTAGGGTTGGTTAGACCATAAAGTATCCAACTGCTGAATCCACCATATCCTGGGAAATTAAGGATGTATCTCTCGGGTGTGTTTGAAGGTAACTTCAAAATGGAAAGGCCAAGTCACGGGTGACACTGGTCTTCAAAAGCAGCTCCTGAATAGGGAGCGATTTGTGGAAAACTAGGGGACAGTGTAGCATCTCCAGTCCATCATGTCTTTGAACTCTGGGAGGAAAAATGAGAGTGCCTTGGAGAAACCCATGTAGCAAAAACTTGAACACTTCACACAGAAGGATCCAGGCTACCGTTGTTTGGGAATCAAACCAGGAACCTTCTCACTTCTCAACCCATGCTCTTCCAGAAATGAGGGATCTTTTGAGCCTTTGCAAAGAGGTCATTCATGGCTGCCTCGACTTTATGGAGCTACTTCTCAAATCACAATTTTAGATTCTGTCACTGAAACTTCAAAAAACCTTTTCCTGAACCATCAAACTTTTAAGCTTTTGCACGTCACGTCAAAAGTCGGAGATCATACAGCAGATTAAAGTCTGATGCACTTTAACTCATAACTGGTTTGTCAGTTTCAGTGACACCGCTCTGATGTAATCTCAGCACTGATCACAGGACCAATGATCTCAAACAAGCGCTACAGAAGCCTCAGGGTTTATCCTTAATCCGGCTATTCCGCTTAACTAATTAAACGGGGGGAAAAAATGCAAAGCAGAACATTAATCTCTCCTCTGTTCCCTCCTATCCAAATGCAGACTCTCAGAACTCCATTTAACTCCTCACACTTCTTCCTAATTCCACCATCTCCTGTCTTAAACCAAGACTAGACTTAATCCTTTTCCAGGAAACCAGCCCTACTGTTTTCAGTTCTTTCACATTTGCAGAAGACACTGGGTCAGAGATCAGCAAGCCAATCTTACCAGCTGGTCGACAAGTTTTGAGAGGAATTTATGACAATTAAAGCATGTAATACTTTTTTTTTTAAACTAAACTATTGCTCTAAATCCTAGATGATTATATAAATAAGATGGTTCTTGTGAAGCCTGTATGAACTGGAGCTGTTAATTTTCATTCATTCTGCTTTCTGGTTACATCACCATCTTCAAGGTTCACTCTGGGGTGGATCTCTTCACTTTCTACCTTCTCCTCTGTGTGGTTCCTTACCCTGTTCTTTGGGTCCAGTGCTGGCGATGATCCAGCGGACCAGACAGCACCTCATCAAGGCTTTGCGGGTGAATCGAGGTCTCTGCCACTTCCCACTGGCCTTCTGCCTGCTGGGCACTGGTTCCACTCCATTTGCATCACCCAGCAGACTGCCATCCACTACCTTCCCATCCTCCTACAGAGAGAGAGAGAGAGAGAGAGAGAGCGAGAGAGAGTGTGAGTGTGTGGTTAGAGAGAGATAGATTTTTTGCCCTCAAACTTTCTTTTTTAACCAGATTTAGTGGATTAAATGAAAAAAAATGGGAACAAATGTTTTAGGACAGGCTGCAAAGTATCCTACAGATACATGGTTCTAGATAAAGGATGATCTGCAACTGTTTCTTCACTGCTTCATGTCTTAAGCTAGATGCTTTGTTGCCCTGATGAGGCTTGATTTTGATCCAGAATCGATCTGCTGCTTTTTAGGAGGAGGATGTTTCTCAAGTGTACCAGAGTCTGGATCTGTCTGAACAGAAGCTGCCAGTTTATGCAACCATCCGTCCGGACAGAAATCAGACAGAACCCATTTATAACAGCACTGAGCCCACTGACGCCCAGCCCGAGGCCATTTATCAGGATTTTGTTTTTTAGATTATACTACACCTCGTCCAGCTGTTGTGTCTGTGTGCAAACTTTGTAAAGATCTCGAGCCATCCCACATTTCTTCACCCTGTTGGTGCAAAAATGCTAGTTTATTCCTGTCAGACTGTCTTATCTTAGTATTAATAGTGAGCAGATTAAAGTAAAGAAACAGGAAGGAATGTTATGGGACAGGCCGCAAAGTGCCTAAAGCTACAAGGTTCTAGATAAAGGGGATGGGTTAAATACAGAGAATGCCTTTTGTTGTGGATGACAATGACAAAAAAGTGACTTTCACTTCACTTTCACACCAAACCCACTCTGAATGATGCTCTCAAGAATTAGGAATATGGAAAAAGTATGGAAAAATCTGTGAAATTCTCCCTTAAAACAGAGCCTAAGTGTGAACATATAGTCTTAGGATTCATGGTGCACTGCTTCGCTGGGTGCTCACTATGACAAACGGTCACTTTCGCTTTCACTTCATATGGCTAGACAATCAACAGTTTATTCAGAAGTGAAAAATCTGAAGTACGCTCAAAAAGAAAAAGAGAAACCTTGATGATCCCACCAACACTGGCCGTCTCATTTCACCAAACCGCGATATTACCCTCCCCTCACTGCAATATTAGCCTTAAGGCCGTTCATTTTACATGCATGTTACAAAAAAAAGATACAGATTGATAAAATATTAATGCAATAAAATGTTGTACTGTACGCCGTCCCCTGAGAGAAAGTAAGCTTGAGCTAAAAGAGGTAGCGAGTGTTTGTGCAAAGAGCTGAGGATCTAAAATTAGCCAGTGAACATGGAAGGAGACCACAAAACACAGCGGCGGTCACACCGAGCCCTGCACCCCTCCGCCATGACATAACCGCTCGTCTCACTCATCGTAACAATCCTCCATTACATAAGGCCCAGCAACATGTTTATTACTGCTGAGAAACAGATGAGACTGTACTGTGATTTATAAAGCCAGCTGCCTTTTCCAAGACAATGGACCAAATAAAGACATCCATCCATCCATCCATCCATTATCTGTCGTTTGTCCCAAACGGGGTCGCGGGGGAGTGCTGGTGTCCAACCCAGCGCACACAGGGCGAGGACGGGGGACGCACCCTGGACAGGTCGCCAGCCCATCGCAGGGAGGAGCGGGACGGGGACGGCACCTTGCTCAAGGGTACCTCAGGGCAACCTATTGGGAAGGGGTTCGAACCCCCGATCCGCCGATCATGTGGCCAACACTAACCACTAGGCCACCACTGCCCCCATGGACCAAATAAAAAGATCAAAAATGGCTTCTTTTGTGATGAAATCTCGTGTTAACACCCATTTAAGTAAGAATTTACCTACAGATATGAGTTGGAGCTGAAAGGACGAAGCTGAAAGGACAGAGCTGACAGGACAGGACAAAGACGAAACAGACAGATGAATGTAAATGAATGGGTTTTTTTGAGATGTCACAAAAATGGTGTGGACCGAGAGGTGAAGGGTATATTAACAAAATGTTTAAATTCCATGTCCATCCATCCATCCCTGCATCAATCCATCCATCTTACTCTTTCTCAAGGCTTAGAAACACCAGGGACTGGCTGCCAGTTCATCACTGATACATCACTTATGCATCAGATTACTTTTAAAAGGAGGGAAGATTTGTTTTTCCATGATTTGGTTCTAAACCTGGTTTGAGAACAGCGTGTGCATTTACAGCATTTAGCAGACACTCTTATCCAAAGCAACTTACATGTCCTAACTCAGGGTTAAGGGTCTTGCTCAGGGACCCAGTGGTGGTAGTGCCAGAGGTGGGATTCGAACCTGGGACCTCTTGAGCCATAGAGCCATAGGCAAGTATCCTACCACTGGACCACCTCCACCCCTGTGTGCAGATCAACGCTTGCGGTTTACAGACCTACATCTGGGGTAACAGGAGTAATGGGGGAGCAGTAATGGCACAGGCAACCTGGCTTCCTGGAGGTATAGACTGTCCTCCTTAAAAGACATGAAAAGGGTTTCTTTCATTCTGAATGTCTCACTGAATTTGTCATGACTGTTAAAAATCTGTCCAAATATTTTACCTTAAAACCTCGTGTTATCTTTTTTAGGTTGCTGTAGAATTGTTCAATGGGCACTTTTGTCAGGATATGAACCAGATCAGATGGAGTTTTGTCAGTTTGGTTCAGTCTGATATTTTTATCATTATATTCAGGTTTAGGCTCGGTTCAGTCAAGGTTCATGTCAAACACAATGTTAAAATTTACATTTAGAATTTATCGTCATGGTGGAGTTCGGACCTCTACTTTTGAAATTCAAAGTGAAGTGAAAGTGAATATTTGTTATTGTGAAACACAGCACACAGTGATGGGGACGCTACCTTGCTCAAGAGAACCTCAAGGTAACCTACTGGTCCAGGATCTGAACCCATGACCTTCAGATCCTGGGGACTAGTCCCCAAGCACTACAGCACCACTGCCCCAAACGTATTTGTCTAATTATAGTTGGTTTAAGTTCTGGGTCCATTCTGGGTTGTAAACTGTGTTTTATGCTGTTGATGATCATGTGCTGACCACAGACCAGGCCTCCAGATCCCTGTTCCTCCAAGGACAGTTTTCAGTTTGGTGTCAAATGAACTTTATTTTGGGTAGAGAGAGAGAACGGAGCACTGAGAACTGGGTCAGACTACAGAACACTGCTGAATCATTCAGGATGTGCAGGAACAGACGGAGATGGAGAGAAATGACCAAACTCAGAGGGGAAAGGGCAGAGCCTATTACAGCAGAGGACAGAAGGAGGGACACAGAGAGAAATAATGTGTCTTTGAGGAGAAAACAAAAGAAAAAAAGTGGGGGGATGCTGATGAGTAATAATCTTATTTTCTACAAAATATCTCTCTTTTTCTATTCCTGCCTCTCCTTTCTTTTTCTTGTTTGCGTTTATTATTAGCTGATTTGGCAATCGCCTAATATTCAAGTCATTCGTGAGAAAATGAAAGAGAGAGAGAGAGAGAGAGAGAGAGAGAGAGAGAGAGAGAGAGAGAGAGAGAGAGAGAGAGAGAGAGAGAAAGGGAGCCATAGAGCCCAAGAGAAAGCAAGGAAAAAAGAGAGAGAGAGAGAGAGAGAGAGAAAAAGAATGTGAGAAGACATGAGAGAGAGATGCAGAGAGTGTGAAAAAGAGAGAGGAGTGAGAGACTGGGGAGAAAGAGAGAGAGAGAAAGAGAGGAGAGAGAGAGAGAGAGAGAGAGAGAGTGGGATGAGAGAGAGAGAGAGAGATGTAGAGAGAGAGAGGAAGGAGAGAGAGACAGAGAGAGAAGAGAGAGAGAGAGAAAGAGATGGAGCGAGAGAGGAGGGATGGAGAGAGAGAGAGGAGAGAGAGAGAGAGAGGGATGGAGAGGGAGCGAGAGAGAGGGAGAGGGATGGAGAGAGAGAGAGATAGAGAGAGAGAGAGAGAGAGAGAGAGGGATGGAGAGAGAGAGAGAGATGTAGAGAGAGAGAGGGATGGAGAGAGAGAGAGAGAGAGAGACAGAGAGAGAGAGAAAGAGATGGAGAGAGAGAGAGGGATGGAGAGGGGAGCGAGAGAGAGGGAGAGGGGATGGCAGAGAGAGAGAGAGCAGAGAGAGAGAGAGAGAGAGATAGAGAGATAGAGAGAGAGAGAGAGAGAGAGAGAGAGAGAGAGAGAGAGAGTGTTTAGTGCTTTAAATGTCAAGCCAAGCAGAAAGCGTCAATAAATCAAACGGTGACGTGAACACACTTCAGCGCTTCATCTTGAGAGTGTGGATTTGGGATCTGTTTGGAGTCTATTCTTCAGCTAAGCACAGTTAATGTGTTTGTGTGTGTGTGTGTGTGTGTGTGTGTGTGTGTGTGCACTGACTGAGGAACTCTGCTGCCTTACTTTCCACAGCCGGCTCCTTTCACACACTCTTTCATCCCAGCGCTCAATTATTCAGAGACTAACTCAATAAAAAACACATCAATAAAAGATCGGAGAGGGAGAGAGACAGAGAGAGGGAGAGGCAGAGAGAGGGAGAGAGACAGAGAGAGGGAGAGGGAGAGAGAGAAGGAGAGAGAGAGAATCCACCCAGCTCACAGCAGGGCTGCAGGTGGGCGCTGCAATACGTTCTTTTCCTTGCAAGTTGAACGGCAATCAAAACCCTCGCAAAAGCTTCTTATGAGGCGCAGATAAACACACATACCGATCTCTGTCTCCGAGGGGAGGCTGGAACAAGGAGCTAACGCCCAACCGGTGGCTGCTCGAGGTCGTAGCTGCACGTGTCTGGAAACAGGATTAAACTGTCTGAGGGGGATGGATTGGGCCTTCCCAGGAAGGTCATAAGAGAAAGGCTACAGACACATGCACACACAGCAGCTGTTCTCTAGATAAAGGGTTCTAATTGACTCAGCAAACACAGCATCAAGGGGCTAAGTTGGATGCTTTGTTCTGCTTGAAGGTTCAGATGTAGATCACTGTGTGGATTAACCAACAAAAAACTGCTCAGATACAGAGACTGTACTAAAAATGAGAGACAACATTGTCCTTCAGAAAGATCTGGAGAACTGCTCAGGTACAGAGACTCTACTAAAAATGAGAGACACAACACTGTCCTTCAGGAAGATCTGGAGAACTGCCTAGTACAGAGACTGACTGAAAATGAGAGACAAATAACACTGTCCTCTGTGAAGATCTGGAGAACTGTTCTCAACAAAAAAGTTCCTTTAGAAGACTTTGCAGGCAATGTTTATCACCCACTCAACAAAAACAGCTTGTATGACTAAAGAACCCCATTGGTGACCTGAGTGTCCTGGCGTCATTAACGCTGATTTATGGAGAACAGACAAATTACGAACAATTTGATTTAAGGGGCTGATTACCGGGGCAGTGGCCTAGTGGTTCGGGCATTGGCCACATGATCGGAGGATCGGGGTTTGAACCCCTTCCCAATAGGTTGCCTGAGGTACCCTTGAGCAAGGTGTCGTCACCGCTCCTCGCTCCCTCCCTGCGATGGCTGGCGCCCCCTGCCCTTCGCCCCGCTCCTCGCCCCCCTGTGTGCTGGGTTGACTCAGCACTCGCCGACTTACTTGGGACAAGCAGCAGAAAATGGATGGATGGATAGATACGCTGATTACTGCCAGAGCGTCTGGCTGGCATGTCCCCTAGGTTTTACTGACTGTGTCTATGTGTTTACCCTGTGATGGACCGGTGACCCGTCTAGGGTGATTCTCCACCCTGTGCCCTATGAGCGTTGGGATGAATGTGAAAGTGACTGCTTGAAGACATACAACAGCACACAGTGAACCACAACGAACTTCTCTCTCTGCATTTTACACACCGTGCAGTGCGCAGTCATATCCAGCACTGGAACAGTGATGGGACTGTATCTTACTCAAGGCTACACCAGGGCAACCTACTGCTCTGGGATTGAAACCCATGACCTTCTGATCCTGGCGCTAGTCCATAAACACTAGGCCATCACAGTCTTCGACAGTTAACATTTTTGTTCTTGTTCAGGGTTTCCATGGCAGGAAACTCCAGAAACAGCTCCAGTTTAATCTGGATACCCAACCTGGTACAGTGGTGCTCACTGATCTGTGAATCACACATTCTGTACCATAATCTGAGCATTTAGTACCTTCACATACACACTTCAGCGCAAAGGACACGTATGATTAGATCCCACACACACATATACACACACACACACACACACACACACACAGAGTTTAATTCCACCCTGCTCATTGATCAGAGAGTGTGTGGATGCTCTGCAGGCTTCAGAAGGAACTGAAGATGTAGAGGGAATGTGGAATAAAGCCCTGTGGCAATGAGGGATGAGATGAAAGAGAGAAGTAAAGAGCCCTGCTTGCTTTCCGTGAGGGAATGATGGAGGGAAAGAGGAGCAAGTAAAGGTAAATGCTCTGATCACAAATACCCACTCTTTAGAGGTATACTGAGAGAGAGAGAGAGAGAGAGAGAGAGAGGAGAGAGAGAGAGAGAGAGAGAGAGAGAGAGAGAGAGAGAGAGAGAGATAATAAAGTGATGGACCTTAAAGAATTATTTAAAACTAAACACATTTGTCAGATGGGTGCACTTAATGACAGTTCATATAAATTATCTTGTGATGGAGGAGGAAAAAAAGGAAACAGAGAAAAAGAAAGGATAATGAGGAAAACAAAAGAGAGTAAGGGGGCATATAAAGGGAAAAAGCAAGGAAATGTGAAAAGAAAAGTGAGCGAGAGGGAAAGAGAGAGAAGAAAGAGGATAATGAAAAATGGCAGGTTCATTAAAACAAATATTTTTCTGCAGGCACAAACTAATGAAAAGAGGGGAAGAGACAGACAGAAAGAGATAAGAGAGTGCAGGACAAAGCGAGAGAGAGAGAGAGAGAGAGAGAAGGAGGAGGAGGAAGAGAGAGGGAGTGATAGCAGAATAAAAGGCTGACAATGGTGGTTTGGGGAAGATCATATGAAGAGACTTGGCAGGAGGAGAATTTGCATAACTATTTCTGTGTTTCACAGGAGAGAGAGAGGAAGAGGAGGGGAAAAGAGTGAGTGTGTGTGTGTGTGTGTGTGTGTGTGTGTGTGTGTGCGAGAGAGAGAGAGAGAGAGAGAGAGAGAGAGAGAGAGAGAGAGAGAGAGAGAGAGAGAAAGAGGGCATTACATAATGACCCCATGAGGAAGATAAAAATATCTGCACTCATCAAAAGATCTGTTTTATGAAAGACAATGAAGCTTTGGTGCCATAAATGTGCACAGAAGTTCTGTTTTAGTTCTTGTTCATGTTTTTGAACTTTCCTCATTAATACAGACTCAAAATCTAATGTTTGGCACATCTGTGTGGGCTCCTGTTCCAAAAAAGTCACAATTCACATCTATGTCTAGGAACATCGTGGGTTTGAATTCCATACCAGTAGGTTACCCTGAGCTACCCTTGATCAAGGTACTGTCCTCATCACTGCTCCCCGGGTGCTGGATAGGGCTGCCCCCTGCTGCACGGTGTGTGGGCTAAACACAGAGGACGTATTTGGTTGTGGTTCACCATGTCACTGTCACTTCCTCTTAAATTGGAAATAAATGAGGAATAATTGAACATTTGAGCTGTGTATGCAAATGAGGACATTTTTATGACATCACAAAGACGATGAAGGCTGTTTTTTTTTTCAGCTTATTTTCCATTCCATTCCACTGCTCTCTGGGCGCAGACATATCCAGGGCCCAGAGAGCAGTGATGGGAATAGTACCTTGCTAAAGGGTACCTCAGGGCAACCTACTGGTCTGGGATTCTAACCCACAACCTTCTGAGCCTGGGCCCAGTCCTAAACCACTTGCTGAGTCCAGGTATTGTGACAATGATGGGAAGTTTGACTTGCCCACTTGGAAGCCCCCTCAAATCATATTTCGCACGGGGGAACTCAACAATTTTGATCCCGAGTTGGAGGGGACAATCTTTTCACGTGTCAGAGGTGAGGACGGGTTCAGACGTGCAATCTTTGCGCTCTTAACTCAAAAATGATTTTTATTGTTGTTTTTCGCTGCAAATAGAGCAGTTATCAACGCTACATTAGCCGATGTAATTTACTGAATTTATCCAACATTTCTCATTTCACACTGACAGCAGAGAACTTGATCATGATGGGCTTGCAATTCAGACGCCTTCTGATTTGGGGTTGCAGGGAGTTTGCTATGCAGGTCGTGTCTGTGCGTCCTACAAACAAATACATTCCCTCAATTACTTATGTTGCCCTGAAACAGAAGGACAATGGAGAGATTTGTATCTGTTCCTATCGTTCTCAAACACACACACGTACACACATGCACACACACACACACACAAACCCACTGTGAGATACATCCACATGCACAAGCTCCTTAATCCTCATGGCTGAGGCTTGTGACTATAGACTGCTGATAGAATAAATGTGAGGCAATGCAGCATAATAAATTAAGACAGAGGCTTGTGTGTGTGTGTGTGTGTGTGTGTGTGTGCAGGAGATCAGAACATGCCTGTTACATTAATACATCATCAAACACACAGTGCCCTTATCACACACGCTGAAGCTCAACGACTGGCGGAGAAAAACATGGCTCGGGCTCACTTTTTTTAATTGCATTTGCGTCTTCGTGGCACATTTCGTCATCGTGCCAAGGGTCATTTTTATAAAACGAGGGAACATGGAACAGGAAATGACATCCCACTTGAGCTTGAGTTGAGTAGAACTTTTTATTTTTCCTATTTAATGGACTGGAGAGGTTTGCTCACATTGCTGCTCTCGCAATGTCAGTCAGGAATAACAGCTGATAACAGAGCAAGATAAACTCTGAAGCGACATGCGTTGACCCTCGTTTTGTTACACGTTGTAGGAAAATGAGACAGTAGTTACAGTGATTTACTCTCTGTAAAACACAAACAGAGTTTAATTCTAACTTGAAAGGCAATGTTTGACCACCATTATTCTTCAGCACAGCCTCAAGTCTCTTAGACCAGCTCCTTTCTTTAAGTCGTTTTCAGGACCAGTTCTCCAGGCTTCTTGAAGGACGTCCCAAAGCTCTTAATTGGATTATCAGCTGCCTTCTGTTTTCTGATCTCTGCACTGAAACTGAGAACCAAAAACCTTGTCCTTCAGGAAGCCTGGAGAACCGGTCCTCAATAAGACATTAAAATACAAGAAAGCCTGGAAGCAAAATATGAAGAAATGAGTGTTCGATCAACCACTCTTGCACATTTCTGAAAGACTGACGGTATTTATACCCTTGATGTTTGAAGAAATCCTGGATGAGCCGAGGTTGACACTGTTGGATGTACAATATTTCTCAGTGAAACATGACCATCTATAATGCCTTAACCACAGAGGGCTGGAGCCACAAAGAGAAAGGGAGGGTGGGTGAGAGAGAGAGAGAGAGAGAGAGAGAGAGGGAAATACTGCAGGACAGATCCATTATTCACTATTAGTCACAGGCAGAGTGATATAGTGTACGCTTTTAGATCATGGCATGAGATAATCACAGTCACCCATGGACACACACTTTTAACATCACTCTGTGAGAGACACATGCTGGCACAAACACACACACACATACACACTCAAACAAAGAAAGACTGTGATTTAACTATCACACCTGCCTCTTCAGCGCCTTTGTGTGCGCCCATCCTAGAAAGACATGAGTGATGTGTAAAAGAATGGAGGGTGGTTGGTGTGGGAGCTGAGAGAAATAAAGAAGAATGAAGGGAGGATAGCAAGAGAGAGAGAGAGAGAGAGAGAGAGAGAGAGAGAGAGAGAAGAGAGGCGGGATGCGTAGGTTCAACTTCATTCAAATTTATGCTAAAATCCTATTTGATGCCAGTTGAACTGTCTTATCTTTGGCATGTTGAGTAGATTTAATGAAAGAAATTTATCAAATGTTTTAGTACTCCAGGCTGCAAAGTGTCCAAAGATACAAGGTTCTAGATAAAGCAGTTCCACTCAATGTTCTGCATCAGCAGTAAACGAATCACCTGATCATCTGGAATCATCTTCATGTCTTAAGTTAAACACTTTGTTCTGCTTGAAGGTTCATACGCAGAGACACTGACAGGGTTATTTTTAGTTGAGACCACCCTGGATGCACTCTCCTCCGCTGTGGAGGAGGCGGAGAGATAGAGGACGACAACGAGGAAGAGAGAGAGATCCCTCAATCGTCGCAAACACCTGCTGCTCCAATCCATCCACCTCTCATATCTCCTACTGTAAATATAAACACACACACACACACACACACGCACACACACAGACACACTCCCTACGTCCTTTCCTGTGTTTATCTCTCCGTTTCCCTCCTCATCCCTCTTGATACCTCCATTAACTCCATCCACCTTCTCTACCAATCTCTCTCCGCGCCAGTCATTTCTTTTCATCCTTCCAATTCCTGTCCTCCCACGTTCTGCGCCCTGACACTCTCTCTACCTTTCCCTTTCTCTCTCTTCCTTTCTGCACTTTAATTACCTCTCCTTCCTTTCTGCTAACCTGTGCTCTCTCCGCTTAGATCTCAGATTCCCACTCTCTCCTTCTCATTTTCTCCTTCTCTCTCTGTTCCCCTCTGTGTTCTCTCTGAACACCCGGAGCGGTGAGCTTGTTTGGCCTTTTCCTCACAGCCTCTTACGTAACCGCTCTGATCTATGAGCCGTCAATCATCCAGATCACCCCGGCTCAGGACAAACAACAACAGCAAACAGCCTTGTTTTCTGAAACTACATTGATATTCATGATGGGGACCCTCTCTAGGCTTCATGCCGGCCGTAGCACATCCAGCCCTAGAGTCAAGGTAATTCAAACGTGTTCTTGTTTTGGAGTCAGATGTAGAATAGAAATGCTGTAAAAGGTTCTATTTGTTGCCCAGTTAATTGGAAACGAGGCGGCCCAAACAGCCTGTGTTCAATACTATCCCAGTCCCACCTTTCCCAAGATTCATCCCGGCCCCATCCCGAGATATGCAAAACAACAATCTGATTCGTGGCTACTTTCTTGTTAACAGCCGTAGCACTGGCGAAAGGGCTGGCTTAAGACTTTTGCACAGTAATCATAACAATCATAAGTCCACACAAATGATCTGTGAGGACTTCAGTGGGAAAAAAACAAAGAAATAAAAGGGATGTTAATGGCTTTCCAAAACCCTCTAAAATGCTTTCCAAAAAGAAGCCGATCCTGCACGCCGTCTCATTCTGACAGTCCTACAGGATTTAGACGAATGAATCCGTATGGAAAGCTTCAGCAGCCTGAGAGCAGAGCTTAACTTCCACCACGTCTGATGCGCTCAGTGGAAGAATCTCGCAGGTTGATTGGATTGAGAGAAGCAATTTTGCCTTTCTGCCCCAAATCAAGCTCAAATGTAGCTCAAATCAGTGACTGACTGGGCAAAGCTGGGCTGAGCAACACTGAAACCATGCTGTGCACTCCCTCAGGTGAGGAGAGAAAGGGGGTGAGAAAAGAATGAGCCCAAAATAGAAGGACTTATGACTCCTCCTGGCCCTTTCAGGAATTCACTCAGATGTCACATGGCTTCAAAATCAATTCCGAGTCTCTTTCATGAAGCTGCACTATCGTCCAAGCGTGACTCCCATCCCTCTGTCAGGCCTCGCTGTCGTTCTTCAGGTATCACCATGAATCCCCCTCAGTAGAACATCTAATTTTTAAATTAGGATCTCAGCCAAACACTAGCTAACCTACTAAATGTTGCTAATCAGAACTGTAACCTGGATTAACTGGAGGATTTGATCACTTTTGCACAGCTGGTATCTGGTTGATAACAAGGGCATGTTTGCTTTGGCAGTGTGACCGCTTAATTGAATGATGGTTTCAGCCAGATTCAATCAAATGAATCAATCAAGCCGGAATGAAAAGCTTTGGATATTTCAGCAGTGCATCAAACATGGGAGCAGATTTAATGTTCATTCATAATCAGAGCCAACATAGCAGGGGTTGCAGGAGCCAATCCCATCGTTCATAAGAAACAAAGACCCAGGACAGGGAGACACACCGTCACGCCGGGAAATTAATTGTCCCCAGCCCACCTGATATAGCTGTCTTTGGAAAGAAAGACAGAGTTTCCAAAGGATCATGGAGCACTGAATCCAGAACCCAGAAAGAAAGCTGGAACATGCAGTATTGAACCCAGAACCAAGAAAGGAAGCTGGAACATGGAGCATTGAACCCAGAACCAAGAAAGGAAGCTGGGACATGACGCATTGAACACAGAACACTGAAAGAAAACCTGGAACATAGAGCATTGAACACCAGAACACTGAAAGAAAGCCTGGAACATGGGGCATTGAACCCAGAACCAAGAAAGGAAGCTGGAACATGTGGCATTGAACCCAGAACCCCAAAGGAAAGCTGAAACATGGACCACTGAATCCAGAACCCAGAAAGAAAGCTTGAGCTTTCAGAGGAACCTGCAGCACTGAACCCAGAACTTTCTTTCTGTGAGATATACAGTACTGTGCTAAATTCTTGAGCCCCTTATTTCTTCATATTTTGCATTCAAAGAGCCAGACTCTCTTGCTGTTTCTAATGTACCGTTGAGGAAGTTCTCCAGGTTTCCTGACTGACAAAGTTTAAACGCAGATGCAATTGCATATGATTCCAGATAATCAGATGATTAGTTTACTGCTGATGCTGAACGGTTGGAACCCCTTTATTTAGAACCTTGTATCTTTAGGCACTTTGCAGCCTGGAGCACGAAAACACTTGATCAAATTTTTTTCATTCTTTTAAACATGCTGTGCTAACACAGAACTCAGATTAAATTTCGTGAGATTAAATTTAGTGTCTAAAAGTCTTAGCAGACAAGAAGTCTTGGACATCTAGAAGATCAGAAGTCTTGAATGGGTGCAAAAAAGCACCAGAACAGCCTTCACAGTGAAATTCCCAGGTGGGGTGGTCCAGGTCTTTTCTGTGTGGATGTTGTCCCCGTGTCTGTTTCCTCCGTGAGCTCCGGATTCCTCCCACCGTTCAAATACATGCACTTCAGGTGGACCAGAGATGCTAATTTGCCCCCTGCATGTTAAGAGAGTGTGTGTATGTGAGAGTGTTTGTCTGTACGGCTGCCCTGCACCTGGTGAGCAGTGATGGGGACGGTACCTTGCTTAAGGGTACCACAGGGCACCCGGCTGATCCGGGATTCGAACCCACGACCTTCCAAATCCGGGGCCTAGTTCCTAAACACTGGACCTTCTCTAGGAACGCAGGAAGACCTTCTACAAACACAGATTAATAAATAATGGAATTCGTTGCCTTGGATGGAAAATCTTGCGACCTCAGAAATAACACGCAAAAAATTTGGGTTATGGGCTCATAACCCCCTTATAACCCACCTCCCTGCCTACTTTTAAAGCAGTTGAATTCTGCTTTAAGATGACCACACCCCTAAAAACAAGCCAATCTTAAATATCTAGCAGGGCAGAGGGAACACAATCAATGCTAATTTACACAATCTCTGTTACAATGTGTATACAGTGATGTGGTTCTCCTGCAATTAAATATGAATGGGGAATGATGAGGATGATGATGATGATGATGGGGTAAATATGAATGTATGCAGAATGTAACCAGCTCCAAAGATAACAACAGGAGATGGGGTTTATTAATAAGCTTGTTGTAGTGCGTGGGGGAGGCAGTGCAGTCTGGCTGTGTGGTTTGGCGCTGCATCTGTGTGTGGGTGGACATCAGCTCCACGGGCAACGTCGAGGACAGTGGCAGGTCTGCTAGGAGAGAGTATCCACTCATTACTGCAAGCCACAGGGTGCCCGTGTGTGTTAGCCTGGCCTGAGTTACCAGAGGGAGTGTATTTACAGCAGGGGGATCAATATCTGCCTTCACAACCACTTGATTTATTTTGAAATGAATGAATCTTAAAAATCCATCTCGGTTCACTGCAGCATTATTCATCGTTATAAAAACCTCAGAAAAGCCTTTACACTGTAGACAAAAAATGCATCATGCTCTGCACTCTTCCCAGATTTATTGTGAGGAAATGTCATAAATCATATAAAACTTCTCCTTTCGGCTGCACCCGCTTAGGGGACTCCACAGCGGATCATCCGTCTCCGTTTCTTACGGTCATCTGCATCTTCCTCATTCGAACCGAGCTATAAATCATATCAAACAAAAACGTAAACTTGCTGAATTCCTGCATTTGAAAACAGGGAATTTTGATCTAGGAACCACGCACCTTTTTTGAATCGCATTTTCGACACCCTTTCTTTCAGGAATAAAAAAAAAAAAAGATATACAAATATCTGTTGGGAATATCCTGCTGGGAATGTTCAACGATGTAAAATATATATATATATATATATATATATATATATATATATATATATATATATATATATATATATATATATATATATATATATAATATTTCTGGAAGAACAAAATACCTTTAAATAACGTCAACTAAATAATATAATAATATTCCACACAATTATCTTGATATTTTCATTTTTTTATTTTTAGAAATGCAGAAGAAAGGGATAATATAGTAACACAGAAGCATATATATATATATATATATAGATATACAGATATATAGATAGATATAGATAGATGAGAGAGAAGAGCAGAGAGAGAGAGAGAGAGAGAGAGAGAGAGGCTAATGCAGCGGGTAATCAGCTGTCGTAGCACTGATTTAAAACCCTTGAACTGATAGGTTGAAGAGATGACTTTAGTCGCTGCTACATAATAACACACTCTTTGTGGTCTGATGTGTGTGTGTGGCTCTCAGTGCAAACAAACTGACGGGAGACCGAAGGAGAATTCCTCGTACAGTAGGAAAGAAGCCAGTTGGTGGTTCAAGACTTTTTGAACAGTGCTGTGTTTCATCAGCCCAAATTCGGAAGCTCCCCCTCCGTCACCCTTTCACGTTTTCACTCACATGTCAGGACACGTGAACATCACGTTACGTCCATGAGTGCACCAGTGTGCCACAGCACTCATAGCCCTTTTAATGTTTCATATGGAGGAAGCTGGGTCTCGAAGGACATGTGTGTGTGTGTGTGTTGAGTGCTCTGTGGCAGTGATGACACTGCCTTTCCTCTTCTCAGCCTGCTCCTACTCCTCTGATGGGCCATGAACCAGGTCTGTCCCACCATGGACAGGTCCTTTGCAGGTCCGCTCAGAGACAGAGCTGGGCAATCTTGTGATACCAGCAAACCATGATAAATTACGTCACACTTTTCATTTTCCGAGTGTATCGTGACATTGTCAGTAACCAAGAAAAATGACCTTCTGAGTTCTTCATAAAAAGAGAACAAATTTAGTCCTGCTTCGTAGAGGAAGCATCATAGAGGAAGAGGAAAAACATCGTATTCATATTTTTGTAGCACTATTGGTCCCTTCTTCTGCATTTAAACTTCAACAGTTCCTTAATGAAGAGCTGGATGCCATTTAAAGTGGGTTGAGACGAGTTTTGAGGATGTTTTTATTGGAAAGATATGGAGGATTGTTTAAAAAAAAACTATTAATATTAAATTTCAATGCACTTATAGAAAAAAATTTTCTTTTACATGAAATTTGTGTGTGTGTGTGTAAAGTATCTACTCTACTAGCCCCCTAAACAGTGCGATCTCCTGGTTGGTGATGTCAGACACGGGTCTACCGCACAGACCCCCTGCAGAGATCCCTACAGAATGTGCCTAAATCTCAGTATTTCCACTTTACATTCAATCCACATTACGCTAATTTGTGTTCCTGCTTCACTTCCAAGGTTCGAGTGCCTGGACTCGCTCTGCATTCAGAACCACATGCTCATCAAACGGCAGAGTGCTCCAGGAGAGCAGATGCAGCCTGACACGCATGTCCACAGCTGGCCGGAGGAGGTTCCCTCTCGGCCCGCGGGCGTGCATCAAAGCGCCCTGACATTAAACGCTTCTAAAGGGAGAAAAAAAGCTACTTGTTACAATATCAGCCCAGACTTTTCATCCACTTTACAGCTGCTAAAGCGAGGCGAAGCTTGGTACGCTGCATTTTTACAGGGACAGAGATAGAGAGAGAAAGAGGGAGAGGGATAGAGTGAGAGAGAGAGATGGCAGTGAAAGGGACAGAGTAAAGAGAGAGAGAGGGACAGAGAGAGATAGAGGCAAAGAGAAAGAAAGAGGAGAGGGATAAAAGACAGGGAGAGGGATAAAGACGCTGGATGTTTTCAGCCTTTCTGGAAAGCATGGCTCCTCCGTCGTTTTCATCTCTCTCTCTCTCTCTCTCTTTGTTTGTGTCCTCCCTTTTTCTTATCAATAGTGTGGGTTACATACAAGCCCCCAAATGTGTGTGTGTGTGTGTGTGTGTGTGTGTGTGTGTGTGTGTGTGTGTGTGTGTGTGTGTGTGATAAACTGTTCTATAGTTCTATAGTAAGAACTATGCTAAGCTCAGAACTAGGGCTGGGCAATATGATGATATTTATCAATATCAGTAAATTACACTATTATTTTTGAGTGTATCATGATATCCTTGTTAATTCCAGAACATGACCAGCTGCGTCTTCACCAAAGATAAGAGTTAGTCTGGAGTTACTGGAGTAAAGTGAGTGAGATGTTGAGGAAAGACATTGTGATTATATTTTTGTGGCACTACCGGTCCCTTCTTCTGCACTGAAGATGATCATATTTTCCAAAGAAAATCAGTACCATCACATCTTGAGAGAATATCTGAAGCATCGAAGATCAAATTCAAAAGAAGGACACAATTAGTAGACGAAACGACCCCTCGTTTTTCAGCGTGAGTGAAGCTGATCGGCTATAAATAACCAGTTGACCAGTTACTTGTTACGGGGTCCGTTTCTTTGTGGCCTCTTTCACAAATGTCCAGCTTCGTGTCCCCGTCCACTCCAGTGGCAGTGTCCAGCATTCGGCAGTGTCCCAATCAGAGCGAATGTTGATGCTCTGATTGCCGCTTCCAGAGTGAACACACGGTTCCACGCCTGATACAGGCAATGGGGGCTTTCACAGACCCCCTAAGACTTTAACCAGGTGTATCGGACCTGAAAGGCACGGAATGCAATAAAATCCTCACAGCAATGTTCCCACACGGGGTGTGAAGCCTTCCTGGAAGAGCAGAGACTGCAGCAAGGACGGGGAACATCGGATGAGTCTAGAAACTTGAACGACAGGTTTCACACGGAGCCTCAAGCATATAAAATCCAAAAAAGTGTGATGAGTCATTAAATGTAGAATCACCATATCTTTTAATATGAATTACTTGCTGCAGGGCTGAGCAAAGTTCATGAAGTGTATTCTGTTATTACTGCTGCGTCTGGAGATTTGCAAACATTTACGACGTGCGTCCCGGGCCTGCGCAATGTATTAGCGCGGTTGCAGTATCGGTAGGCTTCATTACCGAGGGAATAGCCTATCAAGTGTTCACATATTAGATCAAAGCTCTCAGTGCGAGATATAAAACAGCTCCCTGCAGGGAACGAGCGCTTGCTCGTCAAATGCAAAGGCAGCGTTTCATCCAGACGCTTATCCTACCGCTGACGAGGATGAATTATCTGACCCTTTTAGAAGCGTCCAAAAAAGGAGTAACGCATTGTAGGTTTTATGCAGGCAGGCCGCTTTTGCAGTTCGCCCAAATTAAACAGTTTTATTAAGCCTCACACAGCTTTACGTCTGAACTGATGACTGGTCTACATACTGCGATCATGTTCTGTTCAGAAATAATGGGCGACATTGTGTGCTTTTGGGACAAACAGGACCGCCTGTTAGTTTCCAGACGCGAAAACAAGACAACGCAGTGATTGGAAGCAACAGATATGTGACCAAATGTTAGGTGTCCTTCACTTTAATTCACTTTAAAATGTTCTGCTCCAATATTTTGGCTCCTTTGAAAACCTGGGTGGTCAGAAACAAAAGGTGCTCCATATAATTTGACATCTATAGATGATAATAACAGGAAATAAAGATGAAAATCTGTTGATGATCATGAAGACATAAATGCCTTCAGTGCATAAAAGACAAATAAACTGGCCTCGCTGTTCCAATACTTTTGGAGGGGACTATATCAGGCAGCAAAGCCCGGTGGAGTGATAATAGAAATGGTCAAGTGGTTACTTTTGGCACAAAATTCACACATATATAGGCTACGGGTCCTTTAAAAACTAATCAATCAGTCAATGGACAAACTTATCCAGCTGAAAGTTGAGGCCTTATTGGTCATCATGTTCATCAGTAATCAGGCAGCGGTGGCCTAGCGGTTGGGGAGTTGGCCACTGAGTCGGAAGATTGTGGGTTCAAACCCCTTACCAGTAGGTTGCCCTGAGGTACAGTCCCTGTCACTGCTCCCCGGGTGCTTTCATACCTGTGTGTTTGTGCATGGGTTCAATGCAGCGTGCTGTGCTGTGTGTTCTCACAGTGACAAGAATAGTCACTTTCACTTTTGGTTAATCAGCAGTAACCAATCATCAGCCCACTTCAACCACAGAGGAGACATCAAAAAGGAAAACCGCAGCGTCTCGTGTCTAAAGGAAATTTTGTTAAACCAGAAAAATATCAGAACTCAGCAAATGAAAAATATATGTATGAATAAAATGTTTTCCACAGATTTATTTTAAATTCATTTTATGATCAGTGGAGCTTCGTTGACCTCAAAGGACCCACATCATTTACAATTTCGTGAAAGTGAAAGTGACTATTTGTCAGAGTGAACACACACCGTGAATCACATCCAAATACATCCTCTGTATTTAACCCACACACACAGTGGGCAGATATATCCTGCACCCGGGGAGCAGTGATGGGCACGGTACCTTGCTCAAGGGTGACTCAAGGCAACGGTTGGGGATTCGAACCCACAATATTCCAGTCCTTAAACACTAGGCAATTTTAATAAATATAATAACAACAGTAGCACTGTATCAATGAATTCTTTACTTTACCCACAGCTGGGTGTGAACGCTGTGAATTCGATTCAGAATCGTTTTTTAATTGAACCGGCTCGAATGAGCCGATTCACACAGGAGTCTGAATCGAGCCTCGTTAGAGTGTGGGTTTAGAGAAATTATGGAACTTAAACAAGCCGTCCCACATGAGCCTTACAAGGGAGGATCTAATACAATGCCCTGGAGCAGAAAATGTTGAAGAAATGTCAGGAAACACGGTTTATCACGAATAAAGCGGTTTTGATGGCGCGCGCGACGATTCAAAAATTCAAAATAACCGTCAGTTGATTCACCCTGCCTAAACGGCTCATCAACAGGCTTCTTGCTAACTTATTTATCTTCATTTTCGGGCAGATTTGCGCTCTGTAAGTCGCACATTTTGGGTGAAAATGCTGAAAATCACCGCAGTGTTTTTCGGGATTGATTTATGCTTCGCAAAGGCAAAAATGTCCCCTTTTTCAGAAGTGCATAGGCTGAAAATAGACCCTAAGTTTAATATTTGCGTCTTTCACATCATTACTGTGGTATGTTTAGTGTGAGAAGTCCGTTATGTCTCTTCCTGAGCTTCCTCTTTCTCCCACAAAGCCAGCCAGAGGAGCACAGCTGGAGGAAAAAAGGATTTATTACATAAAACTACTAAACTTAGGAGCTGTCAGCTGTCAGGGTCGGTACTGGTGACACTGGGGCTGTTTCTGCCGAGTGTGTTGTTGAAAATGTAGTAAATAAGAAACACGTTGTCCTGTGTGCTGCTGTTTTCCTCAGAGCTGCTGAAGGAAAGGCTGAAGCTCACCTGCATGGTGCTGTCAGGAGCCTCCTGAAGAGCAGAGGAGGACAATCTTTCCAAATCCAGAGAGGAGCTGAGTATGATCACTGGCAGAGAGAGAGAGAGGGAATGCCTAAACACTCAGAGAGTGAGAGAGAGAGAGAGAGAGAGAGAGAGAGGTGGGGGAGAGGAGACAGAGCAAATGGAGGGAGGGAGGAGAGGGAGAGAAAGCGAGAGAGGCAGGGAGAGGGAAAGAGAGAGAAAGAGATGGCAGTGAAAGGGACAGAGAAATAAAGAGGGAGAGGGACAGAGACAGAGAGAAAGTCAGGGAGATGGATAGAGAAAGAAAGAGATGGCAGTGAAAGGGACAGAGAAATGAGGGAGAGGTAGAGGGACACACAGAGAGAAAGACGGGGAAAGGGAAAGAGAGAGAGAAAGCCAGGAAGATGGATAGAGAGAGAGAAAGTCAGGGAGATGGATAGAGAGAAAGATGGCAAAGGAAGGGACAGAAATAGAGAGGTAGAGGGACTCAGAGTGAGAAAGACATGGAAAGGGATAAAGAGGGAGAAAGAGATGGCAGTGAAAAGGACAGAGAAATAGAGAGAGGGAGATGGACAAAGAGAGAAAGGCACTGAAAGGGACAAGGAAAGAAAGAGAGAGGAGGACAGAGAACGAGGAATAGAGACAGATAAAGAATGAGAAAACAACAGAAAAACAAGGAAGATTGGGAGTGAGAGAAAGAGTATTAATAAAGAGGAAAATAGAGACAAACGGGATGACGAGATGGAACGACAGAGAAAGGAATTGATGCAGAAAGATGAGAGAATGAGAAAAAGGAGTAGAAAGAGGAAAGTGGGGAATGAGAGAGACAGGGATAAGTAGTAAGAGAAACAGATAGAGAAAAGCAGAGAAAGGTAAAGAGTGAGAAAATGAAACAGAAAGAGATGGGGGAGAGAGAGGAAGAGACAGAGAGAGCAATAAAGAGAAATGAAAGAGTGAGAAAAGGAATAAAGAGAAAGAGAGATGGAGACAGACAGAAAGGAAGACGTCATTTTGCCGCTTATCCTTTGTGAAATATTTAAAACGATGCTCGTTATAATACCCACATTAGCATATCCGTCTAATCCGTCACAGTCAGTTAATTGGATTTTTAATTCATGCGAACAGGGCAGGAAAAGGCTGCGCCCCTATAGCGGCCACCTCATTCCCCTTTTTCCATTCCCAATCCTTTTTCGGTCCGAAGCTTCCCTGTTTTTAAGCAGGGCAGTCCCAGGAACTTTCCTGAAGGGATCATTTTGAAAGTATGAAGTTTCTCACGGTGCAGATTGGCATTAATTTGAACGACCTTGGTCTCGGCTTGGACCGTGACCGGAGAGGGGAGCAGGCCTGAATAGCAATCACAGCCGCCCAAGCGCTACCACCTCACGTCCACGGTGTATCACTAAGCCAGCCGAGCTCTGCAAACAGCGGCCAGCCACACTAAAAGTGCCGCATTGGATTTACTCCGTTCAAATGTGTTCGTCATTTCTGCATAAATGAAACCTCGGTTTAATAAATCTGGCAGCCAGTGTGCTGCTGTAACGTGGATTCATATGGACTGGTGACCCATTTGGATCAAGTCAGCTTTGTTTAGTCTGATGGCACTGAATACACATGAAATCCCCTCCAATAAGGTCTTCGGGGAATGAGTATGATGGATTTTCATGTTAAAGAAGTGAAAGTGGAAAATGGAAACTTAACGACAATTTAAGAATGAAGGTTGTTGTTGTTTTAGCATCCGGGTGAGTAGCCTGGGTCACTGTTTCATTCATTTTTCATCATTTCTCTCACAACCATCTTTACCTGCCCTTGACCCCACGGGGATACTTTGATACAGTCTAATCGGGTTAAGGCTTGAATGATGAAGTTTCTATCTCAAAGTGTCCTTCATTTAAAGTGAAAGTGACTATTCTTGACATTGTGAAACGCCGCACAGCACAACACAGCGAAATTCAACCTCTGCGTTTCACCCATACACACACTTGCAGCAGGGGGCAGCTATTGAAAGTACCAGGGAGCAGGGACGGGGACAGTACCTTGCTCAAGGGTACCTCAGAGCAACCTACTGGTGAGGGAATCGAACCCACAATCTTCCAATTCGGGACAACTCCCGAACCACTAGGCAACCGCTGCTTATTGCCTTTTGCATTTGATGACACCTCCAGCTCTGCCTCCTGTCTTTTCGTCAGTGCCACCATCTCCAACCCAACATACTGGTACCCATCTGTCACAGATCACTCCTGCCACTCTTCTTCACCCATTCCAACCCGCCTGCACTCTCTTCTTCACCTCTCTTGCACTGCACTGCAGTGATATTTTTAGTCTGAATCTGTACACCTTAGTCCAGGATTTCTTTTTGCTTTTAAAACATCAGGGTATAAAAGGTACAAATCCTTGTGCTTTCCCTGAAAAAAAAAAGATCTAATCTGGAGGTCAAGGACCTTGTTATGTCATTTTCACTGTAACTTGATGGACAAACTATCTGCATGGGTTATACAAATCCTCACAACTGTTTTGGAAGGAAATGTTCTGTAATAAAAAAAGCAACTTCTAGAGTTACCCTCAACAGAATTTACACCGAAGGTCAGGCTGGGAGATGCCTGGAAATCAGCCATGGCCATGGAATTATCAATTTTTTCAGGATTTTTCAAATACCAGCTGCCAGTCCTTTTCTCATTGCAGCTCAAAAAACTATTGAAGGGTTCATGTTCTATGTTTTTCTGATATTTAATAGAACACACATGATGTGTGTGGTTTTACGAAGCAAAAATGAAGCAAAAGAAAAGTTTAGCAAAGCAATGGCTGTATATTGACTGTGGTTTGGGAAGAGATCGTTATGCTTGTAATCTTTAACAGTGTTTACTTATTAACAAATTAAATGAATGAATTTAGACAGTCAAGTATCACCCTTGTTTCCCAATCAAAACCATTAGAAAGGGACAAATCTCCATCTACCAGAGATCCACACCTCCAGCAGAAAGTCCATAACAGGCTTTTTAGGCTTTTCTCACTGCAAGAGAGAGCAGAGCACCACACCTTCACTTCTCCGTTGTCTCACAGGACACCTGCGCTTGGTTTATTCTGCGCACCATGGGCATTTTTTGGAAGAGAAGTTCAATGAATTATCCAGATTGCTTCAAAAGATTTACAACTGTTGAAATATATAGTGTATTAGCACCTCGTATACATGGAAATGCAGCAAAAAACGGACAAGCATAAACAAAAGACCACTGAAAAGGGAGAAAAAACCTAAAGGCTGGTATAAAGGAGAGTTTTTTTTGAAGATGTCATCAGGCAATGCAAGAACCTTTGGAGCGTATGAAACAGAAAGCTGCTTTGCTGCTATTACTACATTCATCTCTCATTTTATGCCCTCTAGTAGTCAGTTTTAGCTTTCATTTTAAAAGTACTGTAAAGAGAAGCCCGCCAGGGATTCAAGAATAGATGAAATGTAGCTCCTGCTCCCCTGCTGTTTTGACCACAGTAAGAAAATAAGGCTTGTTTGAACTAATGGTATTGAACAGTTATACACCATCATATCCAGTCACATTCAGTCATGAGCAGTGGAGCATGCAAGATGTCAATAACGATCACTGGAGATCCCACTTTCTATTGGAAAAAGCCATTCTAACAGAGATGCCTGAGGGGAGTCCTATAATACTGCATCCTACTCAAGGGATTTGATAAGCATACCCCAGGCCAGACTGTCCTTAAATCTTTATTAATAGCAGAGATGAGTCGTGCTCCATTGCCAACCCACTTGTTTTTGACCACACAGATCACATAGACTAAATAAAGCTTCTGTTTCTGCTGAATGCCCTTTCATTTATTGGATTTCTGTTATTTTAACTAATTCATGTCCCTGTCCATGTCCCTGTAGTCTTCCAGGCAGGCCGTCCTGGATTCTTTCTGCAAGGGCCGACATGTTCTTCTCGTGTCTTCACCAGTTTTCTCCCACAGTCCAAAGACATGCATGTGAGGTGGATTGGAGGCGGTAAGTCACTAGGTGTGATCGCGTGTGTGTGTCTCACCAGCGATCGACTGGCGACCTGTCGATGGTGTTTCTTTGTGCTTCGCTCTCTGAGTGCTGTGAAAAGCTCTTATAGAAGAAATTAACTAGGGGTGACAGTAAAATGTTTGACCAATGGCCTGGAGAAAATTTCAACTGAAAAAATCCAAGATTTAACAAATAATGTAGGTAGGATTAAAAAGGATGTTCTCTATTTGTTCCTTTCGCCCTCCTGAAAGATTCAAGATGCTTTATTTATCAGACGCCGAGTTACACAGCAGTGAAATGTAACCTCATACACTCCGTGGACTAGATATAATTACTGTTAATATACGAAACAATTATGGATGGCGAATTGAATAACAGAATAAAACTAACAACTGATATAGATTAAAAAATGTACTAAAAAAATAGATACGAGGACGCGGACATATGGGATTCTTTGAAGCGAAGCGATATGTAATCCCTGTGAATCAGTATCATGAGGTGGACCAACAGCCAGTGACTTCATCACTGCGGCTCTGATTTCAGTGCAGAACAGGACTCAATACACAGAACCCACTAAAAAAATCACAAGCAGAAAGGCCATCTTTAGACACAGATGTTGACATAAAATATATATGATATATATTTGGATGAACAACCATATCCTACATACTGTGTCATGTATTTATACACAGTCATGGGTTTGAATCCCAGACCAGTAGGTTGCCCTGAGGTACCCTTGAGCAAGGTACCTTCCCCATCACTGCTCCCCGGGTGCTGGATATGGCTGCCCACTGCTAGACTTCTGCTCCACTGTGTTTGAGATAAACACAGAGGATGTATTTTGCTGTGGATCACTGTGTGTTCACAATGACAAAATAGTCACTTTCACTTTCTATTATGTACAGAAATACAAAAAAAAAAAAAAATAGATAGGAGACATCATTCTTTTAAAAATGCTTCTGTATAGCACAAAAAAGGGTTCCACTATTTGTAGTAATTGCCTTTCTCTCTACTATATGGAACCACTTTTGCTGAATGTATCTGCCTAATGTATGCTGGGGACTGCAGTCCAGCTGATGTCCCCTCCCAAGCTGTCCCGCTTTATTTCAGCTCTAATGAGTGCACTGCATTGATTGTCCAAATGCTCTCTCTCTCTCTCCCTCTCTCTCTCTCCTCTCTCTCTCTCTCTCCCTCTCCCTCTCTCTCAACTCAGTTGAATGTGCATCACCAATTAAACTTTTCTCAGGAACTCCAGGAGACCTTAACTTCCTCCAGAATGCAGACCGTGCACACACACACACACACACACACACACACACACACACAAAGAATACATAATCTCTATAAATAACATGGTGTATCTACGTGCCAAAGCGTAATCCTGTCTGTACCTGTTCTCCACTCGTTTGCTGAGGCTCTGAGCTCCAGGGGCTGCATCCAGCATTAGAGGAGCTGTGTTTACTTTCTGCATAATTAAATGGACAGTCAGGCCTGTGGGCTTCTCATTAACGGCCTCAACAGAGAGAAGAGATTCATTGTTTGACTGGAAATTTTAAAAAGAGACCAGAGTTACTACTAAGTCAGTTCAGCCGCTCTCGTTACCTCCATTTAAACGATACAATATTGGCAACAGTGTTGGTCTCTATTTCTTTCTTTTTCTTTCTTTCTTTCCTTCTTTCTTTCTTTTACTCTCTTCCACTATCTCTCCCTCGCTTACTACAGTACTGTGCAAAAGTTTTAGGCAGGTGTGGAAAAAATGCTGTAAACAAAGAACGCTTTCAGAAATATAAATAATGATTGTTTATTTTTATCAATTTACAAAATGCAAAGTGAGCGAACAAAATAAAAATCTAAATCAGATCAATATCTGGTGTTTCTACCTTTTGCCTTCAAACCAGCATCAGTTCTTCTGGCCCCCACAGAGCCCTGATCTCAACATCATCCAGTGTGTCTGGATCACATGAAGAGACAGAAGGATATGAGGAAGCCTACATCCACAGAAGATCTGTGGTTAATTCTCCATGTTTGGAATGACCTACTGGCCAAGTTCCTTCAAAAACTGTGTGCAAGTGTACCTAGAAGAATTGATGCTGTTTTGAAGGCAAAGGGTGGTCACACCAAATATTGGTTTGATTTAGATTCTCTTTTGTTCATTCACTGCATTTTGTTGATTGATGAAAATAAATGATGAACACTTCCATTTCTGAAAGCGTTCTGTTCACACCTGCCTAAAACTTTTGCACAGTACTGTATTTATCTTTTTATCTTTCTCTTTATTCTCTATAGCCCTGTATTATCTCTTTTCACTCATTGTTTCCTTCTGTCTTTCTCTCTTTCTCCCCTTCTTTCTCCATACCCATTTCTCTTTCTCTCTTTCTTCTACCTCTTTTTTCACACACTCTCCTTTTCCTTTTTCCTCTTTTTCTCCCTACCCCTTTCTCTCTCTCTTGCTTTCCGCCCATCACTCTTTCTCTTCCATCGCTTTTTTGTCTCTCTCTCTTTCTGTCCCTCTCTGTTTCTGTTTTCCATTCCTTCCGAACACCTCACCTAACTTACATAATCTCACTCCCTCTTTTTCTTTCTGATTGTCATTCTGTCTTTCTTTCTTTATTTCTCTCTCTGTCCCTCAATCACTGTTTCTCCCTGTTTCTTCCTCTCACTAATTCTTTTTTACTTTTTCTTTTTTCTCCCTCTGCTTTTTTCTCTGTCTCATCACTCTTCTCCCTCTTTATCTCTTTCTGTCTCTCTCTGTCTGTCTTTAATTTGGCCCCTCTGTTTGGGTCAATAATCATTAGGATAAAAGATCCACTTACCGCTAGAAGGAGACGCCGATCACGAATCACGCAGCAGATTTACAGGGATGGAAAAAGGGGGAGATTTTACTGCTTAGTACTCAACACAGCTCCAAGTTCATGTTCAAGACAATGAGATGTAAGATACCGCTAGACGTTAAAGTCAGTTAGAATTTATTAAGGCAAGAAGATGGCATTAGCATAGGTCTTTTAACAATACCTGCTATAAAGGACCCTTAATCCTGTCTTCTTCCTCTTTTACCTGATTTGTTTATATAACAGGGCCAAGACACACTATGCAGCACCTGTCTTCGTGATGGACATGTATAAGAATTGGCTACTTTGTCTGCTCCATAAAGAATCTTTAAAAAATGATAAATATATATATAAAGTATGGTGAACACTCTAAACACATTAATATAAGCCAGATGTTTTAAAGGGACCATATCTTGTAAAACTGTATTTTCCAAGTGTTTTTGAAACACAGTTTACCAGAAGTGGCAAAAGTCCAGTAAAAACAGCTTAGATGACTTAGCAAAGTACAGGAATGTATTGATAGTATAAAGTAAAAAGTACAGGAATGTACTGAGAGTATAAAGTAAAAAGTACAGGAATGTATTGATAGTATAAAGTAAAAAGTACAGGAATGTACTGATAGTATAAAGTAAAAAGTACAGGAATGTATTGATAGTATAAAATAAGTACAGGAATGTACTGAGAGTATAAAGTAAAAAGTACAGGAATGTATTGAGAGTTTAAAGTAAAAAATACAGGAATGTACTGAGAGTATAAAGTAAAAAATACAGGAATGTACTGAGAGTATAAAGTAAAAAGTACAGGAATGTACTGAGAGTGTAAAGTTAAAAGTACAGGAATGTACTGAGAGTATAAAGTAAAAAGTACAAAAGTATAAAAGTATGCTGTCTTCTCTCTTACGTCTCCTTCCATCTGTCCTGCACGGATGGACACACAGAGGAACGTCTTTTCTGTGATTTTGAGAAGGTGATGGAAAATAAAAACTGGAGAATTCAGTTCAGGGAGAAATGCATGGAGTAACATAAAAGAAAAAGTACCTGAAAACTCATCAGTGTTTTGGATCCGTTAGGACTGAGGTTTTGAATGAGGCACAATATCTGCTTGTCACAAAAAACAGCCTGTTTAATTGTAAGGAACGAATGTTGGAAAAATTAACATTTTAAAATAAAAATTTTAACATCAACTCCCACAATATCTCCAGTTGACTTCAATGGAAAAAATAAAATTGAACGATGTAAAAATATGGGCCCCATAAGTGGTTTTTGATAATGTGATGCATCAGAACCAATGGGGAAAAAAGCAAATTGACAGATTAAATTAAATTCTGCAGGAGGGCAACATTGTTGTAGCTTCTTCGTCATAATCTCTGCCGATATTTGCACATTGAGGTTGTCATCAGCAGTTTAAATAGGCACTAGAAACCACCAGCCAGATTCAATTTAAATGTGGCCAGAACAGTGGCTCTCAATTAGAGTTAGACTGGATCTATAGTGCAAAAGAAAGTGAAAAGCATGCAATATTCAAGAAGCTTTTAGCGTACTCTGCTAATGCTGCAGCAGTGCTGATGGCTGGGATTAAATTCACCATCATCGCTGCGTAGAGGTTACCGCATGTACCTTTTTGGGCCCTTAAACCCTTTTCCAGCATCTGTAGCAATGAATAAGCAACACACAAATCAGCAGCTATTCACTCAACAGGACCTTACACAACAATGGCCGAGTGATCATCTTCCTTTTCACTTCTAACGCTTCCCACAATTCATACCAGTAATCCCACTCACATCCAGCAAAACCAGGGAGGTGTGTATATATCATATGTATGGAGATGAGTTGTTTCTAAGAAACACGATAAGTCTAATTTTAGAGGTAGTTAAAAATAGCCTGCATGCTGCCTTTTGCATTCCATGCAAACTCCTGCTGGCTATGATTTTTCTCTTTCAATGTATTTCAAAAAGAACAACAGCAGAGCGTTCGCTGAGCTGATGCATTCGTCTGTTCCACCTTCATGCCGAGTACTTTCCACATCACTTTCCACATCATTGTTTATATGAGCTTCACAAGCTCTTATCAGTGCCTTTGCTGGGGATTTATTGAAGGCAGGGATGTCCTTGGGCTGCTATTGGCAGGTAATTCACAGGGTGATTTTTATCACTATACAAGGTCCAGCAGGGGCCAGAAAACGGACTGGGAAACAGATGCAGTTTATCGTTACATGTAAAAGTAAATGCACGATGGTAACGATAATAGAAAAAAGAAAAGACTAATGGTGAAACACCCTAAAATTAAAGCACATATTGTTGTGATGGGTATGTATTCTCAAATGTTGGCACGAGGAAGATGGAAAAAAATCTGAAAAATTTTAAAAAATCACATGCTGTAGCAGATCACAGTCATAATGGTGTAGTGTCCCTTTTGTGCAATTCAGAATTATTTTTAAGAAATAAAATGAATAAACAAATGCGGCCAAAACCAGGGCCTGACTACTGTCCAGGCTCCCTGATATCTTTATTACATTATATCCTTCAATCATTAGGATATAATTAAGCACCAGCTTGGTTGTGACATTGCACTGGAGCCCCTAAGAACCCACTGCGTGAAATATAACCAGAATGTGATGCCTTTTTTGGATTTGTATTCATTGTTTTACACATTCATGGTCAGAAGGGAACAGAAAATGGAAAGAAAACATATAATTTGTCATTATCTTTAAGTACAAAAGAAAAGATGATGATTTTATTGATTAAAATCACCATGATACTGTTTCAATGCATTAAATCTGGCTGCTTTTTTGCAATTCAGAAATATTTTTAGGAATAGGGCTTGCAAAAGAAGGGTTGGGAGTTTAATCCCAAAATGTGGGCAAAAAATATTTGATGAACAATGCTTTCCCCCTTCCCCCGGCACAGGCATTGCAGACAACAGCCTCTGGTGTGTGTGTTCACTAATGGTGTGTCTGGAGTGGGTTAAACACAGAAGACAGATTCACTGTTTGAAATGAAATGTCATTTCATTTTCAATCACTAATGCTGGTTATTCTGCAGTATCTTCGTAAAAGCAATGGCTTTCTTCCCTGTTAACTATAAAAAGTTCACAGTTTTTGATGTGTACTGCTCTGGGGCAAGAGATAAAAAGGATGCAATTACCTGACAGCAGGATCTATACAATTTGTAAAGTGTGTAATTTTACATTTCAGTATCTGTTATCTTTTAACAGCACAGCTTTGCTTATAACAAACTTATAAATTAACAAAGTAATATCCATCTTCTGAAATACCCAGCTCCGCACAAGCCCATGTTTGGTGTAAAGCGTAGTCTGATGACCGTGGACTTGACTTTAGGTGTGATATAATCTTGTGGTTCAACCCCGAGAGAGCGATTATGTCGAGCAGGTCTGGAACGTTTGTATGGGAGAGTAAGACAGAACCACTAAATATAATGAGTGCGGGTCAAATCCCAAAAGCTGTGCACTAATCTTTCACAGAAAACGCCTTTTCTAAAGCCTCAGCATCGGGATCTGGTCACCAAACAGCTTATCTTTGGTAGGGGGGAGAGAGAGGGAGAGAGAGAGAGAGAGACTGCCATTCACCTTTTCCCCTCTCATGCAAAGTGAAGCGAATCTGACTGACAGGGGAAAGAAATTGTGAGTTTCAGAAAGAAACTGGCAGAGGAGTAGAAGAAAAAGAAGAGAGGAGATGGGTACATTTTTGTAGCCCTGGAGACTGTTGCTAAGTAGCGATGCTAAGGGTGCTTAGTCTAGCAAAGACAGAGATTGAGGGAGGAAGAGGAGGGTATGCAGGTGGGGATATGGAGGAATGCAGGCAGAGAATAGGAAAGTAATTAACATGGAAAAGGTGTGCAGAGGTTCAGGCCAGACGCAACTGGAATGACCAAGAGCTATTTTTAACTCTCTGGGAGAAACCCCTGGAGGTTGAGAGGCAGTCTGAGGTTTAATTATGAAGGGGAGGTGAGAAAGAGGGGGGGAAAGAAAGGGATACAGAGGGAGAGAGAGAGGCAGAGATATTGCAAGTGCAAGGGGCAGGCAAGAGGAAAAGAGATATTGACAGGTAGAGAAAGAATAACTGAGCAAAAGAAAGTGTAAGAGAGAAAGAGAGATTGTATAGATGAGACAGGAAGAAAGAAAAGAGAAAAAGAAGGGAGTACAGGAAATAACAAAGATAAGATAAAAAGTGAGCACAAGAAGGAATTAAGATGGTAGAAAAAGATTTTTATAGAGAGAAAGTAACAGCATGGGGGAGCAGGGAGAAGAGAACAACAGAGAGAGAGAGAGGCAATAAGAGAAAGGATAAAGAGAGAGTAATATTGTAAGCAAGTGGGGGGAGAGTTAAGGAGTCAGATAGAAAGGTTCGAGAGAGAGAGAAAGAAAGAAAGTGAGACACATTAATAGAGAGAGAAAGTAACAGGTGGATAAGGGAGGAGAGGAAGAAAGACATTCAGATAAAGGGAAGTGAAAGAAAGTTTTAAGTAGAAAGGACAGAGGCTTTGAGAGAAAGAATGAATAGTAACATGGATCGCAGGAAGAAAAGGAAATAAGGAGAGGCAGATATGGAGAGACAGATAGAGAGAAAAGGAGGGAGGGAGAGAGAGAGAGATGGTGCCAGATGTTTCCATGAAGATTTAAGGAGCTTTTAACAGTCTGGGATTAAGTGCAGTAACTGATTGATGAAGAAAGACTGCTCGTGTGTGTTTAATTAACAACACGGGGTTTAGACTGATTTCTATGAAGAATATTCCTGAGAAGAGCCGATTACAAGCAGTGTTTTATTATGAAACGCGGACGACAGCGCTTAATAGACAGCGTCCCACCCAAACCCACCCCACCGGCCTGTCAGGCAGCCTAACTCAGACATGTGAAGGGATCCTTTTAATCTCCTCAATTATTCAGAGGGCGGCTCAGTGAAGAGGGCGAGTGAGCAGTGCCAACAAACAGAAAAGCACCAGACAGATTAAACGGCGTACCCTCAGGCCTCCGAGTCCGGGTTCACATCACAAACGACTCCATGTCTAGCGGGATGACTTTATGTTGTGTTGGACTTTAATCCTTTCAGCTGAAAGGTTGCTCTGGAGATGAATTGGTCTCGGCCCTGTCTGTGATGTAACCCCTGGCTGGGACGCCTGAAGCTTCCGCTATCAGAGATGCTTCTGAACAGCACTTCTGAACGATTCTCAGTCTGATCACTCCACTCAGGTCCAGTTTCTGTCACAGCCACTTCTACAGTTAAAAAAAAAAAAAAAAAAAAGCTCACAATTCACTCAAGATGCTGCTTAAATATGTAAGGAAGCGTTTATAAAAGTGTGATACATTTTTATGCAAAAAGAGTTTAAAAAAGGAAAACGAGACAATGTTATTAAAGAGATTTTTTATGGTGCTTGAGAAAGACGAGATTAGACAAGACGAGGATGTTTGCAGATGACATTGCGATCTGCAGTGAGAGCATGGAGCAGCTTGAGGAGACCCTGGAGAGATGGAGATCTGCTCCAGGGGAGAGGAGTGAAAGTCTGTAGGATGGAGCGGAGGGGTTAGGATACAGGGAGGAGAGGAGCAAAGCTGGAGGAGTTTAAATATTCAGGGTCAACGGTTTAGAGTAACAAGTGAAAAAGAGGTGAAGAAGAGAAACAGGAAGTGGAACAGGTGTAGAAGAGTGGCAGGAGTGATTTGAGACAGACGGATACCAGCAAGAGTGAAAGGGAAGGTTTACAGGATGAGAGGTGAGACCATAATGTTATGGGCGGTGGAGCTGAAGGTGTTAAAGATGCTGAGATTTGCTTTGGGAGGGACGAGGATGGACAGGATTAGGGACGGGTATATCAGAGTGACAACTCGGGTTGAGCGGTTCGGAGACAAAGTGAGAGAAGTGAGACTGTGTTGGTTTGGACATGTCCAGAGGAGAGACGAGGAGTATATCAGGAGAAGGACGTTGAGGATGGAGCTGCCAGGAAAGAGGAGAAGAGGAAGGACAAAAGGGAAGTTTATGGATGGGGTGAAAGAGGAAGATGCAGAGGACGGGAAGAAATGGAGATGGATGATCTGCTGTGGGGATCCCTAACAACAGCAGCTGAAAGAAGAAGAAGACAAGAGTTTGTAAAGTTCTAAACACCTTCAGTGACAACAATAGAGTTTTTTTTGACCTTGCACCTCAACCCAAATGCTCTCCCAACAAAACCAGCTTCCCGTTGGGAGGGTTTACTGGTGGTTGCCGGTTAAGATCTCTAAAAATCACGGATAAACTCACATGGTGCAGCTTCTGATTAAAGCACTTTTGGTGCTCACTCTGAAATTGATCTCCAGTCAGGTAACAAAAATATCACAGCAGCGAAGAAACCTGACAAGTATGAGATATATCGATTTATTCCATTTATATCACGCACCCTGCTCTGTCCTTTACTTTCTTCTGCCTTTAACCCTTTACTGCTCTTGTTGGAATTGGTTAAAATACATTTTCTTTTCCTGATATGAAGTTCATCACAATTATCTCCAGATTTTTAATCGAGTACAAGAAAATCTAAAAGGTATAAAAAAAAACATGAGCCCTGTTACGTGTTCACACCTGATCTAATGAAATAAAACAACTTTAAATGGACTAATGGGCCACACTGGTCAGAATTCAAATCCCAAACACAACATCTCCCTCTGCTGGTCTGGTTTTACTGGGGACTATAAAGCATGACACGCCAGAGTACATCTATCTGGCCAAATGTTTTGGGACATGAAGGTTTATGACTTCTTTACGTCCTGCTTATTTGCCATGTTAATTTTTTGGACACTAAACTTTGCACACAGACCTCTCTGCATCTCTCTCTCTCTCAATTGATTGATTAATGGAACCATTTACTGCATTGTTAATTGTACTGTATTTATTTAGCCGTTACAGCAGTTTGTGGGTAATAATGCTTTGCAAAGTGTCACCTTTAACCTTCTTGTGGATTTATATCAAGATTATACCTTCAGGGCTGAGTTCCCAGACAGATTAGGCCTCATTACAGAGGCTACTTTATTCCTTTCATTTTTTATTTGGCTTTGCTCTCTAGATACAAAATAAATATGTAAATATTTATAGTACTCAGTAGTACACAGGATTTATATAGTTGGAGACTATATACATGTGATGTAATATATATTTTAATTTGATAAATTATATAAATATATTTTATATAAACATTTAAAATGTATATTTTTATTATATTACATATATATTATATTTTGCTATTATATCATTTATATTATTTTGATCATATTTCCATATTTATTTTGTATGAAATGATTTGTCAGAAAATGTGTCGATATAAGAAAGAGTTAAATAAAATACAAGAGATTATAAAATATAAAGGGATGGAGTAAAGAAGAGGGGGGCGCTGGGCTGATTTGGCTGCAGTTCCTCTGTTTGGCCGCTAGACGGCGGTGGCGCGTTAAAGCTGAACCGGGCAACTATGTGAGCAAACTAGCCGAGCGCTGGAGTTCAAAAACACAAATTATTCAATTATGGTGATGAGAAATCCCAAAGTGGCTCTGAAATGGACGTTTTAAACAAACTGACGACTCTCTTCCAGCAGGCTCTGGAGACCGTAAGTTGAATTCAAGCTTTTAAATCGGGAATTTCTGCGCAGCTTCTGTTAGCATTAGCATCTCTGAGTAAACAAACAGGACTCGAACAAACTTCAACTCTAAAAAAACCACCAAAACCCAGCGGTCAGGGTGTGTCCTGCTAAATAAATACTCTAAAAGAATCTGAATTAGCCACACGGACTCGTAACTGCTGGTTATAAAGTGTAAAAACACCTGTTTTCCTTCAGAATCTGTTAGTGAAGTAAACCTGGGACACTTTCACCTCTGAGGCGTTGAAAATGGACTTTTATTTTGCTTTATTCGGCCCTTTCTAATACTAGAACCACTTTCTTTAACAGTTTGTTCAAAAGACGACAATACATCCCGAAGTTGCAGTTTCATCACTTAGAATTTTTCGTTCCACCTTAAGTGGTGCAGCAGGCGCCTCCTCATTTAAGGTGGAACGGAGATTTCAATAGATGGACTACATGTTGTCCGAACCGGAGGTGAATTTAGGGTCTGTGGCTTTCTTTTCTTGTGTAAAATCATTTGTAAATGCCCAGCAAAACAGTCCAGGTGGTTCTGAAGTGCTTAGTGTGAAAAAGTAAAGCATCCTTTTCTGAAGGTCTGTGGTTCAGGGCCTAATCTCTGTCAGGATCAGATGTTGACTAGACATTCCTGCAGATCCTGCAAGTCTGAACAGATCAGCGCAAGAAGTTCAGACTGAGATTCGCTTTTTTGGAAGCAAATCCGAAAGAACTGGGTTTCCAAACCAGCAACACTTGCAGTTATTCCAGAGGGCAGCGGTGGCCTAGTGGTGAGGGAGTTTCCCTGTATCGGAAGACTGTGGGTTCGATTCCCCCACCAGTAGGCTGCCCTAAGGTACCCTTGAGCAAGGTACCGTCCCCGCCACTGCTCCCCTGCGCCTTCAGTAGCTGCCCCCTGCAGCACATGTGTGTATGGGTGAAACGCAGAGGTTGAATTTTGTTGTCATGCTGTGCTGCGTTTCATAATAACAAGAATAGTCACTTTCACTTTCAGAGAGAGCCATCAATCAATCTCCTGGACTCGTTTGTTGATCACTGGAAAGGAATAACCAACTATTATATCGAAACTACAGGTAAAACTGAAACATTACCCCCCTTTCTAGGAGTGATTAGATTTCATGCCTTGGAACATTTATAAAGTTGCTTTAATAAACTGTGCTATTAATAATAATAATAATAATAATATTATTAGAGCTGCACAATCTGTCATTTCTAACTCCTTTTCTGCAATATTGTTGTTGGCCAAAGGCTGTGATACGCTAAAGAGACTCTTATTTAACCACTCCGCTGGGTGAATCGATGAAATCATGTAACGAAAGTCCAATGTTTTCGGCCAGTCTTTAACCAATATAGACACTGAATCTCCAGTGTGTTTTTAAAGGTATCATAAATCATTCTTCCATTCTTTTCCTACTTATGTTTATCCCTTAGGATCGGACAGGCTTTTTTTGTGCCTACAAGACCGATTTATCTAAAATGATCTCTTTTCTGATTGGCTTTTTTGAAACTTCCTTGACTTGCCTACAATCCTTACATCCTTTGAGCCCTTTTAATTCCAGAGAAGTGATAATATCCTTCTGTTCAGGCACAGCAATTGCAATACTAACATTTTACTTTCTGCCAAATTATTTATCAGTATTATTATATAAAATGGAATAATAAAGTGATGCACCTGGAGTGAGGGTAGAGCTCTCTCGTCCTCCTGTGTAGATGAGACTCGGCCGGTGAAGCAGACGGACATCCCATGGAGGCTGAAACAGATGCTGGATATCCTGGTTTATGAGGAGAAGCAGCAGGAGGTGGAGGAGACCGGGGCTTGCATGGAGTACCTGCTCCAGCACAAAATACTGGAGACTTTGTGCACACTGGGAAAAGCACAGGTAACACACTCACTGGGGCAGGGTGAACCTCTGACCTCAGAACCCTTCAACTTGATGAAACAGCATGAAATCTAGTGAAAGTGGCTTTTCTGTCCTTGTGAAACAGCACAGCACACAGTGAGACATAAAGAAGTTCAACCTCTGCTTATTATACACACACACTGTGCAGCAGGGGGCAGCTGTTGAAAGCGACCAGGGGAGCAGTGATGGGACGGTGCCTTGGTCAAGGGTACATCAGGGCAACCTACTGGTTTGGGATTTGAACCCATGACCTTCTGATTCTGGGGCCAACTCCCTAACCACTGGGCCACCGCTGCCCCCTCAATATATAATAGTTTGATTTAATAGCTGTTCATGCCTTTCTGGTGATCAGCAAACGAGTCCAGTAGTTTGATTGGTGGCTCTCTCTGGAACAGGCAGAATAAATGAACAGACAGTCTCTATCATCTGAGTTATTATTATTATTATTATTATTATTATTATTATTATATGAACAAATTTTATTCTCTTAATTCTATGATCAGTTTGAATCTTCATGATAGCTTCATTACATTTACATTTGCGGCATCTTATCCAGAGCGACTTCCACGTCCTTATTAGAGGGACAGTCCCCCTGGAGCAATTCAGGGTTACGGGTCTTGCTCAGGGACCCAGTGGTGGTAGTGCCAGAGGTGAGATTCGAACCTGGGACCTCTTGAGCCATAGGTCCATAGACAAGTACCTACCACTAGACCACCGCCACATAACGTGACCAAAAAAATACAAGACAAGGCATAAGACATGTCGTTGATACACACATTCTCACTCTCTCTCATGGAACCTGTTCCAGCTCAAATGGGGCAAAAGGCCAGGACGCACCCTGGACAGATCACCAGTCCATTGCAGGGCAGACACACACTTTTTGTTTTTTTTTTGGAAAATATTAGCATCTCCAATCCACCTGACGCGCATGTCTGTGGACTGTGGGAGGAAACCGGAGCCCACATTGATTCTTATTTAAACTCTGAATACAGTGTGTTGTAATTGACATCTCACAGAATACTTTGAACAAAATCCAGTTAAAGTGGGTTTTTTATGCACTCAGAACAATCCAATTAGATGAAGTATTGATGATATTCCAGCTAATATTAGCGGTACTTAAACTAAACTCAGCCAAGAGCATCACCCCCATGTTCTTTTCTTTTTTTTTGTGTGTGCAGTATCCTCCTGGAATGAGCCAACAGGTCCTGCTGTTCTTCTCCAAGATCCTGACCCAGATCCAGAAGCCCATGCTGCACATAATCAATGTGTATCGGCCTGTGCAGGTAGATTTTGATATTTATGCACACATAAATACTGCTGTTACTCAATGTTTGAAAGTTGCGTAGTCCAGGTAGCAGAGTACGAACATGGTCAGTTGTTTCTTAGCTCCAAAACATCAGATTAACCTTTTTTTCAAATAAAGTTTGATTTATTTTTGCTTTCTGTCTTCACTTCAGAAGCTGATTCGTCTGTGTGGACTCCCCAACTCCCAGACAGAGAAAGAGGAGGCTCAGTTTCTCTTCGCTGTTTGTTCGCGAGTGAAAAAAGATTCATATGTCCTTCGCTACATCTTGGAGGTGCGTGATTTTTGTGTTGTGTCCTGGGTTTTGGAAGCATTTGGGTTCCCTTTTTCTTCCCTTTTGTTTTCTGTCAGTTATATCTTAATGAGTTTTCTTTAACAATGCATTTGAGATGTTACCATTTATCTTTTTTATTTTGGAATCAGTTTTAATCTTTTTGAAATTAACTTTGTAAACTTGTTTTATGAGTTGCAAAACGAATGAAATGCATTAACAAATAATTATGAACTCGCCCGCAACACAGACTACCAAAGAAGGCCAGCTCCAGAGACCCTGCTCTGTCTCGGAGGACAGTGCAGAAGACGGTGGCACTGCATCCAGTCCAGACAGTTCTCCTTGTCCCTCCTCTTTCTCCACACCCTCACCCCATTCATCTCAGCCAGACATCTTCCAGGTCCTCAGTCAACTGGGGAGAAGCCCGGTAAGATACTGGATTTTGATTTGAAGGGAGTTCAGAATGAAAACCCATTTGGAAAGTTACTTAAAGTTATTGCACCAATAAGAGAAGACCTAAATAAGCAAATAATAATAAGCCCAGCTATTTGTAGTGCAGTTTATCAAACTGCTGTACCAGATGTTTCTGGAATTTATCAGACGATTCAGAGACATCCATTGACTAATGGCAGGGCAAGTCTTTAATTCTTTCCCAGATGCTTCCACCACCTACTTCACGCCTCTGCTACAGTTACCACTCTACCACTAGTTGCTGTGTACAGATTCTGTGTAGTTGGTCTCAACTGGTATTTGCAATATTTCAGTATTCTCAAAGGACATATATGTAGCATTGTACAAAAAAGTCTGGAACCGCCCGTTATTTCCTCATACTTTGCTTTTTTTTTTTTTTTTTTTTTTAATGGATAGTTGAGCAAGAGTTCTCAAAGTTCCAATTGGACAAAGTTTCTGTCTCCTTGTCTGTCCAGTGTCAGTAACTGTCCAGGTTCAGAAGATTGTTTTTGTTGGCTAAGCTGTACGGTGACCTATGTATGAATCATTCATGTTGAACTTGATGTTGATCTGACAACTGGTGCGTGTGTGTGTGTGTGACTCAGATAAGCCGTGTTGCCCTGCGGGCGATGGAAGGTGTGTTTCTCCTGGCGAGTGTTCCTCAGGAGGAGACGGCCAAACTTCTGGTAGAAACTCCGCTGTGTGACCTGCTGGTACAGAGACTGTGTGAACTTTACAATTCCATCCCTGCTACCCTCCACCCCGCAGACCTACATGGCTACCCCGTCAGACAGTGGAGGTGTGTGTGTGGGAAAGAGAGAGACGATGACTTTAAGAGGGCTTAGGCTCAGTCTGGTTGTTAATAAAAAACATGCAGAAGGCTGTTTATTCCTCCGTCAGGGATTAAAATTCTTTTTCCTTTATCTCACCAATACGAATAAGGATTTATCTGTAAGCCTTTTGTTCATAGGTCTCAGTTTTCTATTGATTGTTCAGAAGAGAGCTCCTCGTTTCCTGCTCGGGAACATGTGAACAGGTTCTTCTGCTGGTTGGACTACTGTGACCAGCTCATTATGGAAGCACCCCAGGTAATATGCACATGCCAACTTTTTGCATTTAAACTTGTGGCAGAATGAGGTCTTCAGCACTGCTTATTTTCCTTTTTTTAAACCACACAGATGTGTAGCACCGCTGAAATATACCTTATTGCTCTTCTTTGTGCAGGTACTCGCTGTTACAATCGCCAAAGCTACTCACTCTCAGTGGCTTACAGGAGTCGTTCAGCCTCAGCTGCTACAGATGTGAGTAAAGGTTGAAGCTTTGATGAAAAGATGTCCACATGACCAAAATACACGCAACCTTGAGTACTGCTGAAGCAGAAAATAATTAGAAAACATAACTAAGAATATCTTAAAAGGATAAAAACCAGTGCAAGTATTGATTACCTTCAGGTTTATAAATGTGTACAAAAGGCTCTGTTTCTGACTGACTGATAAAGCAGTTTGAGATACATTTTCTTTAGTTTAGTAAATATATACAAATTATGTATGATGTTTAAGATACTGTTGCATCATAACTTTTCAATTGTGGTTTTTTTTGTTGTGTTTTTTTTTTTTGTTATTTCTTAGATCAAAATCACAATTTAGTTCAGTTTTCCAGTCATAAAGGCTGAGATTTTAATCACATCTTCAATCATTCTAGGTTAAATTATATTCAGGGAAGCTTAATCATGTCTTATATTGCAGAGCTTTAAAATCTTCTGATGCATTACATTTAGTTTCCAAGACCCAAGCTCCAATAAACTTTTTTAGCAGGAAGAGGGCCATGATGAAAAAGGTCCGTTTATGGAAATAATCTCATTTAAATTTGAATCAAAAGTAGATATTTTCCCTAAAAGCTACTTGCAAATAGAAGAATCCAGTTTGTTGTATTTATTTTATTGCAACAATTCTATGACGACCTTTACACTCTAATGAATCTGCCTCTTTTCATTTTACATTCCGTCTTGTGTATTTAAACAGGTCCGAGGTTGGAGTCCTGGTCCACACTGCTCTACTTTCATGCTGTGTGCGTCACATACACTCCCAGGCTCTCTTGCAGGAGCTGGTGCACTTTCTGTTGGGCAACGACACCCACCATGAGCAGCAGACAGACACGCCCCCTCAGGGACACGTGCTGCGCTACCATCTCATCGAGCACTGTGACCACATCTCAGACGAGGTGCGTTTTCTCACGGTTATTGTGCTGATTCATGTCAGAGGAGGCTCTTTTATATACTATACTCAAATGTATTTTATATACTTTTGATTTATGTAACTTTTTCTTTCCAGAGTCCTTGTAATTCAGTGGTTTCTAGGTCTTAAAGCGCTAATGGTGGTCATTCAGACCTGACGACTTGTTTGTTTCTGTTTTGGATACTTTCTCATTTTTACTGTAGATAAGCATCAGTACCTTACAGTTGTTTGAGGAGCTCCTGAGAAAGCCAGACAGACACATCCTAACCAATCTGGTGCTGCGAAACCTGGAAAGTCGCTGCTATAGACTGCCAGGTTCAGGGGAGGACAGACCTGGACAAGACCCCGATCTCCTGGACGAATCTGAGTGCGTGGAAAACTACTGAATAATTAAGTCAGGCATTGCATCCTGTAGCTCACTCTTAGTTCTCTCTCTCGTTTTCAAACTCGCAGGGAGCTGGAGGAGGATCCTTTCTTTACAGACAGCGAGTTCGGTGGCTCTGAGCCTCTGCTGTCTCTCTCGAGTTGCAGGGACGAGAGAAGATCCAGTGCACGCACTCAGATAGCTGAAACTGTGAACAGGTAGCGCAAGTGCTGTTTTGTCGTTTGCAGGGTCGTTTTTCTTTTTTATGATGTTATTTAAAGGTTTCATCTTCTGCATTTTTAGATCCTATGTACCTCATCTGACAAGTGACTTAATATATTTACTTAAAAAAAAAACTGTACTGTACGTGTAAATGACTTCAGCCTTTTTGCATGTGCCTTTAAATGCAGCTCTTGTCGGAAACGAGGGGTAAAAAAAAAAGTTATGTTTAATGTAACTGATGTTTAATGATGGTAAAATGACCACAGCAAATTCAGATAGCGTTTCGCAGCTTTCTATGAATGGAATAGAAATAATGTAATCCTAGGGTGATTGTGTTCTCCCCTCTTGCAGTTTTCTCTGTTTAGTTCCTCAAGAAGCAAAAACAACTCAGCATGTGCAAGGAGCAGGATATGACACATACGTCCATGATGCTCTTAAATCTGTGAGTAAATGCTCCCACACACACCGCAAAAGCTGTTTTAGAATGAATGAGTTTAAACCAGCCACCAGTTATCAGCTTGACCCAGCCTCAGCTTCTCAATTTTTATTTATTTATTTTTTTATCTGTCTCCTGCTCCTTCAGCTGAACGAATGTAAAGCTGTGTCTTTGAAATGGGGTTGGCCGGACAACCTCAAACCATTTGATGTTCATTCATCCAACGCGGGTTTCTATGAAGGCCACTTTCTCAAAGTGCTCTTTGACAGAATAGCACGCATACTGGAACAGGTGTCTACTGCCTTGATAGTTATATAATACATAAATATTAAAAAATAGTCCATCGGATTTATCAAAGAATAAACCTAAAGTCAGTTCAATCTCTTTCCCTGTTTCTGTGCGTCCACATCAGCCATACGAACTGAACCTGCAAGTGACATCTGTGCTGTCCCGGCTGGCTGTATTCCCTCACCCTCATCTCCACGAGTACCTGCTTGATCCCTATATCAACCTGAGTCCTGGAGCTCGCTCACTCTTCTCCACCCTTGTCAGGGTGAGCATTCAGCATTAGGGCTGCAACAATTAGTTCAAAGTCAGTCATCGATTGAGGCTCAATCATTGAGCCAAGTAGTCAATTATATTGAAAAGGCAAAGGGTGAGAAAAACAAAGTTGCTCATTAATTATATGTTCGAGGTCGTTTCTAACAGTTTCCTGGATGCAGAGGAGGGGACTTGCTACAGAGGTTCATTACAAAATAAATAAATGCATGTAAACACAGATCTTAAACTTGGTCAAAATAGGGGCAAAGGACTTTTCATAGCAATCTTCAACACACAAACTAACGGCACTGAAGTGCAAATAATACTGTGTGAAGAGAGGGACACTTAAGTGGACAGGCATGGCTCTGAGGACAGATTATCACACAGTCTGAATTTTGAGTAAGTCAAAGGTGATTTTAGTCACAAAGGTAATATTGAAATTTAAGATGTTTTGTGCTTGTACTCTGATCCGATTACACTCATGCAATCAGTTCCAACAAGGAGGTGATTGACCTCGTTAAGGGTGAAAGAGGGAGAACAGGATGGAAGGGAGTAAAGGAGAATAGGCTTCTTAGTTTTCTTGGGACAGACAGGACCATTTAGCACGACTGCAGTTGCAGTAGTAATCTGTAGGTGTTTACATTCTCTTTTCCTGTTTACACTGTTCATAAATTAGATTTTTTTTTTATTTTTTTTTTTTTTTTACGCAAACCAATGTTTGTTTTCCTTCATGATGTAGGTGATTGGGGAGCTGATGCAAAGGACCCAGCACATCCCAAACTTCACCCAGCGACTCGTCACGGTCCGGAGACAGCTGATGGGACTAGAGGAAGAGGCTATGTATGACTTTTGAATGCATTCGTGTCCTTCCTGCATGCGTGTTTTCCACAAACATGATTTATTTTTATGCATTTAATCAAAAACCATGTTGGTTCAAAACACTTCCTGCCCCCAAAGATCTGAATTGAAATATGTACCTTCAAAGAAAACACCTTAAGAGATTACTGAACATATTGGAAATGGGTTAAGAAGGGACCAACTTGCTTTTAAAACCTGGATGGGAAACCTTTGACTTGAAGAAATATTGAGGGGAAAAAACATATTTTAATGATTGTAATCAGTGGTTACATAAGTAAAGTGTAATGGTTCAAACGGACAGTAGTCCGTTATTGCCTGTGTTTAATAGTGAAGGTAATGTCAGGATGAGAAGGTAAGCGCATGAAGCAGTACACTTGAGTTATGACAAGTTTATAACAAAGCTAAAGATCGACAGTGTCTCTTTTTTTTTTTGGCCAGGCAGTGTGTGTGTATACATATATACAGTACTGTGCAAAAGTTTTAGGTAAAGAACGCTTTCAGAAATGGAAGTGTTCATCCTTTATTTTCATCAATCAACAAAATGCAGTGAATGAACAAAAGAGAATCTAAATCAAATCAGTACCTGGTGTGACCACCCTTCAAAACAGCATCAATTCTTCGAGGTACACTCGCACACAGTTTTTGAAGGAACTCGGAGAACGAACCACAGATCTTCTGTGGATGTAGGCTTCCTCACATCCTTCTTTCTCTTCATGTGATCCAGACACACTGGATGATGTAGAGATCAGGGCTCTGTGGGGCCAGAAGAACTGATGCTGGTTTGAAGGCAAAAGATAGAAACACCAAATATTGATCTGATTTAGATTTATCTTTTGTTCGCTCACTTTGCATTTTGTAAATTGATCAAAATAAGCAATCATTTTTTTCACACCTGCCTAAAACTTTTGCACTGTACTGTATGTGTGTGTGTCTGTCTATATATATATATAGATGCTATTAAAAAAATTAAACCTTTGATTTATTGAAATTCCTCTTCCTTTTTGCAGGATGGATCACGCCACCCTGTTGAAGGGAGTGATCGTGCTAGAGGAGTTCTGCAAGGAGCTTGCCGCCATAGCCTTTGTCAAACTTCCTATGGGTGATCAGGAGCTCCTCACTGCCTACAGCCTTTAGGACAGTTGCACACCTTCAGGAGCATCTTGAATAGATTGCCTCAAATCTGTTTGCACAGAGTAAGGTGGGACTGGCACGTTTGTGCAGGGTAAAATCCACTGGTGTCACTTTTGGGAAATACTTGTGGTACAGTAAGTATATGGATGGCCACGTGGTTGGTCCCATGGTTTGTGTAGGAGTTAGTTTCAGTACCTTCAATAACCACAAGAACTACGGCACCCACACTACAACTGTTAATATTATTAGTACCTTTTGAAAGTAGCAATCAAAAGCATTGACTTAATTGAAAGATCATGAAAACGTTCTCCAGGTTCTGAAGAAGAAAATGTTTTTAAGCAAAAGTTCCATCAAAATGGACGTTAAGCTATGGCTTTAAGGTAGCTTGGTGTTGCAGAGCAATATTATTGCGCAGTATGTGGTAGAGAATATCCTCTGAGCTGCTGGTATCTTCACCAAGCTGATTATTTTCAGGCCTGTAGTGGTGAGTGAGCAGGTAGGCTCATTAAATGATTATTTAATAGCTTGCTAGTACAGCTGGCCTAGAGGTTTCTTGTTCTTCATTTTGACAATTATCATCGGACTTAAGACGACTTAATCATCAGACTAAAGCAGGGTCCTCACTCTTGTAGAGGACGACAGCGCTGCATGCTTTTCTGTTTGAAGAAAGCATCACGAAAACAGTTGAAATTACATTTCCAGCACATCAGTTTGGTAACTGTTTGTGTGATATGTAATGAAGTCACACTATAATGAAATGCAGCTCCTCGGATCAAGGACTTTAATTCAAACTGTCAGACGGTAAACTACAGTGGCTGTCCTCCAGGACTGGAGAACTGATCTGAAGCCTTAAAAAGGCCCTCAACAGTCTTATTCGTTTGCTTTTAGGTCTGAATAATGCCGTACAGATTTTGAGCCATGAAGTTTTTTATTTCTACAGGCTGATTAACTGGCTTCAGTGAGTTTCCACAGTAAATGTCAGCATTGAGAAGTGCAATTATCAGTTTTAACCAATTTTTTAACACATGCTTGGAAAACTGAAATCCTTTCAGTGCTAATATTATTATTATTATTACAGAATTTAATGTATGTTTGCAAAAAGAGACTTTTTATTGTTCATCTTTCAGCATTCTTAAGTGTGCTTATTTATGTTTGGATGTTAATCACGCTCATTTTAATTTCAACGTGTTGCACAAATGTACCAAAAGATATGGGGTGTGCAATGATTTGAGTGTTGGAGTTTGTGGTACATGGTTATTTGACTTCTTCCTTTTGGGTTTTTCGCAATGAAGATGAGTTTCTATGAAGATCAGTGTGATGTTTTAATTCTGACGTCAACACACGTCAATGTTTTTATCTCGCAAACCTTACAGGAGTCATCAGAAGTTCTCCAACCTAGTCTCGGGGTGCTGATTACGTAGCGTATGACTGATTACTTTTACTTCTTGTTTTTGTGTACATAGTAAAATAACACACGGTCAACACTAGAACGACATTGGCTTCTATAAAAAGCGTGTTTCCTGTTAAAGGGTTTTCTGTGCAGTCAGAATCTTGTGTTACCAGCACTTCCTGCAGATTTAAGTTAAGCACGTAAGTTACAGCACGTAACCGCTTCGCCTTTTCCCATCACAGCCATAATTTTCTGACATGAAGAGTGACTGAACCCACCGTGGCACACCTTCGTTAAAGTGTTAGTTAGCTATTCTGTTTTTAAACCAAATGCTTAATTTTTTCAGGTTTAGTTTTGTTCTTATTTAGTCTTTTTGAATGCGGCACAGAGGACAATCGTGACGGAAGTAAAAGGGGAACACTGGCGTTTAAAAGAGCTTTTCAGTGATGAAAAAAACAAGTGTTAAAGATTTATGAAAAATATAGGCCCTTTTAATGTTCTCCAGTTCATGTGAAATTTCCAACTCACTATAAATGTTTCTGCAAAATTAGAGTTGAGCAGTGCATTATGGAGTATTTCTGTTTCAAGCTTAAATCAGTCAAGAATTCCAGCATCATTATCCAAAATCTGGTCCGTTAAGTCGCAGCTCCTCAGTCCAGCCTAGCAGAAAAGGGTGCGCACAGGTACAAGCGAACTGTCCTTCATCCTCTGCAGTATGTTTGCCCTCAGGCTCTGATTGGTCACTTCCTGCCATGTGTAATTGTCCCTCTCCAAAGGCGGTGGGCTGTGAAGATTCCCCGAACCACCTTCTGAAAATTTCAGCGCCGCCAAGGTGTTGAAACAGATCCCGTCCGTTTGGCCAGGGATCCTCCCGTTATGCTGCACGCCAAGGATTCCGCAGATGTTCACCTGTAGAGCCTGGTAGGACGAGCCCATGCACTCCTGGACCAGCCGCCGTGCCACCCACATGACCGCGTGCGTCCTCTCTGCCACCGCCACAGGAAGGTGGGGACACACCTGGGCATCGCCGTCAACACTGCGGTTGCCCAGCAACAGCCACAGGCGCTGGTCAGTGACACTGTTCGCAGGGACGCTGGAGGTGAAGGCCAGCAGGACTCTCTGACAGACCACTTTGCAGGGCAGGTCCACAGGCTGGCACACAGGGAACCACGGCCTCTGGCGATATTTGAGCCCGGCGTGTATGAGGACCATGATGTCCTGGCAACGGAGTGGGAGAGGAGCCTCTCTGTCCCACCATTGAGCCTGCAGAGACTCAGAGTCTGCCTCCGCCGTCGTCTTCAGATTTCCACCTGCAAGGTCGAGTGAAATCTGCAGTTGATTTTATTTACATTTTTTTCAATTCAATATTTTCCTGTTTTTTGCTTAAAATTTAAACATAGTTATTTTTCTTCAAAATAAACTTTTTAGCTACAAAAAGTTTTTCTTGCATTCCAACTATAATAGCTTCCCATTCTTGAGCTTTCCGTTATTGGTTTAATTATAACCTCCCCCTCCAGTAAGTACTGCAGGATGTGAAATGTAGTTCAGTTCAAGATTCATGGTCCAAGCTTAGCTGTATCTCAAATAATACGTAAGATTGCAGCGTGGCCAAGTCAGAAGTCTTTAAAAAGAATAACGCTGCAAATATTGGCTCTTTACATAAATTTAACGCTGTTGTCAATAAAATCCTTTAAAACGTATGAAATTCTTGTTACCATAGTTACTATAGAAACATCTGACCAAAAGATCTAAAAACACTAAATCAGCAAACTTTATAAAAACCAATACTTATCAGTCCCAAAACCTTTGGCCAGGATGGTTTTTTTTTTTGTTTGTTTTTTTTTGCTTTAGTTTTTAACTAATTATGAGGCGAATGCAAGATGGATTACCAGCTTTGAACCCTAAAAACTGTTCACATGTACGTTTGTATCACCTCGAGCTGTTACAATCTATGGAAGGGAATCTGGGGTGCTTGCCTTTCGCTGTGGCTTCACCAGTGATGGGTTCAAATCAATAAACCAGCCAGCAATTCACAATTCTCTGGTCCGGCTGAGCTACAGATGTTACTATGACCGCCGCAGTTCTGACCTGTGACCTCGGCAAGGAAGGTGAACCGAATCCACTGGGGTCCCTGTTCCTCCACCAGGAGCATGGTGACCAGCTGACAGTCCACTCCGGCCTCCTCCTTCACCTCCCTCTGCACAGCCTCCTGAATACTCTCCCGCTGCTCCATCCGGCCTGCAGGGAGGTACCAGCGCCCGTAACACTCCGGCTTCGCCTCCTGTACCATCAGAACCTCCCCCTACAACACACACACACACACACACCCGAGACTAAGGCAATATTGTCAGACAAAGCAGTAAACTCATTTGCTGGATTACTTGTATTAGTTACTATTCTAATGTAACACTAATCGACTCCCTGCATCCTAACCACTCCACTTTCCTCCCTTTTGTTCACACTCACGTATTCTGTCTTTGTCCTACTCACGTTCATTCCTCTCCCTACACTCTAGCTACACTCGTCCCATCACTATTTTGCAGTCTCCAGTCTCCTTCAGACTGACCCTCCTGCAAAGAATATAATCCACCTGTGAGCATCTTCCTCCACTCTTATACGTCACCCTGTGCTCCTCCCTCTTAAAATACGTATTAACTACAGCCATTTCCATCCTTCTCACAAAATCTACAACCATCTGACCTTCAGCATTCCTCTCCTTGACACCATGTCAACCCATCACCTCTTCCCTTCACCAACATGACCATTACAGTCTGCCCCAATCACCACTCTCTCTCCCCTGGGAACACTATCACTTCATCTAACTCACTCCACAATTCTTTCTCTTCCATCTCACAACCAACTTGTGTGGCAGAAGCACTAAAAACATTCATCATCACACCTTCAACTTCCAGCTTCAAACTCCTCACCCTCCCTGACACCCTCTTCACCTCCAAAACACTCTTCCTTGAGGAGAACACCTCCACTCCTCCTTCCAGCCACACCATGGTAGACCAGTTTAAACCCTCCTCCAACACACCTGGTCTCACTACTCTTCCATCTAGTCTCTCTCACTCAGAATATCAACCTTCCTTCTCTCCATCAAATCAGCTCATTCTCTACCTTCACCAGTCATGCTGTCAGCATTCCACTCTCCACTTCCTCCTCTCCCGATTTCCTACTGTATTAACCTCGGTGGTTTTAATGTTGTTTAATGTTTATAAGGAAGGTTTTTACCTCAGCATTAAAGATGACCGCACACACGATGTAACACACACTCCTCCTGAGGGTGACTGTCCTCAGCGGCTCGGGCGCTGAATGGAAGTGTGTGACCTGCAGTCCTTCTCCCTGCAAGAGTTTCTCCACACGTTCCTCCAGTCCGTCAGAGCCCATCCTGATCACCACTCACCTGCAGCTCAGTCAGGGTCTTTACCACACCTGCACTCGCTCCTCACACTCAGGAGGACGCTGACCCACCGCAGGAGTCCGGCCTGGGGCGAGCAGGCGGCCTGGGAGGCTATTTAACAACCACAGTACTGGATGTTTACAGTCCTGCTGATATCCTGCGCTGTGATTGGCTGAAAGAGTTAGGGCTCGGGAGGAAACTCTGCACCCAGGTTGAAAAACGCAAAATATGTAGTTTGATTTTTTTTTTTCTTTTCCCCGAATATTCTATGTTTTGAATATGTAGCTGATATTCGTTGATGCTGAAAGTGGATGGACGATAGTGATTATTTCTACTTTAGCGGAAAATGTTTCGTTTTAAGAAGGATCCACGATGGGTAACATTGTTGACATTCCCTAATGAGGTAAAGCGAAACTGTCCGAAGACTCGTTTCCTCGGAATGACTGTGACTCTTGTTGTGGGACGGAAATAATGTCTGATCGCTGTTATAACTGTAAAAAAAAAAAAAGAAAAAAAGGGGGTTGGGGGTTGGGTTAAACGTCACTGGATAAGAGTTTGGCCAAAATGTCGCCAATGAGAGCCTCTCAAATAAAATCTAGTGGACTTAAAAGGTCACTAGATTTACTGGAACTCGGGCTGCGCCCAAATAGTGCGCTGTACTGCAGTTTACCTGAACTACAGTTTACTAAAATGATACTATAATAATACTAAACTATACTTTTACTCTGTAGTACACGATACCGTACTATTCTCGACTGTAACGCTCACTATGGTATACTGTAGTAAATCAATGCTATGGTATACTGTATTAATAATATGCTGTACTGTACTCCACTGTACTGTACTCCACTGCACTGTCCTACAATTTACTGCATTGTGCTTTACTGTACTATACTGTACTCTACTGCACCATACTGCACTGTACTTTGCTGTACTCTACTGCACCATACTGCACTGTACTTTGCTGTACTCTACTGCACCATACTGCACTGTACTTTGCTATACTCTAATTCACTGCACCATACTGCACTGTACTTTGCTGTACTCTAATTCACTGCACTGCACTACTGCACTGCACTTTGCTGTACTCTACTGAACAGTACTGCACTGTGCTGCAGTTTGCTGAGCTGTACTGTATTATACTGTATTGTTATAAAGCATACTTTGCTGTACTGTACTACACTCTTAGTCGTTGTCTCCTATTTTGGCTACTCCCGCTTAGGGGTGGCCACAGCGGATCATCTGTTTCCATTTCTTCCTGACCTCTGCATCTTCCTCCTTCAAACTGACCACCTGCATGTCCTCTCTCACCACATCCACAAACCTCCTCTTGGGTCTTCCTATTTTCCTCTTTCCTGACATCCTCCTCTCAGTTTAATCTTCATCTCACCTCTGGACATGTCCAAACCAACGCAACCTTGCATCTCTAACTTTGTCCTCAAAATGTCCAACCTGAGCTGCCTCTCTAATATACTAATTAATGAGCTGCCTCTCTAATGTACTAATTTCTTAACCTGTCCATCCTCGTCACACTCAACGAAAATCTCCAAACCATTTAACACAGGTGGTCTCACTATTGTTCTGTGAATCTCACAGGAACTCACGCTGGTACCTGTTTTTCACAAATCACTCCAGCCACTCTTCTCCACCCATTCCAACCTGCCTGCACTCTCTTCTTCACCTCTCTTCCACACTCGCCATCACGCTGAACTGTTGATCCCAAGTATTTAAACTCCTCCACCTTTGTCTCCTCTACTCCCTCCATCCTAACCACTCCACTTTCCTCCCTTTCACAGTTATGAAAACTGTGGTAATAATTTAAGATAATCAGTTTGGTATTAGACCACATCCTGAAATTTTAGAGTAAGGACCTGGAATGAGATGCACCCTCTGTTTGGGGATTCATATGTTTGATAATTGTTGTGGGTTCTTTTGTTCAGATGATTTTTGAATGTAGGGAACATGGAATAGGGCACGTAGAGGATGGTGTGAAATGAGACGCACCCTTTGCCTGGGGATAGATGGGTTTGGTTAATATTGTGGTTCCCAGACCCATTTATACATTTTTACAAAACTTTGTTTTAGAGCAGTGTTTGAGTTTTGTGAACCTAGGGGATAGGGAGTAGGGCGCGTAGAGGCAGCAGCGGAATGAGATGCGCCCTCAGTCTGGGGATTCATTGGGAATTCTCTTCTCGCGCTCCTGGCGGGGTCGGACGGGGCGAAGTCGCGGCGCTGTTTCCGAGAGGATTACTTTGTAAACACTCGTCTGTGTGGAAGAACATGTCTGTCTTTCCACGCTGGCTCTGGAGGAGATGAAGCTGAGGGTGGAAAGACCAGGTTGCGGCGCTTTTTGGGGTTTTATTGTGGCGTTATGTGGAGGAAAGCGGTCTCTGTGACTCTGCTGGGAAGGCAACGCCTGGAGAAAAAGCAGAAGAGAGAGATTTGACAGATAAACACTTCAGAAGGGAATCATTTTGGGTGAAAACATGACTATTCCAGCTCTTTCCCGTCGTTTTGGAACCGCCTGTGTGCTGTTTGTGCTCTTGGACTGCAGTGCAGGTCAGTAAACACAGTAAACAGCTTTACTCTCACACGTTTGACTCATTTTATCCCTTCATTCTACATGAATTCCATCTTTTCTGACACTCCGACACACCTATCATTGAATCAGGACTTCCGGGAGATCAAAAAGACCACTTGGGATGTGCGAAGGTTTAAAACCGATTGGACGATATTTGTTAATATCGCGATATTTGCTAATATCGCGATATATGTTCTCGCGATACATCTTCTCGCGATATTTCAGAATGAGTTCTGTATAACAGCACTGAGTGTGGAAAATTATAATGAAATTCACATTTTTGTGTCATTTCTGGACTTTTATTCATTGTTACTAATCAGATGTAACAAAAAAGAGAAATCCTGACATATTTTCAGCATTGTTAAAGTACCGAGATGTTAGATTTTTTGTATTAACGTATTAATATGAGAGCTGGGCTTCAGGACGGCATTGACCATCTTTGATCATCGTTAGACATTAAGGAAAGTAGATTGCATGTTTTTGTATAAAGAGAGCAGAAGTAACTTTCCCCTTTCCATTTCTTCCTGTCCTCTGCATCTTCCTCGTTCACACCTGCATGTCCTCTCTCACCACGTCCATAAACCTCCTCTTTGGTCTTCCTCTTCTCCTCTTTCCTGGCAGCTCCATCTTCAACATCCTTCTACTCCAACCCGTCACACTCGTTCTTAGTCCTGTCCATCCTCGTCCTCCCGGCACAAATCTCAGCAGCTTTAACCCTGACGCCTCCATCACTGCCTGCATTTTTGTCAATGCCACCATCTCCAACCCGCATAACATACACAATATGATATTTATTTTTTCTGACAAGTTTGAATAGAGATGGAACCACAAGTGCCACAAAAAAATGGTGTTTTTCACACCCGACCCTCATCTTAATGGAGATCAGAAGTTAATGAAACAGCCTGCAGTGTGAGATAAAGTCTGCGTCCCGACACTCGCTTGGCCCGTCTGCTGGAATAGTACACATTTAAGAAGCTTAGGCTGCTCTGTTAAGGCTTATTTGGGTTAATGCCCCTTGTCTGCTCGGATAGAGGGGCCTTTAGATTAAGGAACATGTCCACCATCTATTGGGCTGCTTCAGTATTCTTACACCTGCCTGTAGGACTGGGCGATATTTATCATTATCGTGATAAATCACAATCGTCCTGGATTGAGCACCAAAAAATGTTGATAAAAATATTGTATTCATAATTTTGTGGCACTTCTGGTTCCTTCTCTAATCAAACTTGTCAGAGATAATAAATATGATGACATTGTGTACCGTGAAAGTATCAAAAAGCCCTACCTGCCTGCTCTTGTTTTAAAGATAGGCGTTGGAAAGGGGGCTTTTTTTTCTAGCCTGGGGCCGCTTACAGTGTGGGACAAAAGCCTAAGGGGGCCTAAACGTATTTGGACAAAGGCTGCTGGTTTCATTAGAGAGAGATCATAATTAGAGTAAAAGAGTGAGATTCCAGCCTTTGAATGGGACGTCCTGGTTGTGACTCTGTGAGACAAAAGATACGACGGACGCAGAGCCTGAATTGGGACACACCCAATATTTCACGCAGCCCTATGACACGTCCCACCACTCAAAGGGTGAAAGGCAGGGAAACACCCTGAGCAGGTCGTCAGTCCATCACACACCAAACCACACACACACACCGTCTTTGGACTGCGAGAGGAAGACCTCGCAAACCGACCGAAACCACATGCTTAGGCTGCGCAGACCGAACCCAGACTGGGAATCGAACCTACAACCTAGGACTGTATTGTGCAATATTTATTGATTTAATAATACATTAATTCAGACCGTGGGTTCGAATCCCAGACCAGAAGGTTGCCCTGAGTTACCCTGGAGCAAGGTACCGTCCCAGGCGCTTTAAAAAGCCGCCCCCTGCTGGACGGTGTGTGGGGGTTAAATACAGAGGATGTATTTGGTTGTGGTTCACTGTGTGCTGTGTTCACAATGACAGTCACTTTCAGTTTCACTTGTCCACTTTCATTAACATATTCAACCTGCAGTAGTTTGGCCCCGCCCACTCAGTAGTTGTAGGCAGTGTGTTCGCACCCAGAGCCCATCAGCGTGAGCAGGGTCAGGCCGTCTGAACCTGTGGCCAGGACACTTTTTTTGGATGATATTTGAACCGTTTCGGTCAAATTTTACCGGCTGTTTTAAAGGTTTTGTGAAATGTCACGGTGGCTTTTGGTTTTCAAAAACATGAACCTGTTGTTTTCAGCCTGGAAAAAGCTGAAGATAAGACTTCTCTGTTCAGAGTTTAGTCGGGAATGGGAAAAATGCTGACGTGGAATTGAGGTTGTGCCAGTTCAAATACTCGCCGTGTCATTTCCTTCTAGCTGCAGAATTACGTCAGCCTAGTTATACACGACCAGTCACTGGACAAGTTTCAGGAGAGCAGAAAAGAGATTTTGCTCCTTTTTTCCCCCTCTAAAAACGGGCAGATATTTGGAGATACTGTATCAGAGCCGTTTGAGAGAAAGAATCGTTCCAAGTGGTGGTGAATGGACCCAGGCGAGTTAGAACCCGTAGCCTAAACTCATAAATCAGTTCCCGTGAGGCAGAAAACTCACAAGGATATGAATAACTAGAGCTTTCCCATCATTTAGCATCATTAATTTGCGGTGGCCTAGTGATTAGGGTCATAAGGTCATGGTTTGGAATCCCAGACAAGTAGGTTGCCCTGAGGTACCCTTGAGCAAGATACCGTCCCCATCACTGCTCCCTTTGGCGCTTTTAATAGCTGCCCCCTGCTGCACTGTGAGGGTGGGTCAAAGCAGAGGTTGAATTTCGTCGGTCACTACGTGCTGTGCCGTGTTTCACAATGACCCGAATAGTCACTTTCACTTTCCTTCACTTTTCTTAACAACTGGAAGACAAGTGTAGGTCGGCTGTTGGGCTTTGAACCAAATAAAATGGCTATTTTTGTGTTAAAGACGCCCGTCTCCATTCACCACCACTGTAAAATAAATCCTCTTCATTTTCTTATCAGTACTGCATCCATCCATCCATCCATCCATCTCTCAGCACTATTTTGATAAAGCGAAGTCCTACTGAGCCCATCTCCATCATGTTGACTGAGCTTGCTGTGCCCTGTGGTCACCAGTGTTTGGAGAGACCGTGTGGGACATCCTGTTTGTAATTGTGGGATCAGCTCCCAGTAATTTAGAATCAGATATCAGCTGGAAGGGGCGTGTAATCCATAAATCGATCACTCCCTTTGGTGTAGTATTTTCTCATTGCTCATGGCCTGAGGGAGTAAAGAGAGAGGGGTTTCCAGAACTTCCGGATTTGTTTCCGTGAAGAAAATTAAATGATTTGATGTTGGTTTCGTTCTCTTGTCTCTGTGTGTGATGTGATGGAGATGCTTGTATTGAGCCTCAGAATGATCACACACTCTTATCGCTGCGTATGAGGACATAGCCGGTTAAAAGCCATTCGGAAACACATTGTCCAACACAGTTTGTCTTCTGTTTGTTTTTTCTGTTGGACTTTTGAAGACCTCTGAGCTCAGAGATGTATCAGCTGATGCCTTGGATGCATTTCTACAGACTGTCAGAAGTCTGTTTACACCTTGCTTTCTAGGAATTTTGTAGTGGTTGTGGTTTATTACTGATCAGTGACAGGGGGTCCCACCAGATCTTCCACCAGTCTGTCTGCTCTTCTGATGTTCTAGACAGTGGTGACAAAAGGAACCAGGTGAAGCAAAGCTTAAAGCCTAAACTTACTAATCCATTCATGGGAGATGGTTCTTCCACCAGGGCTCCAACCAGTCTGTCCAGACTACGTTTTATCCCCAGAACACACGAGGAGTGAGTGGGGAACACGGTGGTCCAGTCAGGTCTTGTTTCGGAACCGGACGTTGAGAGGTCTGTGCTGTTTGTGCCACAGAAAAGCAAGGAAATGAAAAGAAAGTAGTTAAGAACGTGAGCTCCTCCCCTGGGTTTCCACTTATGCTTGTGCTCTCATTCGCTGTAGCTCATCACTACCCTCACAACCGGGTTACGCTGTGGGGGTTTGGGCTCAGGTCCAGATGTCCAGAGGCATCTGCGAGTCTCTCAGAGTCTTTAAACAGTTCACAAATTGTACTTGAGACCGGGGTGTCCACTGGTCCGGGATTTGAACCCAGACTCGGGATTTAACCTCCCGATTCTGGAGTCTAGTCCCTAAATACTGGACCACCGCTGCCCAAGCAGTGAGGTCATTGGAGTTTACGGACACTAGAAGTTGTCCGACACAGTCAACTGAATTATTTATACAACCATCTCAAATCACAACCAGCACTTCATTGAGATGAAACAGACTGGTGGTTGTGGTTTAGGACAAAGTATGACTTAAAAAACTTCACTAAAGACCAGCATTTCAGACGACACCAGGGCTCAAAGCAGCCATAACCTGGATCTTAAGCCTCATTGATCACTTTAATGAAGAGCAGTTTTTTTGGATCAGTCATATTTTTTTAGAGATACTTTTTGAAACTGCTACTCAAGTGCTTGGATTACTTTGACACAGTGCTACAGGAAAGTACTTTAGATGTTTTTACTCTTTATTTTCAAAAGATTAGATACTTTATTTCTTAGATTAGATGTTCAGTTACCCACAAAAAGCTCCTATAATCCCAGTTAGAACCTTTTCATCTAGACGGTTATTAACACACTGGGGTGGAACTATTTTCTCAGGAGCGATCGAGCTCTTACGGATGAGTTGGGAGTCTCAGTGCATGACCTAATGCTCATGTGCAATCAGATCCACACAGCAATGTACCAAGATCTAGTGCTTTTCCAGAAGAGTGGAGGCTGTAGAAGAAGGCTAAAAGGTCAGTCTTGGTCAATTTTACAGCTGCTGACAGAAGATAAGGTCTTTCAGGTTGATGCTGCCGGCTTTTTGACGTGAGAGGGAGATGGGGAGAGTGCTGAGCGTGTGTGCGCTGAGGGTGTGTGTGTGTGTGTGTGTGTGCGCGTGCAGTGCTTTGTTCGGCCTTATCTAGCCTTTGCCCAGTCCAGGAAAGCTGCCTTGCCCAGCTCATCCGACTGCTGACTAATAGGTCTGCTGACTTATGGCTCTGTTACAATGGAGACAGGGGGACGAACAGCGACGGGACAGAGTGATGCCTTCATTTGAACTCTTATAGGCCTGTCCTCCTGAGACAGCACCTCAATTTCTGGACATTCTCCCTTTTGGCGTCTTGCCCTGAACCTGGAGTCCAGCAACAAGATGCACATTTTCTAGCCCGGTTTTTGGCGAGCGGCAGTGCAGAGTTGAGCTGAGTTTAGTTCAGCTTCAAGTTTGTTTGCCTTCAGCAACAGGGCTATGAGAGTGAAACGTCCTCAGCTAAGTCCAAATTTCTAAAGAAATATGTAGAGACGAGAATATGCTATAAACTTGACATTTAACGAAACAAAATAGGGTTAATAGTACAATACGTTCTTAGTAAAACACAATCAAAAGTATTGATTAAGACCAAATTTGAATGTAAAAAGGCCTGGCCTTTATGGTCATGTGATTTGTGAAAGTATAGAACTATCGTTTCATGGCCGTTATTTCTTTTCGTGTTTATTGTGTATTCATGTCCACGATTCTTAACTGAGTTTGAAACCAAAATACACAAAGCAAAAAGCGAAACTGAAAATCTGGTTAAAAAATCTACATAAAAACACACACACACACACACACACACACACACACACACACACACACACACACACGCAGAGACTTCATTTGTGTACCTGCACCTGTCCTCCTTCTTTTGGCTGTTCCTGTTTAGGGGTCACCACAGCGGATCATCAGTTTCCATTTCTTCCGGTACTCTGCATCTTCCTCCTTCAAACCGACCACCTGAATGTCCCCTCTCACCACGTCCATAAACCTCCTCTTTGGTGTAGGCGGTGATATTTCTCTTTTTCCTGTAGGTTTGACCTTGCAGACGTCTCAGTTCTCTTCGTATGAAGTGAGTGTCCCGAAGCGCGTCAGCAGACAGAGGAGAGAGCAGGACCCTGCAGCGGCCGACAAGGTGAAGCACCACACGCCTGAAGTGCACACAAGGGTCACGTTTTAATATTTTTTTATTTTACAATCATCAATAACATATATAATCTCAATGAAACAAAAACAGCTTTTTTAAACATTCAGTTTGAATAATTCATCAAATATTAAGTAAAACAAAGTCATCACATTCTAAATATCATATCGTTTTTGTTTTGTTATTTTATCTGCTTTGAGATTATTTCTCAGTTTTCCACATTTCTGTAAATTTATGATAATTTATTCGTATCAAAATTATAAAATGTTCTAGCCTGTGTAATTTGTTCAGTTTAGTCCATATATGATCATTACATGCAAAAAGAAACGTGAATTTACTGTTCTTTATGACGTCACAAAAACCAACCAATCATATGTCCCAGACACAGTCCAGGGCAGCCAATCAGAGCAGAGGTGATTTAATTAATGACCTTAAAGTGTCTTTTAAGCACGGATTCTGATTTGTTCATGAACACCACGTGGATCTGAGCTGAAAATGCAGGAAATGGACCCCTTTAATATCACGTTTGATGTTTCTGTATCCCTCATTGTCTCGCATCCATTTTCCTCCCTCGTTAACTCACTCGCCAGTGGTGTGTAATATAATGCTACAGGAACCATCTGCCTTGCCCAGATGCTGGGCCAGCAGGAGCATCCTTAATGAAAGTGTGTTTGTGCCAGAGCCACGCTGGGCACGGGCACCCTGCCCCGCACAGAGACGCTTTTCACCGGCCCAGTGCAGACACACTCGCACACTCAGCAGCTCTCACCTCTGTGTCATTGAGAAACACAAGTTTTACCAAAAAACTGGAATACAGACCGGAATATCCCACAGTGTATATTTCTGTTGGTCCAAACCCATAAAACTTTTTTTTTTTTTTTAGATATATTACTTCCACCAGTTACTTATTAGTTGATCCCTTAGTTGATTTTTTTGGAAAGGTCTTCTCCAGGACAGGTGTTGGTGACTTCAATAATGAATTAAACGAATTACACGTCCTAGCCGGTCCTGCTTACACTGCGTGAGTGTCTGGACAAGACTGTTGACATGAGGGGACACTTCCTGAAGAGAGCTGGGGAAACAAACATCCTGTTTGTCTGTTTGTTTGTAACCCAAGCACCACCGGTTGATGCTGATCTGCATCCAGCCTATAACCCTTTTAGACCCGCGATTGATTGCGTCGCCATAGCAACCAGGGCTTTGGTCACACAGCAAGCAGAGAGGGATTACAGAGGAAGCATCCGGTTGTAGATCTGGATTTGTGTATCTATTGAGATCATTATCTGTCGAAATAATCATTCAAGAAGATCTGTTCGGTTTTTCGAAAGATGAGAAAAACGGACAAAATGAAATTATTTACGACCCTAAATAAAACTGCCTTCCCTTATTGGTCTTCCAGCGACGGAGCTATAACAGATGCACGTGTCGTGTTTTTGGGACTGAATTTTTATGGATTGAAGGTGTTGTTTTCACTTTTCCTGCCTCAACATGTTCACGCTGCCTGTAAACACACTCTGGACTGAGAGTGTGCGTTGATCCTTCTCTCCTTTGTGTTTTTAAAGGTGTCCTACATTATCCCAGCCCTGGGGAAAGAGCATGTTGTCATCCTGGAAAAGAACGAGTGAGTTATTTTATTGCTTTCTTTCTCTTTCTGTTAGTCTAATCTCTGTCGTCCAGCTGTAACCCCGGACTATATGGTCTCTCTTCTCCTTTACGGAACAGAAACCCTGATGCTTTCAGGTGTAAATCGGTTGGTTGTTTTCTTCACTTTTTCTTTACGTTCATGTGGATCCTGCAGGATCTAAAGGTTCTAAACTGCAGAAGTGGAAAGTTCACATGCACAAAGGATACATTTTCTCCAGGATTTTGCCCCGACTGCCTGTTTTCTCTGATGAGCTCGAGCCACCAGTAGGGTTCTCCATGCAGTCGGAACAGAAATTCGAAGTGGATTTGTCATTTCTGGACCTAAATTTTCTCCTCCTGGTGAAAAAGGCACCAATCAGTGAGCAGCTTTTCTTTTTGACCACTGTTAAGTGCCCAACTAGAAAGTGATCAACAGTTTTTATTTTATTTCCCCATTATCCTTTATTCACTTTTACTTTTCACTGGCTTACTTGATTACTTTCTGTCGGCGGACTGCCTTTCTCTTTTGATCGGAACGCCTGGGACAGTTCTGGAAATCTCTGAATAAACTGAATGTCCCTTTTAATGAGGTGCAGTTGGTGTCGACTTGGGTCACTCTAGTAGTGAGGGTCATTTACATGCAAATTAATACTTGTTCATGATTATAAAATAATAATAATAAAAAAGGACCACTTTATTATTTACATACTGACTGTTGCACATCAGGGCTGTCCAAAAACATCCAAAATGGCAACTCTGAGGAGGGAATTTTGAAGTTTGTTACCTTGAAATGTAGTTATTTCCAGCATTTCTGATGGTCCACAGTCATGAAACTTCCATGGTTATTATTATATTAGAGTTACTTATTATTATTATTTCATCGTTATTATTTGTAGTGGTTAGTCGTAGTTGTATTATTGTTTTTATTATTATTATTATTATTATTATTATTATTATTATTATTATTATTATTATTTGAACCTATATAATACATAAGGACCCATAATCAGAAGGTCATTGGTTTGAGTCCCAGGCCAGTAGGTACCCTCAGGTGCTCTTGAGTAAAGTATCGCCCCCGACACTGCTGCCCGGGCGCTGGATGTGTGGCTGCCGCCTGTTCATGGAGAGAAGCGTTTGGTTGTGGTTCACGGCATGCTGTGTGTTCACTATGACCAGTAGTTACTTTCACTTTCACTTGTCAGGAACACCTAACATATGACGCACTTGTGGATTTACAGCTGTTGTAACCCCACCCTCTGTAATGCCATAGAACAACCACTGACTCAGTACAATGTGGGTGGTGGACCATCCTCAGCGCGGATGCAGCAGTAGGTGTGTGGGTGAAGCTGGTGTGAGTGGTTTTTAAACACTGCTAACACTCAGCGCTTCATTCGAGATGTCAGCCATGTCCGTCTACTTTGCAGGTGTGCAGCTGAGCTCATTTTCTCCACTCAGCCCTTCATTAGTGGTTCGTTTCCACCGCAGAGCTGCTGGGTATTTTTAGTAGACAGACTGTTCTCAACCTGTCAGTGCCTTTTGATTAGTGTCAGAAACGCCCTTGTGCCTGATACGCTCCTGACACACAGTAAACCCAGTTAGGCCTAGAGTGGGCCTACAGCTGCGTCCTGTGGTGAAAGATCATATTAAGTGTCTGAATGCAGAATGTGGCATGGGTAAAAATGACAGCACCTTATTTTTTGTTCATTTTTTGCAATGTGTTAAACTAAGCTCACAGAGGTTGTGTACTAAACTGGCCAAAAATGCAATGTTTAAGTGATGCGGGTTTGAATATGCCAACGGATAATGAGTGGTTCTAAAAAATGACTAGATAGGTACTCGGTGTACTCTCTAGCATCAAGTGTTGGCAGCGGTGGTAGAGTGTTCAGGGACTAGGCTCCAGGATCGGAAGGTCGTGGGTTTGAATCCCAAACCTGTAAGTTGCTCTGAGGTACCGTCCCCATCCCTGCCCCCCGGGCCCCATCACTGCTGCACAGTGTGGGTGTGGGTTAAAAGCGGATGCTGCGTTTGGTTGTGTTTCACTGTGTGCTGTAGTAGTCACTTTCGCTTTCACCTCACTTTCATTATTAGCATTAACGCTGTGTGATATTGAGTCGATTAAAGTAAAGAAACGTGAACAAATGCTCTAGGACAGCCTACTGAGCGTCTAAACCTACAAGGTTCTAGATGAAGGGGTTCCAACCACTCAGCTTAAGGGAATCATCTGATGATCTGGAATCATCTGCTCCTGTTTCTTCGCTGCTTCGTTTCTTAAGTTAGACGCTTTGTTCTGCTTGAAGGTTCAGACGAAGATCACTGTGTGGATTAACCAACACAGAACTATCAAACTGCTCAGGTACAGAGACTGGACTGAAAATGAGAGACAACAACACTGTCCTTCAGGAAGATCTGGAGAACTGCTCAGGTACAGAGACTGGACTGAACATGAGAGACAACAACACTGTCCTTCAGGAAGATCTGGAGAACTGTTCCTTAGCAATACGTTAAAAAATGAGAAAGTCTGGAAGCAAAATATGAAGAACTGAGGGTGAAGATATTTGCTCAGTACTGCATGGCTGCTTTATTTCGGAGTCCGTTAGTCTGGTTTTTAGACGGCTTAACGTTTGATTGGCTTGTTTACAAATTAGCATTTGGGTTTCATCTCCCTGAGCCTTGGCAGAGCCTGCACTGCGGAAAAAGGTACCTTCACTTTCTCTTATCCCGTCCTCCCACAGTGTTTCACCGAAGGAGTGAAAGATCTCTCTGATTCTGGATTCTGGACGTGCTCCTTTTTACCTCAAAGAATTTTCATTGCATGAAAATTTAATTTGTGCTCCAATAACCATACATCGTCGATCAGACTGGACATGCCGGGGTCCAGATTTTGCTTGAAGTCAAATGTCTCCCAAAATCTTCTTTTTTAGAGACAAAACTCTGTATTTATGACAGTTGTTGCCCCAAAAACTGATCCTAGATCAGCTCCCTTACAGCTTTACAGTCTGTCTGCTCCAACTTAAAGAGGAGCTGGAGGAGGTTTGGGACTGTAATAAGTGGAAAACACTTTCTTTAGCCAAAAAACCACCAAACCATTCGTTTAATAGACTAAGATTTAATAGATTCATTAATAGACGTTGTGTTTATATAACGCAGTGCTAATGATTCAGTTCTTCAGTTCCCGGATTCTTGAGGTCAACTGCATGATGTTTGCAGGATCTGATCTTGTTCTAACATGAGCTACAGGCTGATTTTTGGTGTCGCAGTCTGTCATGTCCCAGCCCTTTACCGCACACCAGACATGTTTTAAGGGCATTGAGTCTCTCCACTTGAGCTTTCTCAGAGCTCTGTAAAGTTTTCTGCTCCTCCGGCCAACAGTTTTCATCATCCAAAGAGCCAAACATGAGTCCTCTTGGGCTCGTGCCTGGAGAGAAAGCATTTGTTTCCCAGAAATGCTTCTGTTCAGCTTCTCTCCTTAATGCTGTGCAATCTGTTCTTTAAACGATCAGACTTCTCTGCCATTTGTTTCAGTTATGAGTTGGCGTTCAAATGTAATAATGCATCATGTAAGTATGTGTTACTTATTTAATTCAGTTGTGTCATTTTTTCCATCCATACCTTTCCTCCACGCTGCTTTTAAACTTTGATCAGCAATGACATCAGGGCCATAAATTAAGATTGCTCAAGCCAACGGGAATATGATCGAGGTGAAGTGTTCTCAAGTCATGGTATGAACTTCTAACTTTCTGGCCTAGTGGTGGACGAGAGCATGACAGGAAATTAGAAGAGTTCTTGAGATGGCGCCACTCTCTACCAACCTCAAGAACCTTCTGCACAACGTTCTTGAGCCAGCCTTCATTTTTTTACATTTTGTAGGATTTATTTAGGTGCAGTGATTTATTGCAACTGTTGAACTGAAACCAGCTCTAAACCACCGTTATTCTTCAGCACAGCCTCAACTCTCTCAGAGCAGCTCCTTTCTTCAAGTCCTTTTGTTTTCCGTTCTCTGCAGAGATGATCCCACACTGCTTCTGTCTCTGAAAGTGCTCAGAAACAGAGACTGCACTGAAAATGAGAGACAAAAACTTTGTCCTTCAGGAAGAACCGGAGCTCTGGTCCTCAATTTGAGGTCTGAGTCTTCAGAAGCTAAGAAGAAGAAATAAGTTGTGGTTCAAGACTTTTGCACCCTGCTGATGCGCAACAGGCCATGCTATGGGGAAATGCAAAAATAATGCTGATTTAGCTGAAGATACAGCTGAAAGAAGGAACTTGGTGTTGTGTAACGTTCTGCATCTAGAACTTTGTTTCTCATTTGACTAAACAATTCTTCTGTAGACCATGCTATTTAAAAACGGCTTTTTCTGTCTCATACATGTGCATTCATATATGTGCACTGCTCCATAAATTAAGAACTGGACAAGGTACAACGTTCCAGTGGACATGGGGATTTAGAACGCTTGTCAGGCATAGCAACAGTAACCATGGGGCTAAGAACGAGCAAAGTATAATAAATTATGTTTAATGAATCAAGCCATATATGTATTTATTTATTGTACACAGGATTCCGCATACACTGTAAACAAAGTGAAAATGATAGCATATAGTGATTAGGGACGAGGCCCCAGGATCAGAAGGTTGTCCCGAGGTACCCGTGAGCAAGGTACCGTCCCCATCACTGCTCCCCGGGTGCTGGATATGGCTGCACGATCAACCGTTTGTACAATTTGTCCAAATTTCACACGTAAAATGAACATGCGGTGCAGGACCCTTTACAGGAGTGCGATCTTCTTCACCTCGGAGCTCCGAGCCTAAAACAGGAAACGAGTAAATCATGAGCGACGGGGAAATGTGACGTGAAAGATTTTGATCGTTCATATTTTATGTATTTACGTCATTGTTTCATAGAACTCTGATTCGGAAACTCCCTCGCTTCTGCTGAAAGGGTGTGGTTTACGCTGAAAGGATCAGTATTTGTTAATAATTTGTTCATAATAGTTTTGAACGATATAAATTTAGGCAAACGCACAGTACGAATCCAAGACGATCAAGTGAAAATTGCAAATCACACTCCTGACATCCTGCCGGTCAGGTGGATTACTGCTGCTGCTTTTCTGCACCGCCTGCCTCAAACCGGTCCTGAACTTTATTTGCCCTTTCTGTGTTCTCCGCACTCCTAACTACCCCCCACCCCTTTTGTTTACACCTCTCAGCACTTTCTCTCTTTCTGCTGAGCTTGCTAAAATGTCCTCAGTCTCTTCCTCCTTTTGCTTTCCAATGATTTCTTCTTGAATCCCTTTATCTTCCAAACAAGGTGGTACTGTGAAAACAACAGAAAAAGGCAAAAGTAGATCAGAACACCTCACCACTTACCTTCATACACATTCTTTAAATGGACACGAAGAAAATAAGTTGAATAAAAACAGTGTTGGTGGCCCTGTTTTTATTCAACTCCTAGTTGAAGGAACCGATAAAAAGCCTGGAAAAATAAGGCTCTCTCAGCATTATTTATTATTCTTGTCATTTTAACTTGGTTAACTTTGTCATTATCTCTCTGCTAATTGATTGACTGATTGAAAGTGAAGTGAAAGTGACTATCCTTGTCACTGTGAAAAGCAGCAAAGCAGAACACAACGAAATTCAACCTTTCACCCATACATACACGTGCAGCAGGGGGCAGCTAGTGAAAGTGCCTGGGGAGCAGTGATGGGGACAGTACCTTGCTCAAGAGTACTTCAGGGCAACCTGCTGGTGAGGGAATCGAACCCACAATCTTCCGATTCAGTGTTTTGTAGATTTCCTCATCGTAAAGTTACTGACGGCACTCTCGCTCGTTGTGAACACTTTATTGTTGTACGTGTTGTTTCAGATTGCTGCTGCCAGACGACTTTACCGTGTATTCCTACGCCAAGGACGGCTCGCTGGTCACGGAAAGACCCAACATGAAGGTAGGAGACCATCTCCAACCTGGTCCAGCTGCTGGCCAACCTGAATGAAGCGTCAAATAAAACACTGGCTTCCGTTAATCGTGAAAGAACGCTAAATTGCTCTGTGGTCTGAGTGTGTGTGTGTGTGTGTGTGTGTGTGTGTCCGCCCAGTGATTCCTGGCCTGTCGTCCTGTGAGAGCTGAGACAGACTCTAGCACCGCCCAAGACCCTAATTAGGACAAGCGGCTAAGAAAATAGAGTGAGAGAGAGTGATTTGAAAAATAAGCTCTTACTTGAATTCCGCTATTCCTTATCTCGGTTATTTCGGACATTGAAAGGATCCGTTTTGGCACATTTTGATCTTTTTACATTTGCGTTAAATCGGTGAGCAAAACACAGAAGTACGATGGCGAGGAGACTGTAGCAGTAAAATCTGTTTAGTTCCACCAACTTTTTCGAAAGGTTTGTAAACAGTTGTGGACGTGGGGCAGATTGATCATCACTTTAATTCCTTCCATCCATCCTTTATCTCGACCGCTTATCCTGCCTAGGATGGTGGCGGTGCCGGAGCTTATCCCAGCACTCGTAGGTCGTGAGACGGAAAAATACTCTGAAGGTCGTCCATCGCAGGGGAGACATTCACATGCACACTCAAACCAAGGGGACAATTTAGCATCTCAGTCCACCTGTCGTGTCTCGGGACGGTGTGAGGAAATCAGGAGCTCCTGGAGGAAGAACGGAGAGAACAAACTCGGACCGTCCTGCCTGGGAATCGAACAAGCGCTGTAACTGATATTAATAATATATTAGATCATTTAAAAACAGTTTCCACTCCTTACCTGGGAAACAAATTACTGAAGACATAAGAGGACACCGCGCCCCAGTCCTGAATAAACAGTTAGGAAAATGGATGAAAGGATGGATAGCAGGAGGCCTGTCACTATGATTTATGTAGTAGTGAAGTAATGCACTGAGAATTTTGATGATTATTTCTTTTTATCTTATTGTGCAGTTTGTCACATTGTTTCATTTGGCCGCTTTTCAATTAACTGCATTTAGAGCCACAAACACGTGAGCATTCATGATCCTGCTGGTGTGGGTTTCCTCCCTTTCACTGACGCTTATAATGACAATGATGATAATAAAGTAGCTCCCCTTTGTGGAGAAAGTTCATAAAGTCCTACATCCTTCTGATCAACAGTAAACGGCTGTATTTATGTGCAAGGAATCCCTGTTAGAACTGCTCAGGGAGGAGAAAGGAAAGAAACAGGAAGGGTGAAAGGATGTGGGAGTGTAAGATATATGACTAAAGGAGAAGGCTGATCATGTGAGTGTAGAGAGAGAGAGAGAGGAAAGGGTGGATGGGTGTGTCTTGGATCTGCAGCACAGCACTTGAGGCCACATCTCGCTGGACGCCCTACCGACCTCTCCCCCTCACACGAAAACAAGACCTCCCAGCTGGCTCAGCCTCACGGTGCAGCTGACCCCGCAGTGCCTCCTGGGAGTCGTAGTCCAGTTATTCTCGTCAACCGTCTGGAGTCGAGTGCAGACATCTGAACGAAGCAAATAAAGTCGGCCTGACTTCAGATTAACAAACCACTTTTAACCTTCCACAGATTCAATTAGAAGGAATTTTTTTTGTCAAATTATTTAAAAACTTTTCAAACATTTTCTTTTACAATATACACTCGAAACAGGACAGATGACGTTAATAAAAGAGGAGGAGTGAAGATGGAAGAGAAGAAAACGCTTTACTTCCATAAATCCGACAGCAAGGGTTGAAATGAGACCGGCTGGATTTTTGATTATTTCAAAAGCAGTTGTTTATAAATAAAGTCATTTTTATTGTTTATTTACGATAAAAATCAAACACCTTTACTTTTGGGGTGGGTTGGTCTTGAAGTGAAAGTGATTATTAGTCGTTGTGAAACACGTCGAAGTGCATCCTCTGTATTTAACCCACACCGTCCAGCAAGGGGCAGCCATATCCAGCACCCAGGGAGCAGTGACCGGGACAGTACCTTGCTCAAGGGTACCTCAGGGCAACCTACTGGTCTGGGATTCAAACACTAGACCACTGCTCATCTGGTGTCTCCACCTTTGAGGAGTTTGTTAGTCTTTTAGCAGATAGAAGAGCAGTTTAACGCCAAAGTTAGTTTACATGTTTATGCGCTGAGTAAATACATTATTATAACAATTAGTTAGCAGACAAAGAATAGAAATAAAGTTCAGTTTTTTCAGCTTTTCACTTAAGTTCATGCACAGGTTTATCCATCTGGTCATTTCTGTTGGTCAGACATTTTGTGTGGAAAAAAAGGAAAGGAGATATAAGCTTTTGTTCCAACAGCAACACTATATATTAAACTATAATCGCTGCTGATTAATTAAGAAACATATTAATGCTAATGTTCAATGATTTTAGGAAAGCTTGTAGGCATGTTTGCCTGTTTATTCATATTTATTGTTTACTTACTTGTTTACAAATAATAATGATGAATGTATTCATTCATCAAGTCCACTGACTCTTAATTACTACTAATTACATAATGAATAATCTAATTAACAGTGTTAGTGGTGTTTAATTATTGGCTGATTTTGCTGGAGGGACTTTTTATGGCTGTTTATCATCTTTCTGATAATTAATTATTTATTATTTCATTAATTAATGATTCGTTAATAATTTGTTTGAGGTAAGGGACTGGATGTGTTCAGGTGTGTGTGTGAGGGCTTTGTGACTTCACAGCTGGGACTTTATCCAGTGCTAGATGACGGGAATGTGATTCAGCTCTTCTGGTGATGTGCGCACACACACACACACACACACCCCCACTCTTGAACACGGCCCATGAAGATTAAGCAGTGGAAGTGTGTTCCAGTGTGTTTCCTCATCAAATGTCTTGGAGTCTCGCCCGCTGCATCAACACAGCGACTCGAAATCCTACGAGGCCTAAACTGAAAGTTCTTGCTGAGGCTTATCTCGTGCACATGTGTGCGTTTTGGCTCGCATCCTGTTTTTCAGCCTCATTAATGCAAAACAATTCTTTCTGTTGCGAGTGGTCTCTCTGACTTTTTTGGACCATTTTCTAGGACAGCTTATTTATATAATCTGTGAAAAATCTCAAAGCTGCACAGCCTTGGGGCTGAAAAAAATTGGGCTCAGTTTCAGAACTGACAGAAATCTTGAAAGAAATCGTTCGAGCAGCGTATAGGGTTTCAAAAGCATGTTCAGATTTGTTATTTAGTGATCTTCCAGGGCGGCTGTCTCGGCTTTGCACGTGAAATAAAAAGAGGAAAGGTTGAACCGAAGGCATAAATAAATGCTGTTAGTGTTTGGTTGCAAAGTGCTGTTTGTGGTTACAGCTCTGAAATGTCTTCAGGAGGAGGTTCTCAGCTTTGTGAAGAACTGTGGTCTCCTTCACTTCTCCGAGGTTAAGATTTATTCCTCTGATTAGCTCTCATATTCCAATCCTCCTCCAAAAGACTGTGGAGACCCATAAGGAGACCCTGTGGAGGCCTTATTAGAAGAGCACAACGCTGTAGAACAAAGGATGTCTCTAGTTTGCAACATTCCCGAGATATTCATCCTTTGCTCCGTATATGAGACATCTTTGGTCATCTGGTCATCCTTGAGAACTTCATCTTTTACAGTTTATTAAGGGAACGAAGCTGCAGAGCTCCAACCAACGACCTTAAACATTGCTGTCTGTCCAACGCATGTAAATCCGACCCATCCATCCATCCTTCAGTCACAAAAACATCAGAATTCATTCCTGACTCATGTGTGCTGGGAAAAGCATCCTGAGTATTTCCTGTTCATGCCGTCTGAGCTTATCTCGCAGTGGAATTTGAATTTCTAACCCGATCCCCTGCCTCAGAGTTAGCGTTCCTTATGCTTGATGGGAAACAGGGATGTATCTTCAAAATTTCCAATAATTTCCAAGAAACTGCAAAGGAATCAGCATTTCTTCCAGCTGCTGCATGTGCACATCCTTGAGAAGGACGTCCCATGCATGTACCACAGGGTGTGGAGCTCTCAGTGTGAAATGAATAGAATTGGTCCCTTTTTCAACTCGTGACGTGATAAATTAAACGGGACGGTCCATAATGCAAAGTTCGTTTAGAAGTCCTGACTTTCATTACAAAGAGCCTGCTGACTGCTAAAGCCTACAGTGAGAATAGTCTGACCTGTCTGTTTAGAGGAAAAAAGATCTCCGTCTGCACCAGAAAGGACACGCTGCTTGGATGTGTTGCCAAGATGGCTGTTATATGGACAGAATTTCCTGTGAGGTCAATGTCAGCTCTTGGTAGAGCTGTTCTCTCTGCTGTTTATGGCTGTAGCAACTCCAGGGAGTGGCTGTGTAAAGAGGCCAATGTCTCACTTTGCTGGGCGTCCATGTTTGGTGTTGACTGATTGAGCAAAGACAATTGCTCATAACGTGTCCAATAAATTATTACCTGGTCTACATCAATAAGTGGTGATGGTGACTAACATCCTCTGTCACTTCACTGTCACTTGCACCAATGCAAAGCAGCACACTCGTCCCGTAAAGATAGGAGCTACTGTTTCACTTCTTTTGCAGCGTTTCCTCCACCGAGGAAGGTCTGAAGGTCTGAACAGATGGATGGGATGAGAAAGCCGGAGGCAGGAAACGTTTGGAAGGAATGTCATCCCTCAAAGCTGATGCTGGGAAGTAGTTGCAGCGTCAGCTCACATGGAGGGAAGCCCTGTACATGCTCCTCTGGGGATGGTACAGGAAGCGCGTGTGTGTTTCTGAGAGCGTGACTTTGTTGCAAAGGGTCAACTGTACTTATCATCTCCCACCAGCTTCAATAAAAATTCCTTTGAAGACTTTAAAGACTAAGAGCACTTTCCACATCTGCACCGGGACGTTTTCATAAATCGGGGTGGACCAACTGTCGTTTGATGATGTTTAAAGTGAAAGGTCAGCTCATTTAAGCGACTGATGTAGACAACGTGCTGGTCAGTGGAATGATGTAAGGATGGTGGTGATGATCAGGTGATGAGTTTACTGCTGAACACTGAGTGGAACCCCTGTATCTACAACCTTCTATCTTTAGACACTTTGCAGCCTGGAGCACTGAATCATTTCCCGTTGCTTTCATTTAATCTTCAATATGCCAAAGATGGTGAAGATGGTGAAGATCAACAAGGTGATTATATAAAGAAATGAGGGTCTCAAGACCTGCTCTGTATTAGTTTCTATGACAGTAAATACAATTAAACGTCCGCCTGAGCCGGTTCTTCTTTTTTTTTTTGGCTGCTCCCATTTAGGGGTTGCCACAGCGGATCAACTGTCTCCATTTCTTACGGTCTTCTGCATCTTCCTGCCACAAACCGACCATCTCCATGTCTTCTCTCACCACGTCCATAAACCTCCTCTTTGGTCTTCCTCTTCTCCTCTTTCCTGGCAGCTCCATCTTCAACATCCTCCCCCCAATATAATCCTCGTCTCTCCTCTGGACGTGTCCAAACCAACGCAACCTTGCTTCTCTAACTTTGTCCCCAAGACGTCCAACCTGATCTGTCCCTTTAATATACTCATTTCTAATCCTGTCCATCCTCGTCACACCCAATGAAAATCTCAGCATCTTTAACTCTGACACCTCCAGCTCCGCCTCCTGCCTTTTCATCAGTGCCACTGTCTCCAACCCATACAACATAGCTGGTCTCACTACTGTCCTGTAAACCTTCCCTTTTACTCTAGCTGGTACGCGTCTGTCACAAATCACTCCAGCCACTCTTCTCCACCCATTCAAACCAGCCTGCACTCTCTTCTTCACCTCTCTTCCACACTCGCTGTTACACTGAACTGTTGATCCCAAGTATTTAAACTCCACCACCTTTTGTTACCTCCACTCCCTGCATCCTAACCACGCCACTTTCCTCCCTTTCATTCACACTCATGTATTCTGTCTTTGCCCTACTCACTTTCATTCCTCTCCTCTCTAGAGCAGATCTCCATCTCTCCAGGTTCTCCTCAAGCTGCTCCCTACTCTCACTACAGATCACAATATCATCAGCAAACATCATCGTCCACGGAGACTCCTGTCTAACCTCGTCCGTCAACCTGTCCATTATTATTGCAAACAAGAATGAGCTCAGTGCTGATCCTTGATGTAATCCAACCTCTACCTTAAATGCATCCGTCACTCCCACTGCAGATCTCACCACTGTTACACTGCCATCATACATATCCTGAACTACTCTCACATACTTCTCTGTAACACCAGACTTCCTCATACAAAACCACAACTCCTCTCTAGGCACCCTGTCATATGCTTTCTCCGAGTCCACAAAGGCACAATGCAGCTCCTTCTGACCTTCTCTGTACTTCTCCATCAACACCCTCAGAGCAAACATTGCATCTGTAGAGCTCTTTCTCTGCGTAAAACCATACTGCTGTTCAATAATCCTCACCTCTTTTCTTAACTGAGCTTCCACGACTCTTTCCCAGAACTTCATGGTGTGGCTGATCAACTTTATCCCTCTATAGTTACTACAGCTCTGTTCATCACCCTTATTCTTGAAGATCAGTACCAGTACAAGGGCCTGAGCTATTTAACAGTGGGAATAAAAGGTGCCCAGAGGATGATGCCATTACCCAGGTTGACGTGGTTACATAATGTGATTGGTAACAGAAACCCAGCAATGCTGGAGGACGAAGACAGTCCAGAATCCTCTTAGTGTGGATTTGACTCTGAACGTATCGTCTGCTCACCCGTGCAGAACCGTTAAAACCGGAGATAAATAATTGCCACACGTTAGTGATGGGCAGCTGTGAAAAAGCCATTCTGTACTGTTTGTGTTAGAACGACAACACAATCATAACTGTTTCTGCACAGATTTGCTTGAAATGGCATCAGAGAGATGTTTAGATTTGTGTCAAAATTTTATAATGAGTTTATTGTGCTCGACTAATTTATGTTTCGGGGCAGCGGTGGACTAGTGTTTAGAGACTAGTCCTTGTGGGTTCCAGACCAGTAGGTTGTCCTGAGGTACCCTTGAGCAAGGTATCATCCATCTCACTGCTCCCCGGGCACTTTAAATAGCTGCCCCCTGCTGCACGATGTGTGTGGGTGAAAAGCAGAGGTTGTGTGTTGTCCTTCACAATGACAGTCACTTTCACTTGCTTTCATTTTATTGTTTTTGAATCACTGTTTGCTTAAATAAAAATAACCTCCAAGCAAGTTATATTTTTATCTACTCCAGATACAGTTCAAAGACATTTCTACTGAAACAGGCCTCAATTATTTGCTTAGAGAAAAAAAACTGGTATCAGCCTGCAATCCCAGTCATGCATCCTAATGTTTCAGATTGATAAACGATAAAGGACTCTCAAATGATGGCATGAAATCTCTTCTGTCTGAGTCGACGTAAGTCAAATGTCCAGAAATCTGATTTGAATCAAATTGGAAGGACCTACAAATGAGGCTTGAAATCAGATTTGGTGACACTCTGCTGCTCACATGCCTAACATGCCCTTTTTTTGTTTCTCTTTCTGTCTGTCTCTCAGAGTCATTGTCATTACCGTGGTTACGTGGAAGATGTAGAGGGTTCTTCGGTGGCTCTGAGTCTATGCTCTGGGTTACGGTAGGAGAACCAACCTTAAAGCATGTTTCCAAGATGGTGTTTTAATGTCAATATTTTAGTGATGAAAGAATGTTTTAGGCTTGTTAGCACAACATGCCAATAATTGTGTATAAAAGAACCAAAAGAGAGGAAAAGAGCGTCTGCCACTGATTATAAATGTGTTTCTGCCAGGGGTGTGATCCACACTGACAACACAAGTTTGGGCATCGAGCCTCTGGAGGGCTCTAAGCACGAGCACCTGGTTTACCGGCTAGAGGATGTGAAAGAGGAGCCTCTGTCTTGTGGTACCCCACACTCTGATCACCATGACAACCAAGCTTCACCTGAACAGCCAGAGGATAGCCACGCCCATGACCTCAGAGCTGGTCAACCTGCCAGTCTGATCCGGGTCAGTGTGAGGGAGTAACACTAGTCCGAGTGCAGAAAACTGCTCGTTAGTGCTGTGTTTTTACCTCTTCTCCACTTGTGTGTCCCAACTGCAGAAAAAGAGGGCGGTGATGCACCAGACTCATTTTGTGGAGCTACTACTGGTGGTCGACAATGAAAGAGTAAGTACCTCCTCGATGCCATGGATGGTCTCAATGAATCCAGTCTAAACACAGTTTAATTCTAACCAGCTTTAAAGTCAATATTCACTACCACCACCATTATTCTTCAGCACAGCCTCAACTCTCTTAGACCAGCTCATTTCTTTAAGTCGTCTTCAGGAACATTTCTTCAGGCTTCTTGAAGGACGTCCCATAGCTCTTCTTTGGACTGCTTTGTTTTCTCTGTGGAGATGATCCCACACTGCTTCTGAAATTGCTCAGAAACAGAGACTGGACTGAAAATGAGAGACAAAAACTTTGTCCTCCAGGAAGAACCGGAGCACTGGTCCTCACTTTGAGGTCTGAGTCTTCAGAAGCTAAATATGAAGAAATAAGTTGTGGTTCAAGACTTTTGCACCCTGCTGATGCGTAACAGGCCATGCTATGGGGAAATGCAAAAATAATGCTGATTTAGCTGAAGATACAGCTGAAAGAAGGAACTTGGTGTTGTGTGACATTCTGCATCTAGAACTTTGTTTCTCATTTGACTAAACAATTCTTCTGTAGACCATGCTATTTAAAAACGGCTTTTTCTGTCTCATACGTGTGCATTCATATATGTGCACTTGACAAGGTACAACGTTCCAGTGGACATGGGGATTTAGAACGCTTGTCAGGCATAGCAACAGTAATCATAATCAATCTTATCCAGAGCGACTTACAACAAGTGCTTTGTTTCCACATTTGAACTTCATATTAGTGACCAGTTATGATCAACAACCACTGATGAACTATTAGAGCCAAGTAACACATTTATTAACCCTGGGACTAGAACTAAAGAAAGTGTCGTTAGTGATTTTTAATATTTCTTTTTTGGAAGAAGAAGAAGAGAAAAGAGCAGAGGTAAAAGAGTGGGACTGTTTAGGAAGATTATTCCCTGAGAAATTCCTTGAACAGGTGAGTCTTTAATCCATGCTTGAAGACAGCGAGGGATTCTGCAGTTCTGGCCATCAGGGGAAGTTCGTTCCACCACTGAGCCAGGACTGAGAAGAGTCTCGATGCATGTCTTCCTCTTCTCTTCAATAGTGGAGGTTCAAGACGAGCAGTGCTTGATGGTCTGAGAGGACGAGAAGAGACACGTTGTTTGATAAGTGCAGTCAAGGAAGAGGATGCAAGACTGTTTTTAGCCTTGTAAGCAAGAATTAGAGATTTAAACCTGATCTGAGCAGCCACGGGGAGCCAGTGCAGGTGGCGTGGTGGAAGAGAACTTGGGAGGGTTGAAGACGAGTCTTGCAGCAGCGTTCTGAATCAGTTGCAGTGGTCTTGTTGCCTTCAGTGGAAGACCTGCCAGAAGAGAATTACAGTAGACCAGTTTAGAGATGACCAGAGACTGGACAAGCTGGTGGGTTGCCTGGGTGGTGAGGAAAAGATTAATTCTTCTAATGCTGAAGAGAAGGTGTCTGCAGGACCTAGAAAGATTAGCGATATGAGAGGAGAAAAGAGCTCATCATCGAATGTGACACCCAAGATTTCTTGTGGTTCTAGATTGGACAAGAAGTGATTTTCCCAAATGGATATGAAGATCCAGTTGTGGTGATTGATTGCCTTCTAAGTAGAGAAGCTCAGTCTTGTTAGGGTTAAGCTAGAGGTGATGCAATGTCAGACAATTTGGGTAGAGACCTGTTGAACATTGGAGGGAAAAGAAAGGATTAGTTGTATGTCATCTGCATAAGAATGATAGAAGAAGCCATGAGAGACTATGACCTCTCCTAGAGAGCCAGCATTTGTCAGATTTGAGGTTTGACCTGAATGGTCCAGTGGAGGGGCTTCATCTCAACGTCCAGCTCCTTAAAACCAGAAATCATAACGGACCACTACAAAACTTTTTTTTTCCCCATTAAATGTTGTTCTATCAATGCTTTTTTCTTTATTTTCTGAACTGAAAACTTGAGGGTACCTTATCATTACAGTACTGTCCCCTCTCTCTCTCTCTCTCTCTCTCTTTCAGTTTAACTACACCAACAGGAACCAAACGGCTGTGAGGGAAGAGATGGTGCAGCTTGCCAACTATGTAGACAGTGTAAGTGCTGATAAACAGAATTACGAAAAATTGATTTTCCAAAATTGTTTTATCATCAGACCTACTAAATGACCATTCTTCTCATCTCTCTCTCTATCTCTCTCTCTCTCTCTCGCTCTCTCTCTTTTTCTCTCTTTCAGATGTATGTCCCTCTGAATATCCGTGTGGTGCTGGTGGGGTTGGAGATTTGGTCCATAGTGAACCCCATCAGTACGGAGGGCAGCGCAGGTGAAGTTCTTGGCCGGTTCACTCAATGGAGAGAGAAGGAGCTCGTACACCGTCGTCGCCATGACAGCGCCCAACTCATCCTGTTAGTGCTCCCACACTGCGCACACTTTCACACCTTTACAGCACTACCACCCTGCCTGAAATTCCCAAAAGGGCCCAGAGACTACCTTGTTTGTCTGTCTGTTTCTTTCTGCAGGAAGAAGGGGTTTGGAGGTACAGCTGGGATGGCGTTTGTGGGGACAGCCTGTTCCAGGAGTCACGGAGGCGGGATCAACGCGGTTTGTTTCTCAGTTTGTTCTCATGCCTTTGCTTTCAGGAGCTTCATCTGCTGCTTAATACTAAAACTGTCTCCTTGTGTCTGTTTGTGTGTCTTTTTGCTCTGTCTTTAGTTCACCAATAAAAACGTGATGTCCTTTGCCTCCATCGTGGCTCATGAGCTGGGCCATAACCTGGGGATGAACCATGACGACGGACGATCCTGCAGATGTGACGTGGGCAACTGCATCATGAACTCGGGGGCAACGTGAGTGTAGGGCTGTGTGTGTGTGTGTGTGTGTGAGTATGAGTTGCTACCAGCTGTTTTAGAAGTTATAAAGGATGTTCTGGATGACAGTAGAGCTCACGTTCTCTCTTCTTCGTTCAGAGGCTCGCGAAACTTCAGCAGCTGCAGTGCGGATGATTTTGAGAAGATGATTCTGAATGCTGGAGGTAGCTGTCTGCTGAACATCCCACGGCCCGACGAAGCATACAGCGCCCCCTACTGCGGAAACAAGCTGGTGGATGTGGGAGAGGAGTGCGACTGTGGCTCTGAGGAAGTGAGTCCAGCTTCTGTGGAACATGTCGAGCTTCCACAGAAGCTCAGCTTTGATGCCAAAGCAACGTGCAGTGTCTAAATGGCACAGATTCTGTAAAAGAGATGTGATTTTATGGTTTTAAAAATCCTAATCCTGATCCTTTAGGGGGCTTGACCATCAGTCCTGGTTGAAGTGGGTGCTTGCAGCAGGGAGGGATGACCTGGACATCAGTCACTTTAGAGGGCAGAGAACAGGCTAACAGAGGAAGAGCTCTTGATATATTTTGTGTGTGTGTTGCTCTGCAGGAGTGTGAGAAGGACCCCTGTTGCGAACCCAAGACATGTAAGCTGCGGGCTGGAGCAGAGTGTGCCTACGGAGTCTGCTGCAAACACTGCAGGGTAATAACTGCTCATAATACTAGTAATAACTACTCACACACAAATGTCATAAGCGTGGATTTGACCATAAATAAAATGCAGTCTGCAACACTGCATAGAGTCCCTGTGTCCACTGCATATGAGCTACATAATGAAAACTAGTCATTTTTCCTGATTTGATTTCAAATCAAGCATCTGCTTCTCCACGTGTGAACAAACACACGGTATGAATTGAAAGTTGAAAGACTTCACACACAATATCTCCAACTGTTTCCAATGGACGGCTTATCATTCAATGAAATGAGATGAAAAATCTTATTTGTCCATAGATTATTAGAAAAGAATACAGAAAGGGGAACTAATGTTTTAGGACAGGCTGCAAAATGGTTCTAGATAAAGGGGTTCCAACCATTTGTAAATGAATCCCCTGATGATCCGGGATCACCTGCACCTGTTTCTTCTCTGCTTCATGCCTTAAGTTAGACGCTTTGTTCTGCTTGAAGGTTCAGACGTAGATCACCGTGTGGATTAACGGACAAAAAACAATCCGGTACAGGGACTGGACTGAAAATGAGAGACAACAACTTGTCTGGAGGACTGTTTCTCCACATGCCTGGCTGTTTAGAAGCAAAATATTACAAAACGAGGGGTGGTTCCAGTGGTTTTCCAAATGATATATGTAATTAATACACTCTCTCTCTCTCTCTCTCTTTCTTTCTCTCTTTCCTGCGTTTTACCTCTCAGTTCCTTCCTGGCGGCACTGTGTGTAGGAGCAGTACAGATGAGTGTGATCTGTCTGAGTATTGTAACGGGTCATCTTCTCTGTGTCAGAGTGACGTATTTAAACAGAATGGCCAGACATGCCAGCAGGGCCGGGCCTTCTGCTATAATGGGCAGTGTCAGTATTACGACGGGCAGTGTCAGGCCATATTCGGTCCCAGTAAGTACAACTTCTGATTACCCTTCATATATATATATATATATATATATATATATATATACAGTACTGTGCAAAAGTTTTAGACAGGTGTGAAAAAATGCTCTAAACAAAGAATGCTTTCAGAAATATAAATAATGATTGTTTATTTTTATCAATTTACGAAATGCAAAGTGAGCGAACAAAAGAAAAATCTAAATCAGATCAATATTTGGTGTTAGTAACTTTTGCCTTCAAACCAGCATCAGTTCGTTTAGGTACACTTGCACAGAGTCAGGGATTCTGTAGGATTATAGTCGGTGTCTGATCAACCAGTTTTACCAAACAGGTACTGACGATCATCAATGTCGCACGGAGGTTGAAACACAGTCATGTTTGGAACGACCGACCGGCCGAGTTCCTTCAAAAACTGTGTGCAAGTGCATTTCATGTCATTTGTGTATTTCATATGTCATTTCCCAGACAGGGACAGGCTAGGTTCTTTCTGTGTGGACATGTTCTCCCCATGCCTGTGTGTGTTTCCTCTGGGAGGTCTAGTTTCCTCCCACCAAGCAGGTTGAATGGAGATGCAAAGTTGTCCCCTAAGTGTGAGTGTGTGTGTGTGTCTGTCTGACCTGTAATGGACCGGTGACCTGTCCAGGGTGTGTCCTGGCTTTTCACCCTGTGAGAGCTGGGATAGACTCCAGCACCCCCGCGACCCTGATCAGGACAAGCGGCTCATAAAATGAGTGATAGAGAAAAGGGGACATCAGGGAGTGCACTAGGATGCACTAGGGTGCGTCTCTTCCCAGCAGTGTCGGTTCACCACTGTCTGTTACTTTGTGTGTGAACAGAAGCGAAGGCTGCTCCTGAGGCTTGTTTTAAGGACGTGAACTCTAAAGGTGATCGCTTTGGGAACTGTGGCTACCAAACCTACGGCTTCAAGAGATGTGAGAGCAGGTACAGTTGAACGGAGATATTTTTTTCGAACGTTCACAAAAAACACAACGGACATTTGAAGCGGGACATTTGAAGCGGGGCGTCCAGCTGTGGTCCTAGAGGTCTGGTGTTCAGTTTGGTGATTTCCAAGCTCCTGGTTCATCTCGCCTGTAAGGTTTCATGAGTGGGTTTAAGGAAAGGGACTATCAAACCGTCCCCTCCTGGCCCAGATCTGTGCACCCCTGCTGCAAAGTGTGTCTAGCCTGGAAACAGTTGCCATGAAAGAATGCATTTCTGGGCTGAGCGTAGTTAGAATCTTTTTTTATTTCTCTTTCTCTCTCTCAGAAATGCTTTGTGTGGGAAGCTACAGTGTGAGAACGTCCAGTCTAATGTTATATTTGGCATCAAGCCGTCCATCATCCAGACGCCCATTGGAGATACCACCTGTTGGGGAGTGGACTTCCAACTGGGCACTGATGTCCCTGACCCAGGCATGGTCAACGAGGGAACCAAGTGTGGAGACAACAAGGTTAGCCTAAACACACTCCTTCCTGTTTACCTTCCTAAATTGTGTTCCATTTGACCTGCTAGTTAGTCCCCATTTTGTGTAAAGCCACCAAGATGGAAGGCTTGTGAGTGCACCTAGGATTTGCCACCTGCTCAACACACTTGGAGGAGAGCATTAACTTCCCATATTGATATCTGAGCTAACTGGTACCTGCATTGTCCCACACATGGGGACCATCCACTCAGTGACTCTAGCTATTCTCTTCTAGTGATCTGTCCACGGGTCGAGCAGATGAGAGAGCCACTCGGCTCATATCCGGCCGTCTTGAATGACTAACACACACTGATGAAGTTGAATAAATTTTTTATTTGATTCTTTTGATATTTTGTAGCGTTTTCTGAAGCGTTATGGCTCGGTTTACAGGTTTGCTTGAACTACGAGTGCAGGAGTGCCGACTTGCTGAATTATGACTGCGATGTAGAAAAGAAGTGCCACGGACACGGGGTAGGTCACCTTTATACTACCTTACCTGATTTCCAGTGTCCACAAACTAAAAGTGAAAGTGACTATTTGTCAATGTGAAACAATATAACTCTCTGCTGGGGGCAGCCATAACCAGCACCCGGGGTGCAGTGATTGGGACAGTAGCTTGCTCATAGGTACCTCAGGGCGAACTTCTGGGCTGGGATTCAAACACACAACCTTCCGACCCTGGGGCCTTGTTCCTAAACACTAGACTAAGACGCCTACTCTTTAGATAAAAGATGCCTTCTCATTTATCAAAGCAGAGAAGATCATTCATCGTCTCTCTCGGGGGCACTAGAGTTAAGCTTTCTCAAATCTGGCAACCCTTTGAGATCATATCAAGTCCTTTAATCTGGATATGGTCTCCAGTGGACAGGTGAACCCTGAGTATTGCTTTAATGTCTGCTGTGACATGAATGAGAAGTTTCTAACAAAATAAATGTGCCACATTTATTGCTCGTTCGCTGCAGGTGTGTAACAGCAATAAAAACTGCCACTGTGACTATGGCTGGGCGCCTCCGTTTTGTGAGTCCACAGGCTACGGAGGAAGCATAGACAGCGGACCCACCTGGAACGGTAGGCTTACTCTACACTAAAGACATGCAAATGATCATCATCCTGCATTACCGTGACCAAAATAAGGTTCAGTCGTAGGAATGCCTTGATTTATTACAAACACAACCTCTGGGGTCGGTCCAGCTGTTCACCGCACACAATAAAAAAGAGAAATGGACATTTGTGATGTTTTTATGTGTGCAAGTTTCGTCACTTCATCATTTATTCCTGTTTTTTTTTTCATGTGCTCATTTATTAATTGTGATTTTAATGCTGAGTTTACTGGTTCATCTTATCCAACGCAATTTATTGCACTGCTGATCGTGTGTTAACCTTAATAGGATCGTTAAAATGAGCTGAACGCAGCAAAACTGTTATGAGAAGCAACGATGCCTCCCCATTAGCACCATCTTGTGGATCTTCTGTCCCAGCACCCGCTGCCGAAATGTCCCAAAAAGGAGCGATTTCTGCAGTATCACTCCAGCAGTGATTTTGTAGAGTGGAAATGAGTTCGTTTTCTCTCCTTTCAGATAAAGACACCTCCACGAGAGACGGTCTCCTGGTGTTCTTTTTCTTCATTCTTCCTCTCCTGGCTTTGGGTCTCTTCGTCTTCTTCAGGAGAAATGAGCTTCGGCGACGCTTCTGCAGGAAAAAGCGCTCTCAGGGTTACGAGTGAGTCCACCTCTCCACCGTCAATCCATAAAACATGGCGGGGTTTTTATAACGTATCACACGCACCTCTTTATCTTTTAATGAACAGGTTTGCAGTAAAAACGCTAAAAATATCTGTATCTCCATCAAGTAACTGACTTTTACGAGAACTAAGGGTCTAATAAGCCTCGTCAATGCACGGCAAGGTCACAGTCGCGAATGTTTGTTTGTGCAGAACGGACGACAGCCGAACCCCTGGGAATCAGCGTGGAAACCCCAGCAGCATAGTGAAAGATGGAGTGAGTGAAAACAAACACTCATCCCTCAAACATCAGCTCACACTGCTCACTTAACCAGCACACCTCCAGTATTAATAATACTAAACTTACGGCTAACACACACTCAACAGTGTGTAACTAACATGTAGTAAAATATTTCTGTGTGTGTGTGTGTGTGTGTGTGTGCGTGTGTGTGCGCGTGTGTGTGTGTGTGTGTGTGTGTGTGTGTGCGTGGCTCTTCTTTCTCTTCTGTTTGTAACAAAGCATCAGGCTCAGTTATTGCCACCCGAGGAGGTAAATGTTTTTGAATATGTGGATGTACAGTACTGTGCAAAAGTCTTGATTCCCCCTCTTTTCTTTGTTTTGTAGGACAATTAGACATTTTGTGATTTGTGTACAAACACACGTAAATCCAGTCTGAACTCAACAAGTTTCATTCTAACCAGCTTTAAAATCAGTATTCCACCACCGTTTTCCTTCAGCACAGACTCAACTCTCTTAGACGAGGTCTAAGTCTCTTTAAGTCGTCTACAGGAACACTCCTCCAGGCTTCCTGAAGGACGTCCCGAAGCTCTTCTTCGGACGTCGGCTGTTTTCAAGATGATGAGGAGAAACAAAAACTTCAGGAAGCCTGGAGGACTGTCCCACAACTTTACTTTAAAAAGACAAAAAAAGTGTGGGGGAGGGGTGGATCAAGACTCACGGCAGTGTAACTCAGACCGGCTGTAATTGGCTCCATGGGAAAACACAGCAGCTGCTTTTCTGCCCGTTCTCAGCGCCTCCTCTCTTTCCCACTCATCATTTGTTCTCGTTTTCTTTATGATGGAAGGATGATTTTTTTTTATCTTTTTCGCAGCAACAAAACCCCTCTAAGCCAGTCTGAACATCTGGATATTATCACTGGATTCGAGTCCCAGAAATGACACGCTGTCGTGAAAGTGAAAGTGACTACTCACATCATCGTGAAACGCACCGCACAGTGAATCACAATGAAATTCAACCTCGGTTTTTCATCCATACACACTATGCAGCAGGGGGCAGATTTTTAAACGCCCGGGGAGCAGTGATGGGGGTGGTACCTTGCTCAAGGGTACCTCAGGGCAACTTACTGGTCTGGGATTCGAACCCATTATCTTCTGATCCTGGGGCCAACTCCCTAATCACTAGACCGCCGCCGTCTTTCGTGCACAGAGAGGGGTTTTGTCGTTGCGGTTTGTGTCGTAATGCCCTTTGTTCTGTCTCGTCTATGCTTGCTGAGACCCTGCATGTTCCTCTGCTTGTCTGTACGTCCCTCAGTCTGTATGACTAAGTCTCTTTCCCCGGTTAAGAAAAACGATTTCTTGGTGGCGTCATAAACCGCTGTGACATAATGAAGATATTCCTGGTAGCTGTTTAAAGGGCCAGTGCACTTTTTTTTTTAATCCTTTAAAACAAATCAAACCACCTTAACAGTAAACTGTTGGAAACTGATTTGATTGGAGTACTTTTGCAAATCAAGCCGATTTAACTGCAGGAACCCTCTGTACCCTTGCTCTGAAGTGACTTAATTATTAAGATGCAGTTTGTTTCTAATTTTTTATGTGGAGGTGTAATAAAATCCCAGGCCAGGACGAACAGGTTTAATTTATCAAGCGAGATATTGTTCTTTACTGTCAGGGCTGCGTGTCCTGGCCTGCGTCTTGCTGGAATATCCTCATTATGGTGACGTGAATTAAGACAGCGGTGCAGAGCTTCTGGAGCTGATCGCTTTCCTCAACATCTCCAGTCGAGCTCATTCAACAAACAGATGTGTGTTCAGGGACGGACGAGCGGAAAAGGGTTTCATCATCAATGTCTAATTGCAGGTGATTCGGACGAGCAACACGTCATCAGCGCCAGCGTACGCCGCCAGGCCACCGCGTCCTCCGTTCGCACGGTAAACCCCCTTTCAGTGTGACTGCACCTCACGTCTTTAAAGTCTTTGTTTCATCATGAAAGACGAAAATCAGAAAGACGTCTGTCTTTCTGTCCCTCTATCCATCCATTCATCCATCTATCTATCTATCTCTGTCTATTTATCTATCTGTCTCTCTTTCTGTCCATCTATCCATCTATTCATCCATCTGTCTATCTTATCTATCTGTCTATCCATTTGTCTGTCTTTCTGTCCCTCTATCCATCCAGTCATCCATCTATCTTATCTGTCTGTCTATTTATCCATCTATTTATCTGTTCATCTATCCATCCATTCCTGCATCTGTCTCTGTCTATTTATCTATCTGTCTCTCTTTGTGTCCATCTATCCATCTATTCATCCATCTATCTTATCTATCTGTCTATCTATCTGTCTGTCCATTTATCTATCTGTCCATCTATCCATCCATTCTTCCATCTATCTGTCTGTCTGTCTGTCTGTCTATTAAGTTCAGTTTGTCTTCATTTTAATTTAAGATTAAGGCCACGATGACATGAAAGGCGCTGAGTGGTGTCGGTAGTCTGTGGTTGGGAAACGGGGCTTTAGACCAAGAGGTTACAGGTTCAAATCCCTCCAGCAGCGCTGGGATCCTGAGCTAAACCCTCAGCCCGGAGTTCCTCCAGGGAGACGGTCCTGTGATGAGGACCTGGAGGTCACTCTGGATAAGAGTGTCTTTAAATGTACAGCATGCTTAACGTAAAACACTCCACAGGGAAAATTTCACCACAGATCTGGCTGATCTCATTTCAGCGGTTCCTTTTTGTACGTGGAGGCATGCCCACATGTGCAGATCCTAATGTTTGCCCCTCTTCACAGGCCGCCCCCTCCTGCTGCGCAACTTTTGCCTCAGAGAGCAGCTCCCCCTCCCCCTGTATAACGCACGACACACATGTCGGCTCAGACGAGTGTGTGCATGTGTGTGTGTGTAACGAGAGTGTTGGGGACACGTCCAGGAGGAATCAGCTGCTTGCGTCCCACCCCTCCCATGTTACCCACTCAGCTGTGGAGCAGTTGTCATCTGTCCATCAATCAGCCACTAAGATGACCGCCTTTCTTAGAGGACCCTACTGCAGTGCGTCACCGAGGACAGGCCTGGGGGTGGGACCTACAAAAAAAAGAAACCTCAGCCAATCAACTGTGTCCCCTGTCGCTTCTGAATTACGGTGTCTATGGCAACAGCCCTTCATTTACATTATTATGACTATTACTATGTGCTGTAAAGGACCAGGACCACTGCAAACAGTTGCACTTCAGAAATATTCACTGCGTATTAGAATGTAAAAAAAAAAAAAAACATAAAACCCGTCTTAGGCTTTTTGAAGAGTCGGATACGACCGATATTGAAGTCATTGTTTTATAAAGTTAGTTATCTCAGTGTGGAATTCAGAGCGGCTTCTGTCGACTAAAGAGATGATTTTAATGCAAAGTATTATTTTATGTTGTTTCATTTCATAAAGTGTACACAGTACATACATACATACACATATATATATATATATATGTATTATGAGTACAAATCATTATCATAATGAAACTCTTTTTCATTTATTTGTCCATTTCATTGTGCGTTTACTGATAAATGGTTTAAAAAAAAAAAAAAAATTTTCCTGTAAACGTGAGGTTTTCACAACAGCGACAAGATCTTTGCCGTTTTCTTTCACTATAAAACCAGCTTGATTTCATAAAGATGAAGGATGCAGTAGGCCGGTGCTAATTTCACAGCTTTTGAGTGATTTGTGGGAAGCCGGTGATTTTAAAAGTGCCTTGAGGGAAGACCGGTTGGGAGTTGTTACAGATTTAAGGATTATCCTATTAAATAATTACAACAATCATTGAATAAAAATCACTTACAGTACATGATTAAAAAGATTCTTCAGTTATTGGGGGGAAAAAAACATTTAAAAACGTAAATCCATTCAGAACCCAAACCTACACTCTGGCAGGACGTCCTGAACGTCTCCTGCGTATTCCATCAGCTCCCTGCTGCTGCGTATTACACGCAGTAGAGATTTACCGAGGCCACGACCGGCCAGGAGCTTTTGCAGGGAGGGATGTCCGTTACTGTACGTGACATTAATACATAGAAATAAAAGGTACTGCGATTAGATGTTGCTGCTGTGGGATCGCGAGAAAGTAAAAAAGGAAAAGCATCCAAATTTTGAGCGCGATTCAGGACAGTAGGATTAAACATTGGTCTGTGTGAACGTTCACAATGGAAATGGCAGCTGTTTTTTAAATTCTGTTAAAAAAAAAAAGGCATTTCATTTGACAGGAAGGATCAATGAAACATACACACACACACACTCACAGACACTCTCACAGACACTCTCACAGACAAGGCCATAAGCCCTCAATTTGTGCGAAACTGAGGTCATCAGACTGTTATTAAGGGCGCTGTTTTATTTTTCAGGTATTCGTCTCTCGAACCGTGGATCCTAATGACTATTCAGGTTTTTAATTCCGCGTTGCTTCCTTAGAGTCGAAGGTCAAAGTTCGAGAACCGCAATACACGCCGACTTCAGCTCAGCCACATACTGTGGAGCTGTTATCAGTGTTTGGGACGGTCCAATCAAGTGCTTTAGCTCCACTGCAGTATAATCGGACGATCTCAGCGAAGCCGCCGTCCCTCTTACGAGGATGTTCATTCGGGCGGTGCTGGTATGGGGTGAGAGATCTGAAGGTCACGTTTGCTGTATTGTCGTGTGCCGGAGTTCCTGCCGTGTTTAAGGGCTACAAGATGTTGACTAGTGGGTTCCTCGAGTGCCCCGTTCTGTATCGCAATATCCTCGGTGTAGCTCTCGGCGGGACGGCTCAAAGATAACAGCCTAATTAACGCTTTCTCTGGGGCAGATATGCAGGTTAATACACGAGATGTAGTCCAGCGTGGGCTATGTCACTCACACACACACACACACACACACATTGAAATGCTCCTGCTGATTTTTTTATCCCCCCCCCAAACACTGAACATCCAAGTGTCAAACGATATGTTTCGAATAACATCCAGTATTTTTTTTTACCACTTTTTCTCACCGTTTGTGCAACATTTCACGTTTGCCAGAATGTCTTCTGTAATGCAACTCGGCGCTTGGACGCATAAGTGACAGAGCTTTTATTTTAGTGAATTTTATAGATCAATTTGTTGATTTTTTTTTTTTTTTTTTTTTATTATTTCTTTTTTTTTTTTCCCCCTCCTTCTTTGCTCCTTTTCTTGATTCTCTATGGTCTGATTGCACTGTGTTCCCAATTCTTCCAGGTCGGCTTGAGGTACAAGTTAAGATTTGACCTAGAACCAAGTAAAGAACAGCATAAAGACGTATCCAGAGCCCAGTTCCAAATGGTTAAGTTCAAGTTCAGCTCAACGCTGAGTTACTTTAACATGCGCTTCAGTGAAAAAACGAGAGAAGGGTATATATAACACCGTATGCATGCTCAGGTACTGAACACGGGACCCTGAGCTCACCGTTTGGCGTTGGGCTTGTGCTGGACACGTGTGGGAGCTGTGAGATATTAAGCCAATGTTTCACAATTTAAGGACAAGATTCAAGACTCTGTGCTTTGTGGTGTGCTGGTGATGGGTTTTGATATTAATATTGCAAATAAAAATAAAAATCACTGCTATGTTTCTACGAGGAGTCCCTGATTGAGTTTTTTTATGCATCGTCACCATCGTTGCTGCATTCACAGCTACACAGCTTTGCACAAGTCTAAGACAATCTGACTTCTCATTACACAAATCAGAATTAATCCAAATTTGAATTCATTACAAATTAATACGAGTGTTTTATGCTGTTGATATGAGCTGGTTTTAAGAACTGATTTAGTTCCAGGTTCTCCTTGATTCACCCTCACACAGTAAACTCTGCACGTCCATCAGTAGGACCGGGTTTAACTTCATTTTTGACATAAAATCTGAATTTATTCTTATCTTATATATTTGTGTATTTTATATATTTTAAAATGAGTGATTTTCAGAGCACATAAAAGCAGGTGAATAAAACTCCAGCACAGCACTGCACATAAAAAGAATTGCACTCGTTTTTTTTTGTTTTTTTTTAAAGCAATCTTGATGGATTTTCCATTTACAACAAAGGTTCTTTTGAATAAAATGAACAGCAAGGTACCGTCCCCATCATTGCTCCCTGGGCGCTTTAAATAGCTGCCCCCTGCTGCAGGGTGCGTGTGGGTGATAAGCAGAGGTTGCATTCGGTCGTGTCTCACTGTGGGCTGTTTCACAATGGCAATTAGTCACTTTCACTTTCAAGGAAAACAGACCCGATGCTCTCCTTGGGAAATATGGCATCAGCTTCTCCAGCTTCTATTTGTCCCCTAAAAAGCCTGATGTTATTGTGCCTTCAGGACTCACATATGAATAAAATGTCCAGTTCAACTGGACGTCCTGTCTTCTTCTTTCGGCTGCTCCCATTTAGGGATCACCTCAGTGGATCATCCGTCTCCATTTCTTCCGGTCCTGTGCATCTTCCTTCAAACTGAGCACCTGCATGTCCTCTCTCACCATGTCCATAAACCTCCTCTTTGGTCTTCCTCTGTTCCTCTTTCCTGGCAGCTCCATCTTCAACCTCCTCCTCCCGATATAATCCTCGTCTCTCCTCTGGACGCGTCCAAACCAACGCAGCAGACGACATTTATGTACACTTACATTACCCTTCATTTCCTCATGTTTTGCTTCCAGACTTTCTCATATTTTTAATGTTGAGGAACAGTTCTCCAGATCTTCCTGAAGGACAGTGTCGTTGTCTCTCATGTTCAGTCCAGTCTCTGTACCTGAGCAGTTCTCCAGATCTTCCTGAAGGACAGTGTTTCTGTCTCTCATGTTCAGTCCAGTCTCTGTACCTGAGCAGTTCTCCAGATCTTCCTGAAGGACAGTGTTGTTGTCTCTCATGTTCAGTCCAGTCTCTGTACCTGAGCAGTTTGATAGTTCTGTGTTGGTTAATCCACACGGTGATCTACGTCTGAACCTTCAAGCAGAACAAAGCGTCTAACTTGAGACATGAAGCAGTGAAGAAACAGGTGCAGATAATTCCAGATGATCAGAGGATTCCTTTATTGCTGATGCTGAATGGGTAGAACCCCTTTAGAACCCCTCTAGAACCTTGTATCTTCAGGACATTTTGCAGCCTGTCCTAAAACATTTGTTCAGATTTCTTTACTTTAATCCACTCAGTATGACTGACAGGTCCGTTTTATTCAATCATATTTTTCCATCAACAATGTAACTCCCTCACTAATGTTTACTAAATGCGGGGCGGATCCACACCGTACACGGGACGCTTTGCCCCTCACGCCGGGCGCGCTGTTATGGAGTGACGTCACGCGCGCGCCCCACCCCACGCGAGTACGTGACGTCAGAGATCTCGAGACAGCTTTTCGGCGCGCGAGACTGTCATTCGCAGGCGCGCGGAGGGGCAACATCAAGGCACCTCGTGGGGGTGGATAAAGCAGAGCAGAACCGGTCCAAAACGAGCAAAAGTAAGTGCCCCCCTCCTCGTACGCGCTCGCATGGCGGGCTAGGATTTAAAACAGCCAGTTAGAAACTCGTTAGTGCGGTGTAGTGAATGACCGGATTCTCCTGCAGATTAACTCGAAGGTTTTATGGGATATTTTAGTAAAACAATCGACATTCTAAATCTTGTCAGCGTTAGGTAACGGGCTGTGTGTGTGCGCGCGCTCTTGTGTGTTCCTCAATCCAAAAATTAGCCTCTCTTACACAGGGTAATTAAACATGTCGCAGACTGATTTTGTTCATTTTAAGGAGATATTTTCGCGAAAAGCGCATTTTTGCCCCACGTTTGTGTAAGAATAGTTCAGCCGGGCGCTTTAAAGGGCGTCAAATTGACCTGAAACGGGTGTTAGCAATAGCCTAGCGTGGCTGCTAGTATTTTCCATGTTCGGCGTGATGGACGTCCATGACGCCCAATCGCCGCACTTCTAGAGTGCCTTTGTGGGTGGGCTCAGGGCACCGTGGCCAATCAAGTGTTTCAGAAAGGGCTCCGGTGGGCGGGGCATCGTTGGGGGCGAGTTAGCAGAGAGGGCGCAGAAATGTGAAGCGAATACAAGGTCAAAACAAAGGTGTGGAGCAAAGTTTGTGTTGATTTCTGCGGGCTTTTCACGCACACACGACTTTATTAAACGGCACACCACATATTCAAGTCGTTATAAAGCTTTTCTGGGCCGTTTACTGTTCAATTATGTGTGTTTGCTAAGTGCTGTCATTGAGGGGTGCCAACACTTTTGAGTGCTGTAGAGAGTGAGTTATTCAGGTTATTCTAAGATTCAAGAAGTTTAATTCTCACGTTAAAGTTATAAAAGCATAACGTGCAGTAAACTGGACACCAGGATTGCTCCTCAGACATTGTGCAAAGACTTAAACTAATCAATGAATTTTTAATTTAATCAAATAAATTATTGAATTAAAATCAGACTGTACTTGATCTGTACGAGACAAGGAATATGTAAATGATAAAACCTATAAAAATCTGTAAATTCAGATGCATGTTCAATGTGGCTTATTTTACAGGAGTACATAAATAATTGTGTAATTTTACAGAAATATATAAATACAAAAAAAAATGTATATAGTGAAGTGCAAATGGGAAAAATCATCCTGACTGACCAAAAAAAACCCACACAATTTATTACTGACTTTGGAAACATCAGTAATGTATTGAATTATTTTTAAACTACAATGTGTAATTCATATATTCTTTAAAATTGAGACAATAAAAAATGAAACTAACAAAATATAATAATTTATTATTATTGTAAATGCAATAAAAAAATTAACAATACCATGTATACATATTATTATTATTTTATTATTATTATTATTATTATTTATATTAGGTTGAATTGTGTGCACTTACAGACTGTCGAAAATGTCTAAAGTAATCACTTCAAGGTTTTTATGCTGAAACTTCAGCCTGTAACACGATCTGGTTTCAGAGACGAGTGCAGGCAGGTGACCGTGTTTCCCACCTGTGCTGAAGTGCCTGGGATGGACAGATATTTCTATGTCCCTCTCAGCCTCAGGGGTTTTAGGAATTTTATGACCTCGTGGAAGCTGCAGAGCAGACCGTTATCGAGGTGTGAAGAGCCACTGATGTCTGGATGCAAACCCTGGTGTGTCATGACATGCAATAAAATCGTTATAGGACGTACTAAGGGGTGAAGAAGATTTTGCCCCAAAGCAAAAACCTCACACTGAACTGGAGTGGAAGGAAGACTCCAGTAAAAATCAGAAAGCTTTATTGATCCCGAGGGAAGTTGCAAGATAGATGGACAGAGCTGCCAGTAGACAGTAAACTAAAAATTAAAATGACTATCATAATAACTTTTGTGTTGTTGTGGAGTCGGTGTTGGTAATTGTGGAGTAATGTAGTCATTTTAAATTAAAAGGCTACGAACTTCTCGTAGAACTGCTGAGGGTGAAGTGTGGTCAGACTAAAATCCTGCAGGCAAAAAAAAAAACCAAAAAACCACTTACGAAAGGCTGAAATGAAACTAAGCGTAGTCCATGTCCTCAGTGTGCCGGAGTGGATGTAAAAATCCTTTAAAGTTGCTCACAAAGGTATTTGTGGATGATGGGAGTTACTTGTTCTGCAGCCTAATAATTGACAGAGCCATTTTTGTCCCCTCTTTCAACAGATAGTATTCGTCTGGAGCCGCAAAACGTATTCGATTACACGGCCTCTAAAATTTTACAGCTAATCCGTATAGACCAAAACAACAGTGTTGCATTTCTGAAAGCAGCTGACTTGTTTTTTATATTTTTTTATTTTATTTTATTTATCTATATAGCTGAGGTCACTTGGGGATGTATGTTTTAGTTGAAAAATAGATGAAAACCTTTTTTTGCCACTGTCACAGGGTCAGCTCAAAATAGCAGTGTAAGGTAACAAATAGATAAGTATAAAAAAAAGTGATATATTTTCATGTTTTGATCAAAGTTAGAGGGAGGAGCCACCGCGAAGGGGCTGAAGAGCAGCGGGCTGCCGACCCCTGAACTGAGTAATATGCCACCTCATGTTTGCAGAGCCATATACTAGTAGGACGTTGTGTATGTAGAGGCTTAGCACAGTCTCTAGGATACCGTATTTGTCTTTCTAGCGACCCGTACCTTATCAACTGCACGTATGGGCCTTTCAGGCTGTTTGGTTCACTCTTTACCCAAGCATTCCTGCAGTTTCCTGTCTTCCAGATTCAGCTCATTAGGAGCTGAGTCAGGGATTGGGATGCCCATGACGGGAACTCGTCAGTCTACCAATAAAGTTGCATAACCTTAGCCTCGATTGGGATCATTGAAATGCAAGCAAGCAGTATCGCGATTTTTCAATACTGCACATGTCAGTTGCGTTGGCGTTAAATTTAGAGGGAAATAGTGATTTTTGTTTGTTTATTTTTTTCCCAAAATTTCTACATTTGAAACTTGCTGTCTCATTTCTCTTTTGTTTTAGGAACCAGCTGCATTGTGTACTTGTCTGGACTTTAAATGTAATGTTGATGATGATAATATGGTAGTAAACTTACCCTACAAGTTTCTCTCCACTGATTGGAAAAAAACTATGTTTTCGGATAAAACCTAAACAGTATTCTTAATCACTTCTCGTGAGGGAGTATTGAGAGGCAGATGTCTGGTTCTACTCACAACTGTGCAATTCTGACTCTAAGATTCACTAGAACGGACTCTGAATGATGTGTAAAATTCTCATTCTCACTTTCATTATTCAAAAGCTTGAAAAAAATCTGAAATTTCAGTTTCAGTGTTCACTAGTCAGCAAAAAATCCCACTTTGATTGGTCACGCTGATAACACTGATTGGTCCGTTTGCATGTCTTTCAAAAGCTAATACCGTGATAATGATTAACAGGTGGGGTACCATGCAGCTTTCACATGTTTTAGGGTCCACCAAACCTCCATGACTTTAACCAAACTTATAAAGAAAGTGAATTTTTCTGGGACGTTTATCCAGATCTTTAGTTTGTGCTGTAGCTCTGCTCTTTTCAGTCTAACAGATAGCTTTAGTTAGAAGCAAAGTTTCCATTATGTTTATTTTGTAGCCTGTTAATGCTTTTATTAGCCAGTATCTAACCCAGACGACTGTAATATGTGGAAGCAGGTTGAATACTAACAGAGACCATCCTGAAATTCAGCTCGGGGTGGGCAGAGTGGCAAAAGAATGGGAAAATTTATGCGATTCAGCATCAGTAGCTGAGCTCCATTCTGCACTTATGGCTGCAATTAAATGCAAACAGCAATGTTATAACAGCTGAAGTCTTCCCAGAGCAGCGGAGGCTGTTCCTGTGGACAATGATCAAAGATACTCATATCATCCACACGTGCTTTCAGATTTTTAAACTGATGTTCTCTTGTGTTTTTTCAAGGTTGGGACAACGTGTTGAAGCAGCTGACTATTGCCCTCTGCAAGAGCAAAGACAAGACGTCCATCTGGGACATCAGAAAAGTCTCTTGTTTTGGGGACCGAAGGGAGGGGTGACCTCTTTCTCTCCTTCTGTCTGTCGCCCGGGAGCACGCGTTGCTGTGTGGCGCTCTTTTAATAACGGACTGCGATGCACCGCTTAAGGACTTGTGCGGCGCGGCTTCGGCCAATCACGGCCTCACAGACTGCTAAAAACCCATCACAGCAGAGGCCTGTGGCCACACTCAGGACGTTTCAGCCAATCCGGCGCTATACAGCGCCGGTGGCTGCCGAGCCGTTCCTGAATGGGACGAGCTCGAACTACGTGGAGGAAATGTACTACGCCTGGCTGGAGAACCCCAAGAGTGTGCACAAGGTAAGAGGAAGAGGACAGACGGGTGGATTTTCATGAAGACGATGACGGGGTGGGCTTTGGTTGGCGATTTTTGGTGGATTGGAGGCTCTGTGTATTACTTTTCTCTCAGTTGAACTATTGCACTAGGGACCTTATCAGAGGTGAGCCCTCTGATGTCTTGACCTCTAGCAGTAGCGAGTAAACAGAGAATTTGCATTATTTACAACATGTGGCGGAGACTCAGCTCGCAGCACATTAAAGAAGTCTGTCCCAAGAACCTTTATTGGGAGTGGGTTGTGTGTTTTACCCAGTTGGGAAGGGATCCTGCAGAACTGAGAGCAAGGGTTACACCTGTGTTGTTGGTAATAAATAAATATAATATATAAATATAATAAGGTCAGAGTGGGATCTTTAAAAATCAACTTTTTTTTTTTTTTGTATCTTGCACAACAAATGTTATTTTCTCAGACCAATGAAACATTGAAAATTATTATTAGTAGTAGTATGATTATTAATATAATTGATTCATAGTAGTTACAAAATCTCCAAACGTTCTACTGAACCTGACAGCTTGAGTTAAGCTGGAAGTTCAGCTTACAATATTGAAAATGAACAAAGGAAACACCGTGAGAAAGTTACGACGTATAAAAGTATAAAGGTTATTAATTTATAAGAATCTGAAGTTATTGATACAGAAGTAAATTCAAGCTTATAAAGCTGAGATGAATCAGTTATAGCGCTGATTTCCTGTTAGTTCTGCATCTTGAGAGTCCTACTGGCTGTTAGTTATGGGTTGAAGTATGACATTATCAAACATATTAATGCACTTTTTTTAGAAATGGAGGATTTATATGATTGAATATCGATATTGAAGCGTCCAAAAATATATAATCAATATATAAACCATTCCAGTGGAACCAAATAGTGCTTTTTTACTCCCATAATGCATTACTAAAGGCACTTCCTGTGAGAACCACTCACCACTGCAGACGGACTCAGGCTGGATTCAGTTCACGTGGGGTCCTGGGCCGTTTCCTCTTTAACAGGTGCTACCCTGCGATTGTGTCCCATTTGGTGTTCCCATTTGGTTGCTGTTTTTCCTCCCTTTTCTCCCTTCTTCATTACAGAATGAATAACCTACTGTGTTTCACCAAAGTCAGCCGCAAGATTTCAGGCTGTTCTTTTCTGGCCAGAACTTGATTTTGGAAGGGAAGGTTGATGCTGCTGCTGTTCGCTGTACTTACTCTCTCAGCGCACGTATCGATATCAAAAAGTTAATGAACCACTAAACAATGGATGCTTTGAAAGAAACTCACAAACGCTTACTTGATCTGGGCACTCTGTCTCCATCCTCTCTAAACTGGGAGAGCGTTATTAGGAGGATGGAGTTAATCAGAAAGAAAGAATAAAGGGGCGGTTGTAACTGCATCACACACACACACACACACACACACACACACACACACTCTGAAACACATGGTGCAGACATTCAGATTTGTAGAAAATACAACCCACTAGAACCGCCTTAACTATATCCGTTTCGTAACAGCTACTGCATATTAAGACTTCAGTTTTATGTATTTATCTTTGCCTTCTCAATATATTTGGCCACTTTAGTGCGTTTATTTCTTTTTCAGCATTGATTCGCTGTCTTGTTCTACTGAAGACAAGGATCTGCAGAGTATTTCCCAAAGTGAAGCGACTCCTTAAACTAGAGGTTTTTAGAAGACAAAACTAGGCCTAGATTAGGCCTAGGCCTTCTTGGGGGTCTTGTCTTTCAGCTTTAGTCTATATAAAATTCATTGTGTTGTCCTTACGTTTCAAACCAAGAGAGATGTGAAGTGGGCCAAGTTGTTGTCAAGCAGTTTGTACGTGTATATGTGTGCAAGGTCACACTGCTGGTGTCCCTGCTGGATATTTTTAGAGCTGTCACGGGGTTGTAGCCGTCCCGGAACACACCATTAACTCCATTAGTCCAGCGGGACTCCCAGGCTGTACTTTGATACGGTTCAAGAGAACGAGGTAAAGGTCCGAGTACGAGGTTAATGTCCGGTGTCAGATCTTTTGAGTCTGAAAGAGTAGGGTCGGGTGTTAAATTCAAGAAACTGCTTCAACACTACCAAGCATTAAAAAATTGCCATTCAACAGCTGAATTGAATTTCTAAGCATTAATTACACAAACGTCTAAGCATGAATTACTAAGCATAATGACATCCGTCAGAGCTCCACACTCGTTTCAGGTTTAAGTCACACCCATACAGGATGATGAATCAAATTTGGGAATGGGTGTCAGTGTTAAGGTGTCTGTATTGTATTGATTCCAGAAACTTAATAGCCTTCATTTTCGGTACTGCTAAAGATTTAACTTCAAATGTGCCCCTGTCTGGTTCCGAGAGTGTATATAAAAGGTGTCCATTTCACTCTGTCCATTTTAGCTTTGGTTCTCTTGACTGCTGATTTGGTATCATGTCTGCTGAAATAAGCCACAGCGTTCACCTGTTGCAGCAAAATGCTTTTCTTAACAGCTGCAAAACAAGCTGAAGGCAATAAAAGGGCCGAGCGTGTTATGAAAGTATTTATTACCTTTCCTTTTTTTGTTTTTTTTGTTGTTTTTTTTTATGAAGACGAGCCAAAGCCTACACCCATGCAAAGAAGCACTAGTAGATCTCCATGAATTCCCAACGTGTTTTTCCATTACAGCGCTGACGGAGGTGGGAGAGAGAAGGAGAAAGTCTAGGGAGTGATTTCCCAAGCAGTTTTTACCGCAGCGCCAGAGCAGGAATGGGCTGAATCATTCCTCCTGATTCATCGCCCTCTAAAGTCTGCCTCCGCAAAATAGTCGCAGTACCCACTGATTCCCTTCTGACCGCTCGTTCATCACTGTTGACGGCGGGGACGAGGTTTTCCAAAAGTCCCACACTTCTCCACCGTAAACAACTACATCTGAGCGGACAAAAAAAGTGTATTCTGTTTTTAAAAGAGGTCACTCATAATCTATGTTTTACCTTTTGAGATGAAGACTTTAAAATTGACTTAAATATGACCGAGGACACTTTAGGTCTGGCAAATCGATGGAACAGCGATGCGTTTGATTGCGAAACGTAAAGCATGGGGTTTGGTTTACAGCCCAGAAACAAGAAGTTGTGTACCAGGTGTAAACAGGATCTAGGCTGTGACAGTCTTGTTTATCCCTTTTTATCAAACCTGACATGCCCTGGTGTTTTAAGTGTAAAAATCCAGAACTATAAGGTACAACTTTACATTAACGTTGCACTAATGCTCCTTAATTTGTGTTGTCAATTTGTGTTGTTGAGGCGTAAAGTATTTTTGGATGTTTATAGACTAGTTTGTGACTAGTTCTGATGAAAGACTAAAGGGTAGTGTTAAAGATTTGTATAGTTTCATCCAGAGTTTGTAGAGCATGTTCCATGTTCTGTCCACCCTAGTTTCCTTTTTCCACCCTTGAGGCAGCAAAAGGACATGCTGAACTTTAGTCCGCACGTTTCACTGTTTTTCGTTTCTGATAAGTGTCTGTTTTCGTTCACTGACTCGGAGGACAAAGTAAATATTGTTTATGATGGGTCTGCCTAATTCTTTCATTTTCAGTGTCTCCTACGAACCCTTGTTTGATGTTTATGCCAAACACTGTAAAGTCCCAGACAGAACATTAGTCCTGCCCGGGACATGCGTGCTATGAGTGTGTTGTTGCTGCAACATATTAGACTAAATATCTCAGGCCTCGCTCCAGCTTCAGGCTCCGGCCCAGGAGTTCTTCACAGTTCCAATAATAAAACGCACTTTCTGGGACGCAAGCCCTGCTAGATAATGTTCTCCATGCATGTAGGCCTCAGTTTTACCAGGGCTGCCAGAGCCTGGACGTGCCATGTGGTATCTCCAGGACACAGCTTGACTTCGGAATTAAAGCCAAAAACGGTGCAGACAAATCTGAGACTAACATTAAAGGGAGAAAATGGACACACAGATTTCCCTTTTACCCCAGAACAGAGATTTTGTGCTGGAGGTTGATCTGGGGCTGCTTGATTGCTTCCAAAAAGTCTCTTCAAAATGACTCATCAGAATAAAATCTCATTATTAATATTGTTACTACAGTTAACATTTCAAAGATGTGTGGTTGTGTTGAAAATATTCTGCTGTAGTAAATCAAGCACTAACACTCTCTCTTTCACACTCTTTCTTTCTCTCTCTCTCTCCTTTCTGCAGTCTTGGGACATCTTCTTTAGGAATGCTAATGCAGGGGCTGCCCCGGGCACCGCCTACCAGAGTCCTCCTCCACTGGGCGTGAGCCTGGCCGAGCTGACTCAGGCCCAGTCTCTGGTCGGGGCTCAGCCCAACGTGGAGAAACTAGTTGAGGATCATCTGGCTGTGCAGTCTCTCATCAGAGCCTACCAGGTATGTCCGGCCGACCAGCGGTCCAGATCAGGAGCGTGGGTTTCGTTTTATTCTCTCACATCAGTGAAGCTTGTTAAAATGGTTAGAAATGTTAACTGTTGAGACGACGTCTGCTCCAGTAACGCGAGAGATGTTCGCTTCCTTCAAGCTAGCAGCGGCGAGTTGGTAAGTTGCTGATTTTGCCGGCAGGACGTACACTAATAACGCTCTAAAGTAACCGATGAATGTTACTGACCTCTCACTCTAGCTCGGGGTGGCACGGTTTGCCAAAGGTAAGAGCATGTTATCGTGTTCTGTCCGAGCTGCCTTTTCTTGTGGCCTCTCAGAAATAATAAAGCTGGTAATGATGTGAAAAGCAGTTGTCAGATTTTAAAAACGCCCGTAATTGCTCCGCTGCTCTGTTTTTGTAATTTGATTAAGGGACAAGTCTCCACAAAAGTCAACGCACTGAGCAAACATTGCAGGAAACGTATTTTTAAACTGTGTTTAGTGCGTATGTGTCTATCATACATTATATGTTTGCATACGAAAGCTAAATATATACGCTCATACCACGAACGTGGTTAAACTATTGAAAGGTTGGACAGCTATGCATTCATTTCAGGTCCCACGTGCTGTTCAAATGTTTGGAAACAAAAATGAAACCTATTAGGTTTAAGATCAATGTAAAACAGTCCTTTATTATTGATCTTTTCAGTATCTAAAAGCACAGCCGTTAAGTGGAACCAATCCAGAGCGGAGTGGAGGAGGAAGATGTGTAACATCAATAATGAAGGTTTAATAAAGTAAACATCCGGTATGTCTCATTTTTCAGAATAAGAGTAAACCTTGAGGAAGTTAACTTCATACATCATTGTGAATCGAATCATTCTTGTTTCCAAAATGGTTGGAAACTTTGCGCCTAGCTACATGCGAGTGTATGTAAAATAAAAAAGTATAAATTAGGGCTGTCACAGTTTCTCAATTAAGAGCAATTACTCAAAAGGAAAAAGCAGGAAGTAATATTAAAGCTGTGTTTAGCACACTGAAGGAGGAGTTATTAGCACTCAAGTCACTTTTGTGTGCAGCAGTAAAGGGAGAAAACCCAAATCAGCAGGATCATGTGATGCGTGCATGTTTGTTTAAACAAATCTATGGACAGTTTACCGCCTAACTCGAGTGATATTCACACGTTGACAGTAAAATATATGCTGCGTATCCCTCACTTCTTATGCGCGTTCACTCATTTATATGAAATGCAGAAATTTGGGATTACGTCAACCTGGACTAGAGCAAATTTCCTGGAATAGGACCTATTTACACCTGTAGCCTTAACAGCAAAAATGGGGGGGGGGATAAAGAATTTTAGCCTGGTCTTCCAGCGTCACCTAAACCCTCCATAAAGCTCATAAAATAATTGATTCATTTCAGTTTGAAGTCAAATCTCCGTATGTTTGGTATTTTTTACAATTACAATACAATTGCCAATACAATTCCGATATCGTTGTGGATCCGTAATTATGCTAATGAAATGCGTTTTGAATGCCTCAGCTTCTAATTCTATTTTAACGAAGGCCGTTTTTGTCCTTAAAAAGGACAGATTACTTGAAAAGTCATCAAAACGCATATGGTTTCAAGAAACCAATCATGAGAGCCTTGCTAATGATCATTCCAAACGTTTGAACAGTGTAGAGCATGACCACATAAAGACACGTTTATAAAAGTGTGTCCTAATATCAAAAAGCCTTATTTCACGAGAGATTACTCCACTGTTTTGTTTTTTTTTTCTTCTTCTGCACGGTAAGTGTCTATAATAGCCTCCTTGCCTTGTTTCCAGGTCATTGGGCATTATAATGCCAACCTCGACCCACTGGGCATCAGTTGTGTAAATTTTGACGAGGCCCCAGTAGCTACTGGTTACCAGCATGTTGGTGAGAAATGTTTTCTGTCCCCCACAGCTCAGCAGAATCACCATTAATGAGCCTGTTTTGTGTTATTGTCGCTTCCCCTTCCCCCACCCCACCCCAATTTGTTCCTGTTTTTCTCCCTCTCTGGCTTTCTTGCCTTTTCTTTCCGTTTCCCCTGTTCTTTTCAAAACTTTCTTTTTCCACCCAATATTATACACACTCCACGTTCAATCCCACATCCTTTCATCTGCTCCATCTACTACCTCTTCACTGCACCTCCCCCTCCCTGTTTTCCCTTGTGGGTGCTTTTGCGTTTGGGCCCGGGGGGCCTGTCTCCTCTAGATCCGGGGCCACCATGTCGCTCAACTGGACCCGCTGGGGATCATGGATGCTGATCTGGACTCGTCCGTCCCCACCGACATTATTACGTCTTCAGATAAACTTGGTGAGGAGTTATGATCGGCCAAAGCCAACTGACCTTTCTGCTCTGAGCAAAGTGCGTTAAACTGAGTTTCAGGATGGCAGAGATTTCATCTGTCTTGATGGTTTTGTTAGGGACCAACTTGGACCCAACCGATTTTTGAGGAGCCTAAAATATCAACTGCTATATAATGTACAGCCAATTTTCAGAATCGATGCAAGCTTTCATATTTTAGATTAGGTTTTAATTTGATATTTTTGATTCAAGCTCTCGTTATATTCCACACAAACTGGAGATAAATATGCTGAATAGTTTCAGCACCTGTTGTAACAACTGAACAAAGACCAAAAATCACAACCACTAGAATTTATTAGTTCCTTAAAAATAAATAAATAACGTCCATAGGGTACGCCCTGCCCACTTTATGCTGATAGGCCGCGGAGATCTAGTTTTACATCAGTGACGTTTATAGAAGAAATCGGTACAGGCTTACTCATCCAACTGTTGATGATTTTAGTGGAAGATAGAGCCGAGAGCACCTCTATTCAAAGGCAAAGATGTTGCTTTCCACCTTCAGTGATATTTGATATTTGATGGCGCTGCCAGGAAAGAGGAGAAGAAGGACAAAATGGACGTTCATGGAGGACATAGAGCCAATAGAAGAAGAAGGACGACAGAATCCCCTAGTGTTGTCATTACTGAGTAGTCATAATTTTGCTATCATATTCAAGACCAGACATTTAACTGCTGGTGTTGGTTCTTCAAGGTTCTTCAATAAATATCATCCGAAGTACTATAATACAAGCACAAAATATCAGATATTATTTAATTCACAGGTAGATCCCAGAATAGATCCAGCGGTTTAAGACCTTTTTCTTACTTGTATTGGCAGATTTGTACATGAACACATCGACCTGCAAATCACGCACCATTGCATCTCTGTCATGACTTTCTTTCAAGCTTTTGATTGGTGTGATTGTCACTCGTCAAATCTGATAGAAAGAGAAACCTGCAGTGTCTTCTTGAATGTGGATTTCTTCTTTAACTTTTAACGAGTCATTACTAGTGGTGTTTCTGATGGTTCTGGTAAGCTTTGTTTGATTGCCTAGCTGATAATGATATAATAACGAAAATATTGGATATATGTTATAAATTGAGATGAATAAGTACCACGTTTGCATCTACCTTTTGCATTCAGCTGTACATTTAGAAGTTCGTCCGGTTGCTATGTGTTGGCTAAATTTAGATATATATATTTATAACTTCAATACACTTTGGAACGTGTTAACAGTATTATTAAATTAAGTGAGTGTAGCAGGGCTCCTTAAGAGGTTAAAGCTTCCTAAATGTACCTGAACAGTCCCATGTTAAAGTATTGCTTGCATCTGTTATGTATTCTAAACTGAAATTAATAAGTACACAAACACCAGCCATCCTGAAATGCAGTGTTATATCCCACCTTAATGTAGACTGACTGACTGATTGTGAGACTTCTCAGGTTGAAGGCCACTGAAGTGCTGAAATGCTCTATTCTGAAGCACTTTTGCTTTTGAGGATCTGCCAAGCCTGGCCATCTCTTTTAGGCGCTTCCGCTCGCTTTTCGCTATTTCGTGCCAAGCTTGACACCTTTCAGATTTTTTTTTCAGCACACTTAAATGTGCTGACACTGTCATTTCTTTCTGCAAACCTCAGAAGAGACTTTCTTTTAGGTAGAAGAGTGTGGTTTACAGCCCAGGACTAACACAGTGTGTGCTCATCATAGATGACACCAGCCTTATTTTATCACAAGAATGACTGGCCCAAGAAAAACTGGCTGAGATCAAGATCTACAGAGATCAAGGTCTCTAAGATGAAGGTTAAGTTGTGTCACTGGTCTAATTAAACTAGTTCTTTAAAGATGATTTTCAATTAGAGGGGTTTAATTAAAATAAAACAGACTAACATGACTGACTGCTTCAGTCCAAGACCTGAAACCCTTTGGCTTTTGCCTGCTGTGCTTGCAAGTTGAACTCACAAATGTTTGCACTTTTTTCTGCTAAATATCACTCTGTTAACCTTTGCAACTGTGGCCAATAACTTTTTTAGCGGTATTAAGTGCCGCTGGCCAAATAAAACATTTTTGAAAGGGAAAATAATCAGAGATCTGACAAATGTCACAGATGGCTTTGATTAGATTTCCAATTTGGCTGCAAAAAGCACCTATTTGAATAATTTTTTGATGTCTATGGCATTTGTGTGATCACAGGGTCGTGCAAGATTTGATAGGCTATTTTGGTTTGTCATATTTGTGCTAGTTTTCTTAACTAGTTGGTTAAGTCTAGTGAACTTTGAAGTCGGATGCATTGCTAAGAAGATAATGCGTTCCTAAGAAGTAATGACTGGGGTGATCTAACGTTTACATTCAGCTGTGCATACATTTAGAGGTTCATCCGGTTGATATGTGTTTACTAAATTTAGATGTAATACTTAACAGTTTTATCCCAGTAGATCAGCAAATGAGTGTAGCAGGGCTTGCAAATCTAAATTTTAGACGTTAAAGGTTTCATTCCTTGCTTTTGTTATTACCAGTGAACAAGCCTTCAGTCGTTATTCACGGATAGATGATTTGGCAGCGCTGTGTTTACCACGTCGGCAGGTAATTTAAGCTCGACTGTGTCAGGCAGTGTTTGTGTGGGCAGTGCTTTTTGCATTTATCAGAGAAGGGCTACAGGTACATCTTATGTGGAGACTAAGACACCATGTATTTACTGTACTATTTCCTTTTATTGTTTGTTTGTTTGTTTGTTTGGATTCAGAAGTACATAGAAGGTCAGAAGGAGGTGCATTGTGCCTTTGTGGACTTGGAGGGTGCCTAGAGAGGAGTTGTGGTTTTGTATGAGGAAGTCAGGTGTTACAAAGAAGTATGTGAGAGTAGTTCATGATATGTATGAGGGCAGTGTGACAGTGGTGAGATCTGCAGTAGGAGTGAAAGATGCTTTTAAGTTAGAGGTTGGATTACAAAAGCCCACAAAGTTAGAGACGAGGATTATATCAGGAGAAGAATGTTGAAGATGAAGCTGCTATGAAAGAGGAGAAGAGGAGATTTATGGATGTGGTGAGAGTGCACATGCAGACAGTTGGTCTGAAGGAGGAAGACGCAAAGGACAGGAAGAAATGGAGACGGTTTATCTACCGTGGCGACCCCTAATGGGGGAAGCCGAAAGAAGAAGATTAAAAAGAAAAGGACAGTTTTGCAAAAAATTTTAAGTAAGGTAGCTAAACCCGAGACATGTTTGGTGTCCGAACTTCACTTTTCCACTGCAATCAGCATGTTGCACATGGCACAGAGTTTGAGATGCCAGGTTTTATCTCCAGATTCATTAAGTTTCTGCTGCACTCCTCCAACTCCTGAAATGTGTTGGCAGAAAAGTTTTATTTTAATTAAAAAGCTCATTCAATAATTAAAAAGACCTTTTTTTTTCTTCTGCTTTCCTTCACTGTTCACTACAGCAACCTGTTTAGGGTTGCCATTGATCCATGGTCTAGCACTTATCATAGTTAGTGATGATTTTCTTTTTTACCTTTTGGTGCTTTAATAGGATATTTAATAATTGAACAATTCTATTAATCATTATTATCCTCATAAAAAGAAGTGATAGTTAATGGTATATAATAATTAAATAATAAAAAAACATGGCTTTTTTTAATTCTTATTCTAAATCTCAATATTTAGATATTTGCAAATGTGTTCGAAAGAAGGATATTCCCTAAATTTTTTTTTAATCTGACCTGGGTTTTTTTCCACCTTTTTTCACCCCTCCCCGCCTGCACTCCGTGTGTTTAAAGAGCTTCGTTTTGCTTAGCCGTGTTAGGTGTGTCGAGTGCTACGCTACAGCGGGGCTTCAGACCGTTGTGTTTTGTTGTAGTTTGTATTTTTGTAGGCCTTTTAGCGAGCTTTGGTGTGATGTGGTGCCTGGTGTGATTCATATAAGTAGTGGGTTGCGATGATCCCTAAGCTTTTGTAAGCTTTTTGTTTTTCTCATTGGAGCAATCAGGTTTTAATTTGCTTCAGCTGTTTTTAATTTAGTTCTATTTATTTATTTATTTGACTCGAGTGCCAAAAGTTCACTAGGTCTACTATTGACTCTTGCTGGTCTGGTATATCGGCTGATTCTCCCATTGATGTTGAGCTTTTAACTTCTTCTGGATCTTTCTTTCTTCCCTACATCTTCTCCAGACCTTGCACATTTCACGGAGCGTCTAAGTGTTCTTACCGTTGGAGGTAGGCCTTAAGGACAGGCAGCCTGTCATCCTCTCATTCTCTCTCTTTCTCTCTCGCTTCTTGGGTTGTAGTCGCTCATTCGGAAGTAGGTTTGAGTGATTTCGCGCTGTTTGCTGTGCTATCTTCATTCGTTTGTAAGGTGGAAACAAGTCCAGGAGCAGTTTGTTTACCAAAACGAAACAGGAAAGACGCAGATTTGATCAATACAGACAAAAAGCAATAAATCCTCTAAATGTTTTCACCTTACCAAACCGAAATGAAACTTTGTAGCATCCTTTGTACTCTGGCTTTGTAAACTCCTGAGCAATAGGCCAACCTTAAGCATTCCTGGACAGTGCTGTCCTTTTTAAGCACTGATTTTTCCTCCTGGCTACCTGTAGAGCTCTAGATTAGTGGCCTGTGGTGTGTTGCTGAGCCAGGATCTTGATTTTAAGCACCTGTCTGTGTGTTTTTTTTGTTTTTTGGGGGGTTTTTTTATACCTTTTTTTTCATGAATCGGTGAAAAATTTTACCGCTGAGACATGCTGGGTTTCGAAAGTTTTAGGGATGCACAGTGACATCGGAATCAAAACACTGTCAGTATGTTAGATTTAAACAATATTTCAGACCGATATTAAATCATGCATTTATTGCACAGAGCTTTAGGAAATCGAAATACCAGCTTTCATTTTTTTAGCTTATAGAAATAAATTATATATAATTTATATACAAGCTGTTTTTTTTTTTTTTTTTTTTTTTTTTTTTTTTTTCTTTTTCTTTTTTTCTAAGCCAGGTTGATAAAATACCAGTTTTATTATTGGCACCAAATCCACATCAGTGCATCCCGACAGAGTTTATAGTTTTAGCAGAAAAGACGGTAGACTGATTAACAGCCATGAACAGTACCAATACCCAGTCATGAAATCTTTGATATTGAGTTTTTATTAAATATTTTTGTCATATGGTTCAAGTAAACATGCTGCTGGAGGAGCTACTTACAAAAAATTGGCAAATTAGTGTGTAAAATCCAATTTTTTGTAACATTTTTAATTTATTTATTTATTTTTATTTTATTTTTATATATAAGGCTGTGGAGTTTCTGGCTAACTATTACATTATAACCAGATTACCACCTCATTTAAATAACTATAAGAAATTAAAATGCAGTACTGTGCAAAGAAAACTTAAGCCTCCCTTTGTTTCTTTATAATTTGTAGAAAGCGAGACCACATTTACAGTTATTTACTGAAACATGCCAACGCATGTAAATTCTGTCTAAGCACAGAGAGAGTTTATTCTAATTTAGCAGACGCTCTTATCCAGAGCGACTTCCATGTCCTAATTACAGGGACGGTCCCCCTGGAGACACTCAGGGTTAAGGGTCTTGCTCAGGGACCCAGTGGTGGTAGTGCCAGAGGTGGGATTCCAACCTGGGACCTCTTGAGCAATTGGTCCATAGGCAAGTACCCACCACTAGACCACCACCACCCATAATCAACCAGCTATTCTTCAGCACAGCCTCAGCTCTCTTAGACCAGCTCGTTTCTTCAGGAACAAGTTCACCAGGCTTCTTGAAGGACGTCCCAAAGCTCTTGTTTGGACGTCGGCTCCCTTTTATGATCCCACACGGCTTCTGAAACTGCAGGAAAAAGACTTTGCCTTTCAGGAAGCCTGGAGAACTGGTCGTCAACATTTAAAAGCTCTTGACAGTCTGGAAGCAAACGAGGAAGAAATGAAGGGAAAGGCTTTTGCACAGTGTTGTGTTTTTAGGGAAACTTGTCACTGCAGATGAATTAAAGCCAAAGCTTTACTAAATGAAAGATGATTCTCCTCCGTTTATTCTGTCCTTTTCTGCTTTGCTTTGCAGAGTCTGACTGCAAGTCGCACTTTTCTGAAATTTCTCAAGCCATTACAAGGGGTAAATGAATGCGCTGTAACCAGGGGTTCCTGCACTCCGCAAATAGATTGCAGCTTAATTATGGCTGGTTTTGCATAACCGTGCATCCACAATGCTGCAGACGCATTAACACGCATCTCCAGCTGCCCCCAATCGCAGAGGCTCAAAGCTGCGTCGGTTCTGTTTAAGCCTTTTCATGAAGTTGGGGTGTGAATGTCCTCGGCGAGTGTTCACACTCTCCTTTGTGTGATTGTACACACCCTTTGCTGAACACTTTCCCTAGTGGAGTTCAGTTCCCAGCCCTAGGCTCTCTCCACTTGAGCCAGCTGATCAGATATCTTCCGAAAATCTTCATCTCGAGTGGTCGGTCTAAAGTTTGAACATTACTGTTTACAGTGCAAGATTAATCAAATGATAAAAGTGGATCTTTTTCATTTTTCTATATTTTCTGTATTTTTCTTGAGTGGCTCTTATAACGTGTATGGTTTGTCATACTCAGAACGGTGTCGTTTATTACTACGCAACCCTTTTCTGGCCTTTATCCCTTTTGGTATGAAATTAAGACGTAAAGGAGCTCCGTTCTGATTGGCTGCCAGTGTAGATCAATTTAATTCTGCATTTCATTTTTTTTTTTTTTTTTAGATGCAAATCATGTCCGCAGACTAGTTTTTTTGATGACTTCATAATTCAGTATGTGGTGTTGTATGGCTTGAATGTAAAATAAATGGGAAAAGTGAATAAAGTTTGAAACTTTTGGCTGGTTCTGAAGTGGGAATGCTAACGAGGGTGTGTCATTCTCATGGCTTTGATGCCGTTGTATTCGTGCTTCGCTGCGAAAAGGGGAATAAGGAGCATTAAGGTGTGGTGTTGGCCTTGTTGCTTTTCTTCACGTGTTGTTGGATTTATTTATTTATTTTTTATTTAATAAGTGCATTTTCTGCCGTTATAATGTTCCCTGTGTTTGAATGTGGTGTTTGCGTGCATGTTGAGGTGTGGTTCAGTGTTCAGGACATGTCTCCTGTGAGGTAACTTGAGGACAGTGAGAAAGATCTGAATAAAATGGCTTTAGGCGGCACACACACACACACACACACACACAGTCTGTGTTTCTCTCTTGAGGTTATGACTAATAAGCGGACACGTTATTTTTTTTTTTTTCGGACTTCCCTTTCCCAGCACCCCCCTTCCCCATACGTCTGCCTGCTGCTTCCTTCCATCCTAAACATCCCATAATGCCAACGAGAGCCGTCTCCGTTTAAAAGAAACCCTTTAATGCTTTTTTGTGTAACACGTTACTCTGTGCTTTACAAGCAAGTGTAGGAGTGGGCGATAGAGCCAGATCTTTACGACACATGATATTTATCCAGATCAGATAAGTTTAACTGAAGAATGAACCACACACTACTGTATTCACTCTCTCTGCAATGAAACAAAGTTGGTGTGTATTCTGATTTCTGACCGCGATGTGATACTGATGGAGATCATTATGATGCCTAGCTCTTGTAAAAAAAAAAAATACAAAAATAAATAGTTAAAATTATTTACATTATTATTATTATTGTAACCTTACAGTGCAGTTTTTAAATGAGTTCAGCCGTAGTTCATGTCTGGCCCGAAAACTAAAAAAAAACAGCACCACGTGTAAATTTTAAATATATTATAATGTTGATTTTCTCAATCAAGCAGGTATTGTTGCATTCAAGCTCTATACACAGTACTCGGTAGACATTTTAATGCACAATTACTGCTTATTTGCCAAATTTCACATCTTGAGGAAAAACGTGACCTGTGCAAAAGTTACCGAAAAAGTTCAGATTTATTCGTTTGGCAAATAAGTGGGAATTTTGCTGTTGAACTGCAAACGAGTTAAAGTAAGCTTGTGGGTCCGCTAGTGGGTTTGAATTTATATAAAGGTTTGTGTACTATCGATGTTCAGTCCATTCTCCAACACTGTAAAGAAATCCAGTATGTTTTTCTCTGAATTCACACAAAATCACACTCGACGATTGAGTTATGCAGCAGTCGGCAGAATTCCATTGCGCAATTTATTTATTTATTTATTTTTTTTTGGCCCGCAGGGTATCAAATTTAAAAAGAGGAAAAAAAAAAACAAAAACATCACAGGATTACTGCCACACAAGCTTGGTAAAGCATTTATAAAGTATCCCTTGTATGGATTTTAAAAACTTAAAAACTTTATTTTTAAATAAAGAGTTAAAGGCCGTTTATTGGCTTCCTGTTATAGGAAGTTATAGATTATAGGAAGTTATAGATTAGTTATAGATTTCGACGATTAGCGGCGCTGAAGTGAAATTTTCACTTGTGATAGTGACTGATAATACTGTTAACCTGCCTTTCTCTCTTTTTTTTTTTCTTTTTTTTCTTTTTTTTCAACCTCCCCAAATTCTCATTTTCACCCTCTTTTACTGATTTATAACCCACCTTCACTTCACTCTGTCTCCTCTTTTCCTCCTCTGTGCACTAACCCTGTATGTCCCTCTCCCACACTGCCTGTTTGTCCTGCCTCTGGGTGGTTTACGTCATCGTTTCTGTTTTCAACACCGTTTTCGTGGCACTAACCTGTTTCTGTAACCCATACCATGTTTGTTCAATCACACTCGTTTATGATCTGTCTTTCCGTCTCGCTCCTCTTGTTTGTCTCTGTCATTTCTCACATAATTTCATGCTCCAAATGGTTCTCTTTACCACCTCGTCCTTCTCTCTCGATCCCTCTCATCCTCATGGCTGCCGTGACCCTTCCCATCCCCCTCTCCTCTCCTCCCTCATCTCCTCGGCTTGGCTGTGGCCTGTAGGCTTCTATGGCCTGGAAGAGTCGGACCTGGATAAAGTGTTCCGGCTGCCCACCACCACCTTCATCGGGGGCACGGAGAGCGCCCTGCCACTGCGGGAGATCATCCGGCGCCTGGAGGTGACGCAGCACACACATTCACTCACACACACACTTGTATCATCCACATTATCATCATCAGAAAAGTGTCACGTTGTTCATGTTGTTTCATCCATCTCGAGTGTAAGGATTAAACCAGTATTGGCCGAATTAACATTGAAACGTAGGCTTGAGCGCAAATGGATTGGATTTGAAACAAACGCTCCAGGAATTGGAGGTGCATTTTAGCGAAGTGTTACTGCAAATGCATCCATGTCTAAAAGCCACCTTCAGCAACTGAAATCCCACCCACTACTGTGATGGTGCTCCTCCTGTTGTTCAGCTAATGACTAACAGGGTTGTGACACCAGGAAGTGCAGTTGAAGTCAAGTGAAGTAGGTTTTGTTGTCATTTTTACCCAGTACATAGTGAAATGAAGCGTTTCTCCAGGATCACGGTGCTACAGATAAGACGACATAGAACATAAGACTACAGGAAGTGCAGACAGTACAACATGCAGTCCATAAAAGACACAATACGACATGACATACATCCAACACAGAGCAGAGACAGCGTTGTCTCTAGTGGCGTAGTGAAGTCAGACACTGTATTTGGCTGCATTAATTTAATGTAACGTAAAGGACAAATACTAGTCCTTAATGTCCAGGATTATGTGTAAAGAAATCTGGAAACGGGTGCTCAAGTGATGGGAATGAGAATCAGTTTCAGTGGAGGAACCCACCGCCCACATGAGCAGACGGCTTTAAAGACAAAGTGTTTATGTACAAAATCGGACATTGTAAATCAGACTATATGTAAACGTGGTAGACCGGTATCAGTCACGCATGCTAAAAATGTCCTGGAGATCTGGATTTCTTAAACGAACCCACTCGGGCAAAGCACACTTTAACCTGTCTTTGAAAATCTGACTTCTTCCTTTGTCATCCGCAGCTTCCTCTGACCTTAAAGTAACACCCACGAGCGGACACATGCACTGTTAAAAATGATCGTATAACAAATATGTTGTGCATAAGTTCAGTATCAGTTTTTCACCGTATCCTGTTTTTTAAGTTTTCAAATTAAAGCAAAAACGGGTTCGAACAGATCATTTTATTTCACTTAAAAGTTCATGAGTGTAGGCCGTAAAACACAGATGCACAAAGGCTTATTTTGTGAGTAGGAAATAGATTTCCGGTTTGATGTTGGTAACAGGCAAATATAAGTATCATTTTAACTTCAGTCTTACAGAATATGTTCTTTGGGAAGAGAACTATGTCGTCAGTATATGTTTTAATGTAGATTGATGTTTCTTTATGGCTCAGATATTAGGAAAATATCATACCGTGGGGAAATTCCCATCTCTAGACGAACAGAGACACAGGAGGGAGGTTGTTGGATGAATAAAACTTGCTAATGGTTTCTGTGACTCCTCGATTTAGATGGCGTATTGCCAGCATATAGGAGTGGAGTTCATGTTCATCAATGACCTGGAGCAGTGCCAGTGGATTCGGCAAAAGTTTGAGACCCCTGGTGTCATGCAGTTTAGCCTAGAGGAAAAAAGAACACTTCTGGCTCGCATGGTTCGGTCCACCAGGTACACACACACACACACACACACACATGCATGCAGAGATGTTTACCCAAGATTTCTGTTTTCAGTTCTCACTTGTTCATACTGGGTCTGCTGTTTTGCAAAACACTCTTAATTATATATATAATATATGAGCCTGTGGTGTCTGGTCAGGTTTGAGGAGTTCCTGCAGAGGAAGTGGTCGTCAGAGAAGCGTTTTGGGCTGGAGGGCTGCGAGAGCCTCATCCCCGCCCTCAAAACCATTATCGATAAATCCAGCGCAAACGGTGTGGAGAACGTCATCATGGGCATGCCTCACAGGTACGACTCACGGTGCATTTGAGAAAGTATGACAAGTAGCTGATTTACAGATTTAGAGTAGTTACTGATGCGTTCAGTCTTCAGTGTTTACTGGGTAATTTATAGTAAATCAACGATCTGCAGTAGTTATTGAATAATTCATAGTATTTGCATATTACTTAATAATTATTTAAGTGTTGTACAATGAACAGAAACATGTTTGATGAAATTACTTGAATGCCTTCTGAGATTGAAACATTCAACAGACACTCAAACATATAGTGCAAAAAAAAAGACACATTTGTAGTTTTTATTGGATAACTGATAATAGTTCTCAAATAAATGCTGAGGGATTATCTATGGTTTTCATGGTGTTGTGTATGTGTGTGTGTAGGGGGCGTCTGAATGTGCTGGCCAACGTGATCAGGAAGGAGCTGGAGCAGATCTTCTGCCAGTTTGATTCCAAACTGGAAGCTGCAGACGAGGTCAGAGGAATCCGGATGTTTTGCTTTCAGTGCATCGTTGTCTAGTTCATGATTTTCATCATTCGCAGGGGTCCTGCGGATCCTTAAAAAGGATTTTTCTTTGTTCCTCAAGCCAGAGTGAGTCCTATGGTCTGATTGACCAAAGGACTAGAGGACCACAGAACAGACACACACGCTGAAAAGGCGTGTGCGTAGGTTGAGTGCATGTGCATGTTTGATTTTCATCCGGTCGCTTTAAGTAAGGTAGACATGCATGGCATATAAAAGGAAAGACCCTGAATGTCTGACGTGTGGGAGTTTTCCACCCACAAAAGCAGCAGCAGCAGCGATGCAGAGCAGGGCGTACAGAGTCGAAGGCACTGCTGCTGCAGCAACGTCTGCGATTAGTCACTTAGTAAAATGCTAAACCCTAATTATAGAAATGAACTGTGATGTCACTCGCAACCCTGCTGACCTATGAACTGTATCACAATTGTGTGTGAGGCAGGGCTCTGGTGATGTGAAGTACCACTTGGGGATGTACCACAGGAGAATTAACCGTGTGACCGACCGAAACATTACCCTGTCCCTTGTGGCCAACCCCTCACACTTGGAGGCCGTGAACCCTGTCGTGCAGGGCAAGACCAAAGCCGAGCAGTTCTACTGTGGGGACACGGACGGCAACAGGGTGAGCAGCACGGCCCTCGTTTCTTTCATTAAGTTTGGGATGAACTTAGATTTTGCCTTTATTGTAAATAATTCCACCAGCTCAAAAAGTGCTGCTTTCACCCGAGAGTGTTTTTGCCTGACCATTCTAAATAGCTTTACACTTTCTTGCTCGTCTAAACCTCTCCCTTATAAACCTTCTTCAGGTGCTTCACCTTTCAGCCTACAGTAGGGTTGCCTTAATCTGTCACGTTTGTGTGTTAGGTGATGTCTATTCTACTCCACGGCGATGCAGCGTTTGCTGGACAAGGCATCGTCTATGAAACGTTTCATCTGAGTGACCTGCCGTCATACACTACCCATGGCACCGTGCATGTGGTCGTCAATAACCAGGTATACCCGCCAGACCACAAACTGACCGCCCATGAAGAGCTGGAGAAACTAGTGGACAGTAACTTAACAGTTTTAAAAAACTTTTGCACCAGGGCACAGGAGGGGGACCTTATGATGTTTGTCACGTATCTATTCATGTGCATAGGCACTCGCTCGCTAACTGAACACACAGTATTTCTCTCTCTTTATTCTAACCTCTGTGTTCCCGTCTCTCCCGTTCAGATTGGCTTCACTACTGACCCCCGTATGGCACGCTCCTCTCCATACCCTACTGATGTAGCTCGCGTTGTCAACGCCCCTATCTTCCATGTCAATGCTGATGACCCAGAGGCCGTCATGTACGTTTGTAACGTAGCAGCTGAATGGAGAGCCACCTTCCATAAGGATGTTGTGGTGGACCTGGTGAGTGTGTATGTCTCTCGTCACGGGAAGTACTTCACGGGAAGTTCCGCAGTGATCCCCACGATGAGAGCACCATGGGTTCTGGAACAGCTTGTTTATCATAGTATACCTTCTTCAGCCGTTGCATTTTATCCATCTCTTCTTGCATAGGTGTGTTATCGCCGCAATGGCCACAACGAGATGGACGAGCCAATGTTCACTCAGCCGCTGATGTACAAGCAGATAAAGAAACAGAAGCCAGTGCTGCAGAAATATGTTGATAAACTCATTGCTGAGGGTGTCGTCACACGACAGGAATACGAGGTCAGAACACGTTGCCCCTTCGCTAGATCCAGTTCACCATCATGTGAAACTGAGTTGAAATATCTGGCCATGCACGCTGTTTAACGTCTGCACCCTCTTTCTCTAAAAGTGCATGAACGGTTTAATTGAATTTGGTATTTTGTCATAGTTCAGAAATGAATGTAAGAATACGTGGTAAAATATGCATCATTTCCTGACCAAAATGAAATCATCATGTTTGTGTATCCGCAGGAAGAGATCTCGAAGTATGACAAAATCTGCGAGGAGGCTCACGCTCGCTCCAAGGACGAGAAGATCCTTCACATTAAGCACTGGCTGGACTCCCCCTGGCCTGGTGTGTGTTATTTGTTCCTGAAGCTGAACGAACACACATTTAATACATTTAAAAGCATCTTGAAATATGACTGCTTTTCTTTGCCCAGGTTTTTTCACTCTGGACGGTCAGCCCAAAAGCATGAACTGTCCCTCCACGGGACTGAGCGAGGAGGAGCTCACGGCCATCGGGAAGGTGGCATCGTCAGTACCTGTGGAAGATTTCACCATTCATGGAGGTAGAAATGCTCCCATTTCTGCTTGATATGCCTAGTACTTTACTCACGTTTCAAACATGCGTCTAAAACCTTTATTTCTAGTCACGTGAAGTTTCTTTAGCTTTCAATGAGTTAGTAGGAAGCTAGCGAAAATAGCATTTTACAGAAGGAAAGAAATGTTACAGCTGGAGATTATTCTAAAAGGACTGGATTTTTAATATCAAAAATACTTTTCAATTCAGAATGTCTTAGGAGTCAAATATTTGGGTAAAGTACCAATCGTTATTTTAAGGAGACATTTTCACAGGATAATTCAGAGTACATAATAGTTCAGAGAGAGCAGGCAGGTTGGAATGGGTGGAGAAGAGTGGCTGGAGTGATCTGTGACAGACAGGTACCCGCAAGAGTGAAAGGGAAGGTTTACAGGACATTAGTGAGACCAGCCATGTTGTACGGGTTGGAGACGGTGGCACTGACGAAAAGACAGGAGGCGGAGCTGAAGGATTTCATTGGGTGTGACGAGGATGGACAGGATTGGAAATGAGTATATTAGCGGGACACCTCAGGTTAGATGTTTTGGAGACAAGGTTAGAGAAGCAAGGTTGCGTTGGTTTGGACATGTGCAGAGGAGAGACGAGGATTATATTGGAAGGAGGATGTTGAAGATGGAGCTGCCAGGAAAGAGGAGAAGAGGATGACCAAAGTGGAGGTTTATGGACGTGGTGAGAGAGGACATGCAGGCGATCGGCTTGAAGAAGGAAGATGCAGAGGAAGAAATGGAGACTGTTGATCCGCTGTGGCGACCCCTAAGCGGGAGCAGCCGAAAGAAGAAGAATGAGAAGAAGAATTCGGAGTACTTAATTACACACATGATGGTATCTAGTTTGTTGTATTTGAGTTCATTTACTGTATAGAAAACAGCACCAGTGTGACTCCAGTCAGTCGAATCATTTACCTTGACTAATATTGAAAACTCGAGTCTCCAGTCTAGTGTTCAGGGACTAGGCCCCAGGATCTGAAGATCATGGGTTCGAATCCTGGAACAAGTAAGTTGTCCTGAGGTACCCTTGAGCAAGCTACCATCCCCAACACTGCTCCGCAGGCCCCAGATGTATGTCTGCCCCCTACTGCACATTGTGTGTGTGTGGGTAAAATGCAGAGAAGTAATTTCATACTACACTATGGTCTTCACTGATGAATCATCAGACGTTATCAACGCAAACATTCCTCTGGCCCATGTGAAGGAATATATAGATAAGCAATATGAGTGTGCTATTTCTGGATAGACTCGTTACAGGACTGGATCAGATTAATTCCTTTTTTTACCGTCTGATATCCGATCCTGGATTTTCAGCTGATATTGGCCCAGCGCTGGTATCGGGTATCACAGTGTTACTACATTTAAACGGGAGAGTAGTTTCATTATGGGGATATGATGTTTCCATGTCTTACAGCCATTAACACACGTCCAACTGATTCTCTGATCCTGAACGGGTTCTCTTTTTCTCTGTCAGGTCTCAGTCGTATTCTGAAGGGGCGCGGGGAGATGGTTCGGAACCGGACGGTGGACTGGGCCCTAGGAGAGTACATGGCGTTTGGTTCCTTGCTTAAAGAGGGCATTCATGTCCGCCTCAGTGGTCAAGATGTGGAAAGAGGAACCTTCAGGTGCATCGCAACTTACTTTAAAGTTTTAAAAACTTGTAGTAGAAGGGTTTAAGGACCCAGTTTTATTGGTATGCAAGATCCTTCAGTAATGCCCATTCTCATTCTCTTTCTCCTTCTCCAGTCACCGTCACCATGTCCTTCACGACCAGAACGTGGATAAGAGAACCTGCATCCCCATGAACCACATCGCTCCTAACCAAGCGCCCTACACTGTGTGCAACAGCTCCCTGTCCGAGTATGGAGTGCTGGGTCTGTACACCTTTTTTATTCTGAAATGCACGTTCCTGGTTTGAGTCCTCAATTCAATAAACAAAATAAGTTGGAATTCCTGGATATTCAGCCACATGCAGTTTAATCTGATTTAGCTGAAAACATTTATTCTGTTCTCTAAAGCTTTGACTGGAAACATCATGTACTTTACCCATCCCACTATTCTGCTTTCGGACTATTCTTCTATCGTTCCTCCTCAGGTTTTGAGTTGGGCTTTGCCATGGCCAGTCCTAACGCTCTAGTTCTGTGGGAGGCTCAGTTTGGAGACTTCCACAATACGGCTCAGTGTATAATCGACCAGTTCATCTGCCCCGGCCAGGCCAAGTGGGTCCGCCAGAATGGCATAGTCCTGCTGCTCCCGCACGGGATGGAGGGCATGGTGAGCCTATATCAGCCACAGTGCACCGTTACTTTCTGTTTTCTTTCATCGTATTTCATTTAGATGTAGTTACAACAAATATTTGATGAAAGCAAATAAACTAAAGGCGATTTTTGCAATCCAGTAACTCATATAGCTCATGCTTTAACCACTCATAATGAAATTTCAGGTGTTTACAAGGTTGTATTGCCCTTTTCTGTTTCAGTATAAATATATTGATTTAAAATTGTACGTCTCTCTGTCCATTATCTTTCTTCCTCAAGCAGTAATGAATTCCTCCTACTCTCGCACTCTCATTCTTTCCCTAAGGGTCCTGAGCACTCATCTGCTCGTCCGGAGCGATTCCTGCAAATGTGCAATGACGATCCTGATGTTTTGCCTGTAAGACAGTGTTTTTTTTTTTGTTGTTTTTTCCTCAATATGTTTGCCATTTTTGCTTCGTGTACAAGGTGGGATCTTGTTTTTCCTTATTTGCATGAGTACACCAGCATGTAGCACAACTAACGTCTTCTAAAGCAGTCACCGGACCCATTTCACACTCTGCTTGCAGAAAATCACGGATGACTTTGAAGTGCGCCAGCTGTACGACTGTAACTGGATAGTGGTGAACTGCTCCACTCCTGCCAACTACTTCCATGTTCTGAGGAGGCAGATCCTGCAGCCTTTTAGGAAGCCTGTGAGTTTACACTGATCCATGAGCATCTTCTGAAACACATACGTCCGCAAGGACACGTAGAAATGCGTCTAAACATTTTAAATAATAATTCTGTCTTTTTGTTCTTCTTTAGCTTATCGTTTTCACTCCCAAATCTCTGCTCCGCCACCCGGAAGCCAAATCCAGTTTTGACCTGATGTTGCCAGGTTAGGGATGCCATGAAGCACAGCACAGCAGGATCAAATAGTGCTAAAGTGCAATTATTAAGCTTTGAACGTTGCTCCTTATGTTGCATTTCTCAAGTTCATAAAGATGCTGTGCAATACACTACGTGAGTGTGACGATCGTCTTTTCAGGCACCCATTTCCAGCGTGTGATCAGGGAGGATGGTGCTCCAGCCCAGAACCCAGCTGAAGTCAAGCGTCTGATCTTTTGCACCGGGAAAGTCTACTATGAGCTCACCCGCGAACGCAAAGCTCGTGAACTTGAGAACACGGTGGCCATCATTCGCATCGAACAAGTATGAACATCACAACTTTCTAGTTCTTAGAAAGTATCCATTATAATGGTAGTTTTTTATAGTAGCAGCTTGCAGGGAAAACGAAAAAAGCCTGTCCTCACCAGTTCCCACCAACGCACTCGTGAACCTCTCTTACTGTCTCTCCTCAGCTGTCTCCATTCCCCTTTGACCTGGTCAAGGCAGAGACAGACAAGTACCCCAACGCTGACCTGGTGTGGTGCCAGGAGGAGCATAAGAATCAGGGTTACTATGACTACGTGAAGGCCCGCATGCGCACCACCGTCAACCGTACCAAACCCGTCTGGTAAATACACACATCACCATCATTCCTCCACCTCATCACAAGTCATCACACGTTATATCAGATATCCTCAGAGCTTTAAACACAAAACTAAGCATATAACTCTTAATGTTTACAGAAATTACATACTTTCTTGGCAATTGACAAACTTGTCCCCTTTATTTTATGAACATTACAGGTTCTTTACAAAGATATGAAGTATTGAAATGAAATTTGAGAGGTGAAATTGTTGCTTAGACTGCTTAGATGATAGTTAGAGGTTAGTATTTTAAGATATAAAAAATTAAGCCTGTGAAGAGTGTGTGAGTTCTCTGGTAATCAATTATGAATATGCAACAGGAACAGGGGGCCAGTTTCTCAGTCAACTGGAAGCAGGGGGGGGTCTCCTGTTGATTTGATAGAATGAGTAATACAGACAGAGCTTCGTTTAGAAAGTGCATGACCTTGGTAGCAATATCCTTTTCTTACTCAGAACTGAGAATGTCACCTTAGCTTTTAAGTTAGCAGCTTTTAATAGTTAATAAGTGACTCTCTCTTGTTAAAAATATTAGAGTTTCTCCAAGAATACTTTAAGATTGCTTGATACCAACCTGGCAAGAAGGCATTTTAACCTCTGGACATTATTCTAACAGCTCTTTAGAAACTGATTCACTTTGTACGTTTGAATCATTCTGAACGTCGAATGATCAAATCTCAGATGATTCAGTGTGTCTATAAAGCAAACAGAAAGTGAAGATGAACCCTTTTGTATTCATTACACATTAGGTGATGCATTTCAAGGCTTTTTTTTGTCTTTATTGCAGACTATGGGGGTATGGTTCATTTAAAAATTGAAATACAGTATCTCGAATTATTACCATATTTCCTAAAATCAGTCAAATAAACAAAAAACCCTTCATCTGAAATGTATATACTATAATAATGTCAATAAAATAAAAAAGTAAATAAATAAAGTAAATCAATCCATAAATAAAGCCTTGACCACTGCATCAATGCGGTAAGACATGGACTTGATCAGCTTGTGAAGCTGCTGAGATGTTTAAGAAGCGCAGGTTGACTGCGGCCTTCAGCTCATCTGTATTTCCAGACACCTCATAGGTTCTCTGTGGGGTTCAGGTCTGGCTGAATGGGTGAGGAACAGTACTATCATGGTCAACAAACCACTGGGTAGATGTTTTGGCCCTGTGGGCAGGTTCCAAGTCCTACTGGAAAAGGAAATCAGCATCTCCATAAAGCTTGTCAGCTGACAGACGGAAGTGTGATGTCCTCTCTAATCACCTTCAAGACGTGTTGTCTTTGGACTTGATAAAATGCCAACAGTCAAATCGCAGCAGAAACTTCATGCTGGATTTCAAGCTCTTTGGATTCTCAACCCTTCGTCCAGATTCTGGGACCTTGATTTCCAAATGAAGTGCAAAATTTGCTTTCGTCTGAAAAGAGGCCTTTGTACTGCTGAGCAACAGTGCAGTTTTCTCCTTAGCCAAGGTGAGACGCTTCTCACGTCTCTGCTTCAGTAGTGACTTGATTGTGTGGAGCCCCCTTCACTGAAGAAGTCAGCATGTGGTGGCTCTCACTTCAGTTCTCTCCTTCTGAAGCTCTTTTGAGTTCTAGAATCATTTTTTCTTCTCCAGAATGTGGCCATTCCTGTTGCTATTGCAGCAACTTTCAGCTTTCTTTGATACAGCCCTCTTCAAACAGCAGGCCTTAATCTTCTGTGTTTTCCTCTTCTTTTAGAAGGTGTCGATGATGAACTGTTCTCTCAATTGGCAAGTCTTTCCAATGATCGAGAAATTGTTGTTCGAAGTTGAGCGGCCTTTGTGTAATTTTTTTTTTTAGCTGTAGGCCACAATGATCAAAATTAAAATAAAAAAAATTACATTTTAGGTCATTTATTATGGTGCAGTCCTGCGGAAATGTTCCTTCTTTTGAAAATCTGATGAAGAAACTTTCTTTTTGTTAGGACGACAAAGAAATTAAAATTAAATCCTTCAGAGTGATGCATCATTCACGTTTTCGTACCCCTTCCTGGTTCAGTCTAATGCTGTATGTTCGCCTTCTGTGCCTACAGGTACGCTGGCCGTGAACCTGCCGCCGCTCCAGCCACTGGAAGCAAGAATTCGCACTTGCTGGAGCTGAAGCGTTTCCTGGACACTGCCTTCAACCTGGACGCCTTCAAAGATCACAACTGATTTCGCTCATAAACAAACCAAACCCTAGAAAAGCTCCTTTTTATCCCATCTGTCCCGAAACATTTCATCGGTTTTCCAAATCAGTCCTCATCGCGGCTGTGTCCTGCCCAAAACACTGCTTTTACCAACCCACACACACTTCATCTGTCTCACACACAAACACACACACCCCGAGCAATAGCCTAGAAACAAAAGACAGTCCTCCAAATGCACAAAAGCACTCTTTCCGTCCTCAGCACACAAACTCACTCTCTGAACTCCCTATTGTTCTGCTAAATCTGCTCTCTTCCGTAGCTTCCCTGCAGTCTGCTGTCATCTCAGCCAAATCTGCTTTTTTTTTTTTTTCCTCTCCGAACAGCCAAGCCACACGACCGCACAAACTAGTATAGATTTGAACGGTTCACGGATAAATTGACAGATGGGCAACCAAAGCACGGTTCGTAAAAACATTCAGAGCTCCGGAAGACTTTCAAATCTTAATCGCAATTTTTAGTTCAGTGTAGAACTGTCCTTTAGGTCCAGAAGGATTTTATTTCCCCCAACTTTGCATTGCTCTGTCTGCACACAAGGCTAAAGATAATAATGGAAATGAAAATGGTCCCGGGTGGCACTTGTATCGGTTAAGGGTATCTATCCATGAACAAAACAGTGACATAAACCACTATTCGTTGCTGTCGCTCCACGTCTGTTGATTGATGCTTGCTTTTAATTATATCCAAACTTCTAAAGGCTTTAAACTTTTTTTTTTTTTTTTTTTTTTTGTGGTCTTTTGTGGTTTTGTTTCTATTTGTTACTATCATTTACATCCAGCTAGAAGGATGATTTGTGTCTGTATGCTCGGAATAAGGGAAAGATTGGCGCGCTCAGGATATTGTTTCTGGGTGAGGTTGTACAGGAGATGCATAAACCGACACATCAGCTGTGTCCTTGCACTGTTTTCTGGCAAAAGAACAGTCCTCAAAATTGATTATTTTTAGCTGTACGATTGTATTTATATGAATATATCTGCACAAAAGGAGAGGAAGATGACAGAAAATAAAAGAAAAGGCAGTGCGTGTGTGTGCGTGTGTGTGGAAGACAGAGAGCTGCCTTGTCCCGTTTTTGAGTGTATTCTCAAATATGCACACTAAGAACCCAGTCCCCTCCCAACGCCTAGTACATACTTCAGTTCTTAGTTTTTTTCCATCAGCCCATGTGCCAAAAAAAACACTCACCTCTGCGCTTTGAATGAAAATTAAATTCCCAGTGAATACGGTTGGTTTGGGATTGTTCCTCGCAAGAAAATCCAGATCACGTTTTGCTCGTCTCCTTCAAAGAGAGTGAATGATTTTATTTATTTTTATTTTAGGGATTGAAAAGCCTGTCCTTGTCTATCTTCATCCAATAAACATTATCTTCTCAGAGCTCTGGAGTGACTCTTGGCCTGAGATCCTCTGATTTGTGCCCCTTTTAAGTGAACGCGTGTCTGAAAAAGTGTCCGATGGTTGAGTAAAGGATGTGAAGAAGTTTCTCAACCAATCCTGCAAAAACAAACTTGCATTAAGGGTTATCTTCTTTTCCTTTTGTTCCTAAACACACATTCAGCGTAAGGTTTCATTTAATCCACGCACACCGCAGCAGGGGACAGCCGTATCCAGCACACGGGGAGCAGCGATGGGGACGGTACCTTGATCTAGAGAACCTTTGGGTGATCTAGCGGTCTGGGATTCAAAGGCATGACCTTCTTATCCTGGAACCTGTTCCCCAAGAACCAGTAGCAGTAAATGAGTGGTTTAGATGTTAAAGTAGTTGTAAGAGGTTCCTGGTCCAGAATGAATGATACAGCCTGCACGAAATCAAAGATGAAAGTTAAATGAATCTAAGAAAGGGATTGCTTTATAGAATTGTAACGATCCCACACCAGGGATAATTGAACAGCTGAGAAATATAGATATATACAGTATATAAAAAATAAAACCTGTCTAGTTATCTTATCACTTTGCAATAAATGTGGGCCCTTCTGTACCTCTTTAATACTGTTGTCCACATGTTTACATCCTTTTCTGAATTTGAATTACCACTATTTCTTACACACTATTTAGTGTGTTTTGCAATCTGGGACACAATTCAAATGAAGCTTTTGGGGTTTTTTTCCATTCATCATCTTAAAATATTCTAAACGTGTCTTTGATCATTAAAAGTGTCATTGATGGCTCCTTTTGTGCTTTTTTTCATCAAACAAAGCTATATATGCGTTAGACTGACTTTCCGTATGATTTATTTCACATAAACATGCATAAACCTTCGCCCTAAAGTCGCTTCCTTGTGCCTCGCGTTTCTCCAATTGGTTCCCTCGCCGTTACCAGAATGTCTTTACTCAAGGCTGGGTCGCTGACGTACAAGCGATCCCATTGGCTAGCGCAGCCGTCGCTCAAAGCGCTCCGAGCGCTGATTGGCTGGAGGTGCATGTCGGCCCACCCACTGCGGTGCCGTTATAAAGACCGGCCGAGTAATGCTTTTCTCTCCTCCATTCCAAGACCGCCCGGGTCAGACAAAGGATTCCAGCTCGGTCATCATCCAAACAGGTTAAAAAAAAAAAAAAAAAAAAAAAGAAAAAAAAAAGCCATCATGGCCAACCCAAAAGTGTTCTTCGACATCGCAGCAAACGGCAGCCCGGTGGGCAGGGTGGTGATGGAGGTGAGTGGGAGCTCTTGCGCCCGTTTGCCGTTAACTAGGTGAAGAAAGTGGCTGTAATTTTCCACCCTTGCATGTGCACAGGAGTGCCCTCCCCCGGAACCTGTTTATTTTCCCTGACCCTGAACTTGAACTCTGGCAGTGGTTCTCCAGACGAAATCTAGGGCCTGACTTACTATTCTGTTTTTATCATTTTAATGCAAGGCTGCTCAGAAACGTGAATATGTGAAAGTTCTCAGCTGCATCTCCTCCCCTAGTGTGTCTGAGCAGCAAAACTATTTAAAGTGCTTTTTACGCAAGGCCTTGACTGATCGCATGACTGTTTTTGGATTAATGAAGCGGAAGACTGGAATAATATAGCTGCTTGCTGACTTATTCAGTGTGATCCATATTTAGTAAGTTGGGCAATGAGACTGACCTGTGATCAGGTCTATTCAGGCCTCTGAAGTAATAGCGCGCTATGTAAATGGCGCAAACTGATCCCAGGTCTGCAGTCTGATCTCTTTTTAAAATATGGCCTTCTTATAATTAAATGCACGGACGGACTCGCCCTGGAGCTCGGGTGGATTGAGGTGCCGTGTCCTGGGCTGGTTCCCAAATCGCGGCCGTACGGAACGCGTTTTCGTGCGGCGAGATTATGAAATGTGGCTCACATGTTTGCAGGACGCCATTTTGAACAGGTTTCCTGTAATGTGACAGACGCAGTTCCTCTGCATTGGGGCTCCTCGTTAAAGAGCGTTGCAGAGGAATAGTTTCTTTATTTAAATGGAATGGGGGGAAAAGAGATGCTTGACTATAGATTTGTGAGAAAGTGAGCCGTGTAGAGTCTTTTATTAGGCGTTAAAAAGCTGCTGGGCACAATTATGCGCAATGTGCGCGCACTCCCAACACCCCTCCCTCCCTCTTTGTTCGAGCGCCGGGCGGGAACCGGGAGCCTCCTTTACAGCCTGCATCAGACTTTCTCTCTTAAACCAGATTGTTTAATGCCCGTGGATTTCCGCCTGAAGATGTTGTGGTTCAAGGGCCCTGCTTTGGAGCTCAAAGTTTTGCGGGAACCCGGCTCGAAACCACTTTTTTTTTTTTTTTTTTTTTTTTTTTTTTTTTTTTTTAAAAACTCCCCCTCTCTCCACAGCCGAATGTTCTACTCCCAGAAAACCACCGCCTGTTATTACTGCAAAACCAACCATCCGAACCTGAATAAGAAGCATTTAACTCTCTAAATGGCTCCTGTATTGACGTTTTGTCACTGAGGTGGGCGTGAAGGCGGCTGCCGCCCGTTAAATCCGCTGCTTCTGGAAAGTTCTGAGGCGGCGGGTGGGGGAGGGGCTGCGGAGCCCGCGCGCGAACATTCAGCCAGGGAAAAAAATCGATTAGTAATCGGTTCAACATGTATTTTTAAAATGATCTTTTATTGTTTCCTTTTTTTTTTTTTTTTTTTTTAAGGGAGGAAAATGCGCAGGGAACTAGTCACGTGCTTCTAGGCTGCGTCCCAAACTGCATACTTCCACCCTATATAGTGCGGATTTAACAACATGCGTAATGGAGTGTAGAAGTGTGGTTTGGGACGCGGCTCTGAGGAAGTGAATTGGCGTTTGAGTTAAAGCGGGACGATGTGAAGATCGTGATTAAAGGGGGGCGATGCGTGCTTCTAAATAAATTGATCAGTGCTTATCAATATTCTTACATTGATGTGAAATTTGGTTGATGTGAAATTTGGATATTAATTGGACTGGGTGTATTGATGCTGGGATTTTTTTTTTTTTAAACAGTACTTTCACCCTCTGATAGCTTTTGCAGGATGTTAATAAATCTGAATAGGGTTTTTAAAATCCCCATTATAAAGGTGTGCTTTTGTGCCGCATGTCCAGTCTGGGTCTGCTGGGTGTAAATGTGACCAGTTGTTTTTGGGCCTCATGGCTGCAGAAGCAGGTGTCTGAGCTCCTTCCTTGCAGCTGTTCTGTTCACGACTCCTCCCTCAAAAATAATCCAGTTCATGTTCTTGGTTTGGTTTATAGCATTAGAAATGCCACTGAGGTAATGCCCCCTTGCTCTTGTTTGGGCTCAGAGCGTCCCATGTGATTGACCCCGTTGTGATTTCTTTCCACAGCTGAGAGCCGATGTTGTCCCCAAAACAGCAGGTGAGATTCACTTCATTTACTTCCAGCGACACTCTGGTTTTCTCATGGTGTTTCTTTGGAGCAAGTCTTACAATTTGGTTGGCTTTTGCTTCCAGAGAACTTCAGGCAGCTGTGCACAGGACAGCCCGGATATGGCTACAAGGGCTCCACTTTCCATCGCGTCATCCCCGGCTTCATGTGCCAGGTATGGACCCTTCTGCAGGTTTTGCCCCAAGTTGCTGTTTGTTGGTGAAATGGTGGTCCTTTCTTAGTGAGAGGCTGGATAGTTTAAGTTGGGGGGTGAGGGGGTCTCTGAGACCAGTGTGGGGTTGAAGTTTAGCATCTTCTGTTTTGTTTTAAGGGTGGTGACTTCACAAACCACAATGGAACTGGTGGCAAGTCCATCTATGGCCACAAGTTTGAGGATGAGAACTTCACCCTGAAACACACAGGAGCTGGCTGCCTGTCCATGGCCAATGCTGGACCAAACACCAACGGTTCCCAGTTCTTCATCTGTACAGCTCTCACCAGCTGGTCAGTGTAACGTGCTTTTAAAAGGCCCAAGTTTCTTGTCTTTTTGCTCATTTCAGCAGCAGTGACTTTTGGTCGTCTTGTGATTAAGTGTGTTTTAAAAGACCAATTTTGGCGTCTTTGGATTGAGCAGAGTGTAGTCCTGGAAAATCTTATACTGGGTCTGAAATGATTAACTGATTTTGTCTTTCAGGCTGGATGGTAAGCACGTGGTCTTCGGCAATGTTGTGGATGGTCTGGACGTCATCAAGAAGGTGGAGGGCTACGGCAGCAGCGGTGGCAAAACCAGTGCCAAGATCACCATTGCCAACTGTGGCCAGCTGTAGAGCCTGCGTCCCACTTCAGTCCCTGCTCTAGTCCACCTTGAATCCTGGCTCATGACATTCCTGTCCAGTTTTGCTCCTAGCCCATCCTTCGAACCCATCCGTTTGTCCCTTTTGACGAGTTGCCTTTTTGATTTTTTTTTTTTTTTTTTTTTTTCTTCTTCTTCCCCCATTTGCAAATAGAAGCTGATGGGCTAAGATTTGTGTATCGACTCTGAAAATAAAAAGGGGAACAATTACTTGACTTGGGGCTTTTTTTTTTTTGTTAGATCAAGTCTTAAAGATTGTCCTCCGAACCAACTTAATGTGGGTTGGAACAGAACTTGGCCTACAGCGTTGGGTGTGTCGGGGTTGGTCCAGCACGTTGAGGGTTTAATGGAGAACCGCTTTGGGTAAACCCAGTTTATGCCACTGGTACTGTTTGAAGATGAAACTCTGGCTTTAATGCAGCACTAGTAACTGAAGATCCCCGGATGGAGTAACGTGAGTGCTCCAGCAGACAGCTGTGAGACGTGTGGCTGATGCTCCATGTGGGCTGTTTTTGGTGCGAGTGCAGTAAGACGATCTCCTGCATCTATATGGACCTGTAAAGGGAGAAGGGTGCTGTCCCTTACTTAATTTAGAGGACGGGGGACTCTTCCTGCAGGGTGTCAATGTCTCCACAGTAAACTGTGGACTGCTCCTGAAGGGACATGGAGATAAAGGAGAAGCTATGGCTGAATATGACAGACCTTACTGTCCAGTCTGATGTGGAGAGAAGGGGATCAACCTGGAGGGAGTCAGAGGAAAAGACACATGTATGGAATTAAATACCATGATGCGGAAAGTGTTGGGGGGAAAAGGTGAAATGTAGATGGAAGGAGTAAATTAAAAGCTGCAGGTAGAGCTTGGGGGGGGCAGATAAAGAAAATGGATTGAATGATGCAGAAAGAAGGGAATGAAAAATGGCCATTGTGGGAAAGTAAAAAGTGATTGACACTGACCAGGAGAGGAGTTGGAGACAGGTAAAATTTTAAAAAGCTGAATGAAATGTATTAATTGAGCTGCACCTCCCAGGTTTGTCCACTAGAGGGCGGAGAGAGCCCGTAGAAGTGCAAGTGACCACCAGAGGGCGCGCGTCTCGATCTGATTAAAGAGTAAAGGAACAGGAGAGCAGTTCTGAAAAGCGATTTATTTCGTTTAAATACATTGAAAATGAAAAGTTTACACAAACACGAAATGGTCTTTTGGAAAATATACACATTTTTGCACTGCTATACACTTGAGCCTATCACACAGCTTGTGTGAAATAATCAGACACTAATGATCACTTCTACAGAACGAAGACATTAGAGAAGGGCCTGAATGTCCCTGTGCCTAAAGATTTCTGTAACACATTAGAGAGGAAGTCCTAAATGAATGGGAGTGAAGGGAAATAATTATATTCTGTATCCAGACACTAATTAAAACAGACAGTTTTGGCACAAAACTAGTGAAACTGGAGGTTTTGAATAAGTGGCAGCTTCTTTGAAAGCAGGGCGTTGATTCTTTATAAATAACACCAAAGGCCTGGTTCATGTTCAACACTCGAGCGAGAAAGGCGCTTTTAAATATCCTCCAGTGCCAAAAGGTCAAATCTGGCACACCCCCTGCCCTCGAAGGCCTTGCTCCTGCGGCCGGCACCGGAGCCCCGTCGAGCAATCACAGCGGTCCAGATTCCTCCGGGTTTTGGACTGGCCCCGCAAAAGGCACACCTCTCCCTCTTTGGGGATACGCTGACATCGGCGTCCGGTCAGATACTGGGCGCAGCACAGGCCCTCCTCACAGTCACGGGACCGCAGACACTCGCCCATCTCGGGCACTGTGGGACACGGGAGGGAAAATGACATGAACATCGGCTGTAGAGCAAAGCAAACGTGTGCACTTCAAAGAAGGTGTGTGAGTGAGGGGGGTGTTTACTTTCACATGAACACCTGACTCACACCTGGACATTCACCTTTAACCCTGCCTGCTACCTCCGGCGACAGCTTCATCTTCCCACCCTGACGCTGCTTCTTCTTTAAACCTTTGCATTTGTTTACCTGGAGAGAAAGAGAGGAAGGAAGAAAGAGGGATGCATTATTACTATTGACTTATGCCCAGAGCTTTGAGTAAAAGTAAAATTCCATAATCTCTTATACTTTCATATATTTCTATGCTAATCAGCCGTCCTGTTGGCAGGACACAGTGGCTCAGTGATGACCCAGGGGGCACATGGGCTGGACGGGACAGGTTATGTGCAGAAATGGCATGAGTGAGAGCTTTAAATACCATACATCACACTGAACAGAGGACGAAACACACACACACACACACAGCTGGGACATTCACTCTGTACTACCACACCTTGATGGAAGAAAAGTCATAAGAGAAGATCTAATCCGAGATGGAAGAAGTCCAGTTTAGAAAGAGTGTATATTTTTCTGCACCAACCTGTTCCAGAGAGCACCCCGCCCCGCCCTGCTGGTCCTGCCGTGGTCTCATGATGTTATGAGCGCTCACATCTACCGTTTCCGTCTGTGAGGGGGTCGCTGTCTGGAGGAGCGGAACAGATTGGTCAGTGGACACTAAACGAGAGGCTGAGAACTGCTGTTTCACAATCAGCACCTACTTTAGTTCTCAATTTGATCACAATTTACAGTGAGACAGAGGATTAACTGCTGTATTTAGTTGAGTTGGATTATTAAGTTATATTAAGTTGAGGGGATTCAGCACAGGTTATGTCCAAAATATACCCCACACTACATGTCCAAAAGAATCCAGAGACTCCTTCTGATGAGATCTGATACACACAGGCTGATTCGCAACACCAGAAAATAGTACTGATCAGTCAAACGAGCCATTTTGGATCAGCTGCTCCCACACCCAGTGCCAGGCTTTGGCATTCAGGACTTCAGAACAAAAAGGAGTGATGGAATTCTTTTGGGATGACCTGAAGGACTTATAATATAAATTATTCACTGAAACCCCTGATTTCAGACCAACAGCATGAACTCTGTCCCAACTTGCTTGTATTTTCAATATCTTGCTGAGGCTCCAGATCTTCCTGAAGGACAGTGTTGTTGTCCCTCATTTTCAGTCCAGTCTCGGTACCTGAACAGTTCTCCAGATCTTCCTGAAGGACAGTGTTGTTGTCTCTCATGTTCAGTCCAGTCTCTGTACCTGAGCAGTTCTCCAGATCTTCCTGAAGGACAGTGTTGTTGTTTCTCATTTTCAGTCCAGTCTCTGTACCTGAGCAGTTTGATAGTTCTGTGTTGGTTAATCCACACAGTGATCTACATCTGAACCTTCAAGCAGAACAAAGCGTCTAACTTAAGACATGAAGCAGTGAAGAAACATCAGCAGTTGATTCCAGATGATCAGCTGATTCGTTTGCTGCTGATGCTGAATGCGGAGTGGTTGGAACCCCTTTACCTAGAACCTTGTATCTTTAGACACATTGCAGTCTGGCACACTAAAACACTTGTTTCAGTTTCCTTCATTTCATCCGCTCGATGTCACAAAGATGACACATTTTGACAGTCCCAGCAAATTATAAAGGAATGAGGACCTGCTCCTACCTGCTCAAGGTCCATGATTTCTTTGGAGGAGCGGATGATGTTGGAGTCCAGGCAGCTGGCACAGGATGGCAAAGCCAGCAGGAGAGAGAAGAGGAGCATCCACATGGCTGAGCGAGTATAAAGCACTAAAGTAAACCTTTAATTTCTCCTTCAGTCTGTGCGCTCAGCCCGGCCCTTTTATAGGCAGAGCACTAAAGGGGTGATTACACGCGTGGGCTGGATGAAAAACATGCCATCATCCTTCATTGACCTTCTACACATGTCGCACCTTTAACACTTGTTATGATCAAAACTCCAGGAGCCCTTTGAAAGCAGCCCACAGGTTAACCGCATCAGTGGGCTCGGATGTGCGGCGCTTCCTGCCCCGGAGGAGATTACCTGCGCCTTTTACGCACCGGATTGAAGGATGAAAACAACACATGTAAATTGCTCCCGCTCACCTGTCGGACTTTGTTTAAGCTCACTTTAGCTAACCAGGTAATTACCTGTCAGATCAGACCCCCTCCCTCAAGACGAGAGCTGATCTTACAGCAGACTGCAGCAAATGGAATAATAACATGGAGAAAATGGGAATTAATACATTTAAGATGTATAAATGAATAACTGTATGGTGTGTGGTGTTAAAAGTAATATAACTGGCAATAATAATAATAATAATAATAATAATAATAATATGAATATGAATACTTTTAGTGATACAACAAGTAGCACACCATAGTTAGAATTAAATAAACAGATAAAAAACAATTGCAATACAAATACAAGATTTGCACTGCCGTGTATATATATATATATATATATATATATATATATATATATAAACGCCATAATTACAGATTTCTTTTAGTTTTTATTTTTAATACTATTTAGACCGGATGAGCCACAGCGTTTCTGGAACAAACTTTAATGGATGGATCTAAAGGTCAAAGTGCGGTTAAAGAAATGATCATGATTCAAAATACACAAGAAGATTATCTGTGAAGCATGGTGGCGGGAGTGTCACAGTTTGCAGCGCTGCTTCAAAAACAGATTCGGTGATCCTTATTGATGAATCAGTATCGATATTGATCACGATGGCAGCAGCAGAATAAACTGAGAGAGAGGACATGCAGGTGGTCGGTTTGGAGGAGGAAGATGCAGAGGACAGGAAGAAATGGATGATCCTCTGTGGCGACCCCAAAACGGGAGCAGCCGAAAGAAGAAGATGGGCAAAAACAACAAAAACAACAATAATAATTTTGCATAGCAAATAAAAACGAAAAGCAATAAAGGTTTAAGAACAATATTAGTCATTAATCGCTACAAAAAAAGTAAAAGGAAAGAAAATATTGAAAATCAAAGGTTATTCAAATTAAAAAATAAAAATTTTAAATGATGTACAGATGCAGTTTGTGTAACTCTGTGATAAAAAAGAGGGAAAAGGAGAAGAGGTTGTATATAAGTCCACTCTTTTTTTTTTTGGATGAGATTATTTTGTGGTGAGATGAAAAGGGTCATTGTTCTCTCACGGAAGTTTCCGCTGGAGCCCGTTCGATGATCAAACACGTGCTAAATGGTGGGCTTTCCGGCGTGCGGTCCGGGCGGGTCTGCTGCGGGTTCGAACAGGAGCTGCTGAGCCTCCTTCAAAGAGGCCCGCGGCTTAAAGAGGCCTAAGAGTCGCACTGGGAACTCTCCGTCCTTCCACTCACAGGAGTGAGAAAAGGCCTTAATGCAGCTTGCCTGCCACAATGTCCTCACCACCTTCTCTCGCTCTGTGTGTGTGTGTGCGTGTGTGTGTGTGAGAGAGACAAAGCATAAGCACAGAGCAGGTGATGGATGAAGAGTCTCCAGAGAAAGCCTGAGGCTACAGCAAAAAAAAGCCAACCTCCATCAGATGGGAGAGCAGTGTGTGTGTGCGTGTGTGTGTGTGTGTGTGTGTGTGTGTGTGTGTGTTCCTGTTGAAGGAAGTGCATGCTTTTGAGTGCGCAACAGTTTACACCTGTTTGGTTCCTTTGAATGGTGTGTGTGTTCATCACTCTTACAGGTGTGTGTGTGTGCGTTTGGTTGTGTGTGTGTGTGTGTGTGACTGGCTTGATGTTTGAACTGGCTGAAATGGCAGAAGGCTAAAGGTGAACCTTGTTGAGTCATGTAACATTTTCTATTGCCTCTCTGTGACGGAAAAGATTAAGAGAAAATAATCTCCCCCTTTTTTTTACCGTGTTCCTTCATGCCCCTGTCCATTATAAGCACAAATCACCACTCCATACTTTTTTAACATACTATTTAAAAACATGACTTAATTCATGTCTTTAAATAACTTTCCACCAAACTATCCTGACTTTAAACATCGTTCTTTTTATGATGATGAGCCATCGGGACGGTGGTGGTGTAGTGTTTAGGGAACAGTCCCCTGGATCAGAAGGCCGTGGGTTCGAATCCCAGACTTGAGCAAGGTGCCGTCCCCAACACTGCTCCCCAGATCCTGTGTATGGCTCCTCACTGTCTATAACACTGAGACTTTGTAGAATTTCAACCAGCTTTAAAGTCAGCATTAAGTGCGACCACCGTTATTCTTCAGCACAGCCTCAACTCTCTCGGACCAGATCATTTCTTTAAGTTCTCTTCAGGAACACTTCTCCATGCTTCTTGAAGGACGTCCCAGAGCTCTTCTTTGGACGTCGGCCGCCTATTTGTCTCGTTCTCTGTGAAACTACTGAGGAACAGGCACTGGACTGAAAATGAGAATCAAAAACATTGTCCTGCAGGAAGCCTAGAGAACTATTTCTATATTAAGCATTCAATGAAACCTCTTTGGAAGCCGAATGTGAAGAAAAGAATTTGTCCCAGGACTTACATAAATCACTTTTAAGGGACAGTAAGCAAAACAATGTGTTTAAAATGAAAAGATAAAAAATTGTTCGGAAATGTGGGTTATTTTTCATGTCAATGTGTGAGAGGCACACATATGCACCTCAGAGCAGCTGTTGATTGTGTGTGTGTGTGTGTGTGTGTGTGTGTGTGTGTGTGTGTGTGTGTGTGTGTGTGTGTGTGTGTGTAAGAGAAAGAGACTGAATGTGATATTAAAGATAAACCATGACCAACAGAAGCCTTCAGGTCATTCAGCTACCCAATAAAGAGCAGCAGATGCGAACAATTACTCTCCCTCTGACGCAGTGTGTGTGTGTGTGTGTGTATGTATGTGTGTGTGTGTTTGTGTGGGTCCCATTAGGGCCCTTTCTTTTACAGGGACTCTCAAATTGAGAAGAGATGACATAGACACCTCCCACTCTGAGCAGAACACACATATGGAGCCCAATAAGTGACTCCTAAACGCCCACTGGCACACAGCACACCTGCTGGGGACGAAGACACACTCACACAGGACCATGCATTTGGAGGTAAGACCAGTTCAGAATTCAGTGTCTGAATTCATCATAAAGCAATAGTGAATAATAGGTTCAGGCTGGGATTCTGGAAGCTGATGCGTGCATGACATTCATTAAGTGTCAGGATTAATAATGATTAATAGTGACTGTCCAGGGGTGTCCTTAAGGTTTGGTTTCATGAACTCTGGTTACGAATTTGCTTCTTTGGTAATGTGTATTACTGGTTTGAATGGTTTTATACATACTAGCTATATGCTATCTCAAAAGCACATAATGCTGATTGGCACTATTTAGCAAAATCCTAACTAAATTGCTTCTATTATCATTTATCTTTTATCATTTGTAAATTTAAAAGTGTTGTTTTTGTACATCAAAACTAAATCAAACTCAGTGTCACAGACTGAGACACAAGGATGTGTAAAGGTGTGTGTCTGTTTGGAAAGTGTGAGCACTGAATCGACAGATAATTGATGCGGACACGGTGCCCCTTGCACGGTCTCTGCTCTGTGCAAATGGGTGTTGATTTGACAAATTAAGGACAGTCTTACCTGTCCTTATCTCTGTTTGCTTGAGCATATGTGTGTGTGTGTGTGTGTGTGTGTGTGTTTGTGTGTATGTGCGTGCATCTTGCCCTGATTAGCCCCACTGAAAATCACTGCAGAACTGTTTCAAATGAATATTGAGACTGATTAGAATAATTAAAAGTCATTTTTACATATGCATATGACAAAAAGACAACCAATCAGAAGAGATTTCATTTACATATGTCCATCTTAAATGGGCAGTCTAACAAGTAGCCTGAGGAACTTTATGTATCAAATTTTACAGATAGATAGATAGATAGAAAGATAGATAGATAGAAAGACAGACATACAGGCATACAGACAGACAGACAGATAGATAGATAGATAGATAGATAGATAGATAGATAGATAGATAGATAGATAGATAGATACAGAAAAAAGCATGATTGCAAAAAAAAATAGAGCCACTGATTAGCCACCAACAGATGGATGGATAGATAGACAGCTGGACAGACAGACAAACTTTAATTCCAGATGAAACAGCTGAAACTGGATTGCAGACATAAATCATTTTGGTTAAAAACGGAAGTAAGGCGCACGCTGTGTCTGGCCCGATCCAGCTCTAATCCTATTGCAGAAACTCAATCACACGCTGTTCTGTAACGGCTTCTCAGGAACACAATGTACATCCTAAACTGATCAACCGTCTATCACATTGTAAACGCCCCCTAAACGTATTAGGTTAAGTAAGCAAAACGACCACTGACTTACACTGAACCACATGTTGCCTAGACCTTTTAAACCCTGGATGATCTTTTTGAAAGTCCTTGAAGTAAGAGAATTAGAGATGTGACTTACTTTTTAAACCTCTTAACATGCCTGTAAAAGTGCCAGAACTTGAATTATTCACTTAATACTTCTCGACCTATGTACTAGTAACATAATAGCAGGGCCTTTCGTGAGCATATCAGGGACAACCTCCTACCCCAGTTATATAACACTGTTTAAAAAATTGTTTTATTGTACTATATCTTTTATCACACTAAAGTATATAGTAAACCAATAAAGTGAAAAGTAAACCAGAGATCATCAGTAAAATAAGAGTTTAAGAGTCCATCTCCTTTGATGATTTTAATTTTCCCCACTAACTCATCCGAGTGAGCAGCAAAAAGTCAACTCTTTTCTAAATGACCATTTTCCAGCTTCTTTTTATCCCTTTGAACTATGTTAGTGATCTCCGCTCCGATTGGCTGCTCTGTATTGTACCTCATTCTAAAACCAGGACTATTTGACTGATAAAACATGGATCATTTCTGTTATTTGTGTTATTAATTGTTTGACATCCACAACTAAAGTTAAAATACAAAAAAACAGCAGCAAATGCAAATTTATGGAAATTGTGATGCAGATGAATGAATGTCCTTTCATTATTGCTGCAAAATGAAATAAATAAGAGCTTAAAAATCACTTTTTTTCTTTTCGGCTCTCCTCTGGAAGGGGTCCCACTAATTATAAAGCAAAAAAAAAAAGTTAAAAAGTATAAAAACTGAATTTTTACTTCTGACAATGTTAGGTTTATAATCTAATTATAAGCCCACGAAGGATGGCTGTGTCTTTGTCTGTTTAATGGATTTTGGACCGTTTGTTGCTCAGCCGGACCCAGTGTGATGTTTGACCACTCGGAGCAGTCTCTAGTAAAGCACGGTGTGTAAGTTGAGTTTTACCCGGAGTGTGTGTATGTGTGCAGTGACTGGTTTTGGACATGGCTGTGTTGAACCCTATGGAGTGGATGAGGAAAAGCAGGGGCTCTCCTCGCCTCGTGCTGGTGGTGGTTTGTGTGGCTCTGCTGTTGGATAACATGCTGCTGACCGTTGTGGGTGAGTCAACACACACACACACATACACACACACACACACACACATTATCAGATGCAATATCAGAATTTCAGAAGGTTTTCAATTTATGCAGGTCGTTTTGAACTGAATAACATTACTTATTTAGAAAGGGGTTGCAGATGGAAATGTAGGGACTTTGGGTCCAAATGGTAAGGGTAACATTAAGCTCAGGGACTTGAACCTGCATTGCATCTGACCATGACATTTACCTGCCCGCTTATGTTCTGACCTATTGGTTAGATGCACACACACTCACACTCACACACATGCAAAGACTGCGGCAGCCTGACAAGAGGCTGACAGCACATTTTGTTCACCTTAAGAAACATATCATGACTCTTATGATCGCTTTTCCCTTTTGAAATTTTAAACATGAACATTCTGTGAAAACCGATCTAGTTTGACTCTGTTCTCCTCCGGTTCTCTCTTGGTAGGCGTAAGTTTACAAACATAAACAACAAAACCTTCTCCTCTTTGTCCTCTCTCTCCTTCTCTCCAGTTCCCATCATCCCCACCTTCCTGTATGCAATGGAACACCAAACGAGTGTCCTCTCCTCCTCATCGCAGTCTCCTCCCAGCACAGGACATCCGACCTTCTCCTCCATTCTCTCGCTCTATGATAACATGGCATACAGTGTCACAGTGGCCCCAAGCAACCTGAGTGACCTGTCCACCCCGTCACTGCCTGAAACAACCCCAAAGGAGAACATTTCCGGCTCAAATGAATGCAAAGACGACAGCAAGTTTCTGGAGGAGGAAAATGTAAGAGTGGGGCTCCTGTTTGCGTCCAAAGCTCTTGTGCAGCTTCTCGTCAACCCGTTTGTGGGCCCGTTAACGAACAGGTGTGTATTCTTCTCAAAAAGCTCTTGGTGTGACAAACCTAAGAGTGATTTTTCAGAGACTTTCAGTACTGTGAAAAAGTCTTGAGCCCCTCATTTCTTCATATTTCACTTCTATTTTATTGTATTGTTGAGGAACAGTTCTCCAGATCTTCCTGAAGGACAGTGTTGTTACATTATAATTTCTTTTACAGGATTGGATATCACATACCAATGTTTGCTGGATTTGTCATCATGTTCGTCTCCACGATAAGTAAGCATAATTGAACACTTCTTAATGTGGGAAATGAAAGTTTGTGCTGTAACATGCTCATGTGACAGTCTTTTTTAACCATTTAATCAGTCCTAACTGAAGTGAAAGTAACTAATCCCAGACCAGAAGATTGCCCTGAGGTATCCTTGAGCAAGGTACCTTGCCCATCACTGCTCCCCGGGTTCTTTAAATACTATGATAATGAACAATTATGAAGAATAGTTCTGTAGTTTGAAGGATTGTTGTTGAGCCAGTGCAGTCAGACCCTGAGTCTATGTGTATGTCTGCTTTTCTCAGTGTTTGCCTTCTCGGGAACGTACGTGTTGCTCTTTTTCGCTCGTTCACTTCAAGGCATTGGCTCTTCCTTCTCCTCCGTAGCAGGTACAGTGTGTATGTGTGTGTCTGCAATAAGATAGCTTTATTTTTTTTTATTGGAAATGTTTCCACCAAACATTTGAACAGTAGCTTATGAGATCATGTGTGTGTGTGTGTGTGTGTGTGTGTGTGTGTGGTTCTCCAGGATTGGGCATGCTGGCCAGTGTGTACACAGTTGATGATGAAAGAGGGATTGCCATGGGAATAGCACTTGGAGGGCTGGCCATGGGTGTACTGAGTGAGTGTCAGACCTAAGAGTGGAAGCAGTTATAGAAATCCTCCAGAATGATTAAATCTCAGCTCCCTGTGTTGTGTTCATCGACAGTCTGTCATCACTGACCCTGCACTTCGAAAAGAACATGAAACCCATTTACTCCAAACCTGTTAAAGTAGAAGCCAGTGGGCAGCTGATAAGAGTCTCTGGGTTTTAAATTCAGGGAAACGTCCTAGAATTAGTGTCTGCTCTGTGCAGCAGACAGAGACTGGATTTAAAAATGTTGGAGTAGACATATCACAATAAGGATGCACTTCAAGATCTGCAGGTATTTGCATGGCTATTCCAGATGTGAGCCGGGTAAGTATTTATATAGAGAATAGAATTTAATTCACAGAGACCTCAATGCCAAGCTGGCCAGTTAAAAAGCAAATGAACAAGCATTTTATATAAACATACTATAATGTTTATGTAATGTTAAAATAATAAAGATATTTTTCTGTTTGTTTTTCAAAAGGACTACTTTCATTAGTTTTATCCCAAAAAGTGAAACAAAAGCTCTTAAACGGGACCTATTATGCTTCTTTTTGGAGTACAATTGGAGTTTAACAGCACAAATCCAGAATTAATGCATTATTTCAATTTGAAAATGCTCCGTCTAACGACAGAAAGCTTTGTTAGTTTCTTGCTTTTAAACTGTCCACTTGTGTCCATCTGTCCATGTGTTCGTATTTTCCAGTTGGTGCTCCTTTCGGCAGTGTGATGTATGAGTTTGTGGGTAAAAGTTCTCCTTTCCTCATCCTGGCCTTTCTGGCACTTTTTGACGGAGGTGAGTTCAAATACAAACTACCAACTTATTTTCTGCCAAAAGCTGCTGCTTTTTAGTGCTATGTTTAAAACTGCAATCACTGTGATCTAACACGCTGTTTATGAACTTTTCTCCACCAAACAGCACTCCAGCTTTGTATTCTCCAACCCTCTAAGATATCTCCAGGGGTATAAACACTTTCATTCTGCCTTTCTTATTACATAACACACAGTAACTAATCTCCCAAAACCAGCAAGCTGGCTTTCTAAAATAACATTACAGTCACTGATGAAGAAATCACCCTGACTCACCCTAACTAACGCATGGTGTGGTTTTTCTGTTCATTTAAAGGTAAACTCACTTCTCATTGAAAGAAGCAGAATATTCTGATAAATGTGTACAGATGTTTGAACAGCCTTGCCATGCATTTTTTTTTACATTAAAATAAGAGAGTCCAGTGTGGAACCTTTGTACATAATGCACAGGAAATGTAAATGTATTGTTTATTATTATTATTTACTACTTTATGTAATTACATTTAAATAGTATATCAGAAATAAACTGCATAAACCAATAGGAGGTAAGGTCATGTTTCTTTTTTGGGTTTCAGAGTGTGGAGGGCACGCCGCTGCTAACTCTGCTGAAAGACCCTTATATACTCATCAGCGCAGGTATGTGTGTGTGTGTGTGTGTGTGTGTGTGTGTGTGTTCATATTCCCTGCTCCCTGAATTGTTACAATACGACGTTTCGACATGTTCTGCTGTTTTACGGTTGAAAGCATGGACTGCACAGACCAGTCAAAAGACCAGCACATCTTCACTTCTTATTTCCTGGCACCTGACAGGGCAGGTGATTCCAGACATCTAGTTCCACTGAATCAGATACTCCAGATTTGATCTGAAATTTGAATTTTGCTCTTTACCATCAAGATAAAAAATGCTACTTTCAGCAAGATTGAGCATTGCTATATCTTATGGTATGGTATGATATGGGTTGGTATGGTATGGTATGGTATGGTATGGTATGGAATGGTATGGTATGGAATAGTATGATATGGTATGGGTTGTTATGGTATGGAATGGTATGGTATGGTATGGTATGGTATGGCATGGTATGGGTTGGTATGGTATGGTATGGAATGGTATGGTATGGTATGGTATGGTATGGGTTGGTATGGAATGGTATGGTATAATATTTTATGTTATGGTATGGAATGGTATGGTATGGTATTTTATGGCATGGTATGGTATGGTATTTTATGGTAAGGTATAGTATTTTATGGTAAGGTATGTTATGGTATGGAATGGTATGGTATGGTATGTTATGGTATGATATGGTATAGCATTTTATGGTATGGAATGGTATGGTATGGTCTTTTATGGCATGGAATGTTATGGTATTTTATGGTAAGGTATAGTATTGTATGGTATGGTATGTTATGGTATGGAATGGTATGGTATAGTATTTTATGGTATGGAATGGTATGGTATGGTATTTTATGGCATGGAATGTTATGGTATTTTATGGTAAGGTATAGTATTTTATGGTATGTTATGGTATGGTATGGGTTGGTATGGTATAGTATTTTATGGTAAGGTATAGTATTTTATGATAAGGTATGTTATGGTATGGAATGGTATGGTATGGTATAGCATTTTATGGTATGGTATGGTATGGGTTAAAAACCCTTTAAAGTTTCCATCATTTTACGTTTATGTAAAATAGGTTGAAATTTTAAGCCTTTTTTATAAAATCATTATTGTTTTTGGAAGAGTACAGTCCTCTTTGGACCCGAATGTGGCAGTAATCATTCCCTTTGGTTGTGATTTGATTGTATCTGTGTGGATTCCCAGGGTCTCTGTGTTTCGCTAACATGGGCGTGGCCATCTTAGAGCCCACTCTCCCAATATGGATGATGCAGACCATGTGTTCCCCAAAATGGCAACTGGGTAAGCATCGCCGTCTTACACAGCTTTTAAATTATTTATTTATTTATTATTTTTTTTTGCAGCCTGCAAAACTAAAGACTTTTTTCTGTTAACCTTTAGAGGTCTAAAGTTATTATTCTAACTATAATAATAAATATTAATTGCACTTTATTTTACTAACTGAGTACTGGGATCATGTATCCATTTATCCTTAAATAAAGACTATAAATAAAGACAATAATAGTATTTTTCACCTGTGATGCCTGTTCATTGAGAAGTTTATTTTGAAATGATTAGGTATTTTTGCAGATTGATTTTTTCTGAAGAAAAAACATTACAAAAGTACAAAAGTACAAAAGTCTGTACTTCCTATTTTTATCTTGATGTAATGTAATGACAACATAGTAACAAAAAAACTGCAAAGCAAGGCTGAATATAAAGCAATAGCTTTCCATTAAACTCAAATCATAGTGAAACACAGCCTCTGTATTTAACCCATACACACCGTGCAGCTGGGGGCAGCTATTTAGAGCACCGGGGAAGCAGTGATGGGGACGGTACCTTGCTCAAGGGTACCTCAGGGCAACCTACTGATCTGGGATTCAAACCTTCAACCTTCCAATCCTGAGGCCAGTTCCCTAACAACTAGGCCACCACTGCCCCGGTGCACAGTAAAGTAACGTAATTATAAATACAAAAGTGAGTAGTTTATACGTTTGGAATCCAGACTTTCAGCACAATTTCTCCATTGATTTCAACGAGCCACAAAATGAGAAATAAATATTATAAAATCACAACATGCTGTTGTTTTTGCTGGCAGCAAATGCAAATTTTCTACCCAATTTCACTTCTACCACATTTGACTTTTGCTGGAAATCCATTCAAATCTGTTCTGTGATCAGCCTGACCTGATTGTTGAACAAAAAAATTGAAACAAAAGAAAAAAGTTTTCTTCCACACATCACACAAATATACTCCTCTTTTAAGAAAGCGAAGCAGACTGTACGACTCCAGACGTCTGTACAAACCTGCCAAGACATCAGTGCTCCAGGATATAACTTTAATTGCTCCTTTTATGTGGCTCAGTCGCCTGATGTTGAAGAACTGATATGTCTGGAAATGGATGCTGAGAGGTTCTTGACACACCTGATGGCATTAGAAGATGAATGAGAAGATGGATTCTCTGTGCTGAATTGGTTTAACTGAGCTCTCTGACTCTTCCCTCTACATGCTGATTCACTGAAGCTCACTGATAAATGTGCTGATATTGCAGGTGTGGCCTTTCTGCCCGCTAGTGTGTCTTACCTGATCGGGACCAACCTTTTCGGCCTTCTGGCCAACAAAATGGGCAGGTAGGGTCTGTTCTGGAGTATTTCCATATCTGAAAAGCATGTTTATTGCTAGGACTCCAAAAGAAAGAGAAAACGGGACGAATAGCAGCATAAAAATAACACGTAAAGAAATTTACAGTAATATAATCCCATGATTCTTATATAACCCTGTCCTTGATAGGTGGTTGTGTTGCATGATTGGAATGCTCATTGTTGGCATCAGCCTCATCTGTGTGAGTACCGGCATCAAACTTCTCTTTTCACAGACCGTTCTGGTTCTGCTGTGCTGAAGAATAACGGTGGTCAAACCAAATGTTGACTTATGAGCTGGTTAGAATTCTACAAGCTCTTTAGACTGGATTTGCATGTGTGTTGGGACATGTTGCAGTACATCACTGTACCTATAGTTTCATATTCTTAGCAAAATACAAAGAACTTTGGAGGGGCTGAAGACTTTTGCAGATTACCGTATATAGTCGGGTAAAACATTTTGCTTCTTAAGGTTTTAAACTGCAGCTACAGTTATGCTGGAGGTTACTTAGCAGACTATTTTTACCAGCGATTTCTATTACAGTGGTAAAAGTATATCATGTGAATGTGTTGCAGGTTCCTTTGGCCAAAAACATCTATGGCCTCATTGGCCCCAATGGAGGACTGGGATTTGCCATAGGTAACGATGACTATGTTAATAATATATATATATATATATATATATATATATATATATATATATATATAGTTTTATATATATATCTAGTTTTATTCAAGATATGAATTCAAATGTTGTTGTTGTGATTTTAGGAATGGTAGACTCCTCTATGATGGCAATAATGGGTTACCTTGTGGATATCAGACACGTCTCTGTGTACGGGAGTGTGTACGCTATAGCGGATGTGGCTCTTTGTATGGGATTTGCTGTAGGTAAATATCTTTATTCTTTATGTTTTACCCCACGGTCTTCAGGTAGTCTGCCTAGATTACTGAATTTGCTACTTTCAGTGATTGCACCTCATAAACCTGTGCCAATAAAGAACTTTTTTCCTTCGTTTGAGAGATTTTGATCCGAGCTGACCTTTGCTTTTACCGTGACATTGGTAGGTCCGTCTATGGGCGGCGCAATTGTAAGAGTGATTGGTTTCCCGTATCTCATGGTGATCATCGGTATCGTCAACATCCTTTACGCACCCCTGTGCTTCTTCCTTAAAAACCCTGCTGTGCGGGAGGAGAAGATGGTAATAAAAAGAAACACACACATATCTTTTTCTATTAAGTTTATTTATGAGGTCAAATGCATTTCCTACGAGCATAACTACACATATATAATAATGCATTCATGCATCCCATATGTATAATACACACAATACTCTATAATTCAAGTTTTCTGTCTATGCATACTCATGTTTTTCCCATTTGTATATGTACGTATACGTCATAATTTTTCCAGGAAATGTAAAATAGACTTTTATTTTGGGTGCTTCTGTGTCATGATCCTGTCTGTGTTCACTCAGGCCATTATAAACCTGGAGTGTCCCATGCACGTCAAGAGCTACAACACACAGCGCCAGCACAGAGAGTTCCCACTGAGTGAGGACAGTGAGGAGGAAATAGAGGAGTAACACACCTGCACACATAAACTTTCCTGAATGCACTGGCAGAACAATTCTCCGTTTTATGTCCATTTTTATGCTTAGCATTGACTGACCTTACTCCAGCCCTGTGATATAATACTGTGCTGTGCCTCCCAGTTGCAAACAAACGCTTTATTTTCAATAAACACTTTATTTCAAGTCAAACAGTCTTGTTCTAGTCTTACCAAGGTTTCATGTCCTGTGCCGTTCCATGCTTGGGAAACTCATGCAAATAACTCAACATTTGATTGGTTAAATCCGGTCTAATTGATACGGGCCTGTAGTTTCAACTGCATGATCCAAAATTAAAGCTATCTTGTCTCTGACTGCTGATCAGTTTTACTTCTCCTCATCTTCGTCTCAATCTTCCAAGTCAAGTCACTTTTATTTCTAGAGCACGTTTAAAAGACAACCGGAGTCACCAAAGTGCTGCACAATAAAAATCTAATTTTGTGGGTTATAACCCTAAAACTAAAGTCTCACAGACTTGGGACTGGTATCGTTGGCGACCTCACCCTGATGACTGTGGGGCAGGTTCAGGTCCCATCACTCTATCAAAGCTAAAAGTAGTAAATGAAAAGAAAAAAAAAATGAATAAGATATTAAAACAAAACATAGCAAGAAAATATTGAGATAAAAGGAGAAAACAGTCGACTGACGTCTGGGAAGGCAAACAAGAAGTTTGACTCAAAAATGTCTGTAGTTATCTCAGCTGGCCTGGGAGCGTCTCGGCACCCTCCAGCAGGAGCTAGTGGAAGTGGCCAGGGAGGGGACATGTGGTCCGACCTCCTGAAACAGCCGCCACCACGACCCCGGCCCGGATAAGCGGTTTTGAAAACAAATGAATGAATGTATTTAGTTCCAGTTAAAAAAATGATTCAGAATGTAGTGTGTAGTTTGTCTTTTCTTATAGAGACGTCCCCTGTGGGACAAACTTTACTGAACGTCGACAAAAATCCCCATCATCATAACAAGTCACTACATAACTTTACATTTACAGTGTTATATAAAATAAATACATACAAATAAATATACAGCAAGGGGACATAAGTATTCAGACACTTCCAATGTCCACTTCAGATTTACACACTTATAGTCTTATTACTATAAATAAAAAGTACTTATTTAAAGATGGGAATAAACAATTTACTGCAAAACAGTAAGTGTTAACCATAAAATTAAAATTTTATAGTTAACAACAATAAATACTTACAAAAAAAAGCATTCATTCACACCCTGGACAGGTCACCAGCCCATCACAGGGAGGAGCGTGACGGGGACGGTACCTTGCTTAAGAGAACCTCAGGGCCACCTTTTGGGAAGGGGTTCGATCCCCCAATCCTCCAAGCAAGTGGCCAACACCCTAACCACTAGGCCACCGCTGCCCTACAAAAAAAAAGTCTACAATATATATAAACGTATATCATAGATTTAAACAAAGATGTGCTCAAAAAACGAAAAGGGACAAAAGTATGTAGACGCCACAAATGAATGATTATAGTTTTTCATTGCAAAGCAGCAAATTGACCAATTACAGCTCTGAGGCATTTATAATAAGACACATTCTCTTTATATTTTAGGATAATTTCTGTTGGCAAACTGTCTCCAGTTCCCCAAGGTTAGGAGGGTTCCTCTGATGCACTGGCAAATAAAAATCCTCCAGAAGCTTTAAGCAACACTAATACCAGGAGAGCGGATCGGTCGTTTATATTAACAGCATTTATCAGACGCTCTCATCCAGAGCGACTTCAATTTCCTGGGTACAGGGACTGATGCACCAACTTGGGGTTCAGGATTTTGCTCAGGAACCCAGTGATGGTGACCCCTTGATCCATAGCTGAGTGTTCTACCACCAGACCACCACCGCAGCCAATAAGGGTTGTATTTTTTTGCAATATTTAATCATATTTGAAACGCAGACACACTAAATATAGGGATTTGTATAAAAAAGGGAGCGCATGAAATGGGATTTTTTCTGCTGATCTTCTGTCAAGCCTCCCAAAGTCAGCTACTAAAGAACAAATCCGGGGTTTCAGGTTTCAGCCCAGTTCTTAACCTGATCTGAAATGTCTATCACTAACATTTAATAACGGTTTAGACTCTGAATTTTGAAGTGATAATACCTTACCAGCTGTCTGCTCACTTTCTACATTATGCTATTTTTAACTAAAGGCTTTTTTTTCCTGCAAACATAAAGGTCTCCATTAGGATGCTTGCAGTTTCACTGCCAAATCCAATATCCTCTCAGTGAAAATCCTTTGTTGGCTGTGTTTGTGTCAATAAATGATCACAGTCCGAAGGTGACGCACCTCTTCCTGTGGATACGCATCAAACACACATTACACCCTGTAATAACACCGAAAGGAAGGGATGGACAAAGGGAACGACAGATGAGACTAAACACTGTTTGCAGTGCAGCTCAATCCGTAAATTAATATAAGTTTTGTAAGCATCTTGTCTTTACAAATGGAAAAGTCCTGACTAATAGGAATTTTGTGAAGGCACACAGTTCCTTGCCAACCCTAAGCGAGGTTGAAGTGTGTGTTACAGTCACGATAGGGCGATAGGGGCTTGACGGGAACATTGCACAGAATATTACAGCTTTCCAAGAAGAATTGAAGCCGCCCTAAGATATGAGGTATTGTGTTATTGCTTAAGAAGAGAAACGAATTGAAATTGGTTGTACAAACTGCAGCAGCTGCCAAAAAGATGTTTAGATCTGCTGATCAAGGAGACTTTGGAAGACATTTTATTTGGTCCTGAAGTTCTAAAAGTGCGGTTTTATTTATACTGAAGATGTTATCTTGGGAAATGAGAATATGTGGAGAGATCTTTCTTTTCCCAACGGACTCGAATTTGGAAATGGCCAGTACAGGTAGTCGTGATGCCTCCAAGCAGATGGATGCAATGTTTCTGTCTTGTCTGTCTTGTCCGCACTTGTTGCCCCGTGTTGTGTCTTATGTTGTCTTGTGTCTTGTCTTGTGTGTAGCACCAGGGTCCTGGAGGAACGTTATTTCGTTTCACTGTGTACTGTGTATATGGCTGAAATGACAATAAAATCCTACTTGGCATATATAATGATCATCCCTCCACCTTGTTTAACAGATGGCAACCGACTTTCTGCCTTGAAGGCATCTTCGGGCTTTCTCCAGGAGTAAACACTAAGTGATCTCTGCTGGCTTTACAATCCAACATTGTGGGTGGCGGTGGTCCAGTGGTAGGCTACTTGCCTATGGATCAAGAGGTTCCTGGTTCGAATCCCACCTCTGGCACTGGGTCCCTGAGCAAGACCCTTAACCCTGGGTGTCTCCAGGGGGGACTGTCCCTGTAATCAGGACATGGAAGTCGCTCTGGATAAAAATGTCTGCTAAATGCTGTAAATGTAATTATGAGAGTCTATACTTTTACATTTCTCACTCTTATCCAGAGCCACTTATATTTCCTGATTACAGGGACAGTCGAGCATCTTAGAGTTTTGCTGAGCAACCCAATGTTGGTAGTGCTGGAGGTGGGATTTGAACCTTTGACCACTTGGTCCACAGGCGAGTATCCTACCGCTAGATCACCACAAATTGACCCAGATGGTACTCAAACCCACAATCCTCAGCTCCAAAGTCTGATGATCTGTGTCCTGTATGTGAGACTTACAGTTCTGATGGAAAGTTCATGTCACTCGTGGGACCCACATTTCTGGGAGACATATTTTTAGGTTATGAAGTGTCCCAGAGAAAGGCATAGGCATCAGTGGGAGAACAGTAGAGGTGGTGGAAGTGTTAGAGGCAGCAGAGCAGAAGAAAGAGCAAATCTGCTGAGATCTAGCTGGGGTTCTTGAAAGTTTAAGGTCTTTATATCCCAGTAGCTGGGGGGCAGTGGTGGCCTAGTGGTTAGGGTGTTGGCCACATGATCAGAGGATCGGGGGTTCGAACCCCTTCCCAATGGGTTGCCCTGAGGTACCCTTGAGCAAGGTGCCGTCCCTGTCCCGCTCCTCCCTGCGATGGGCTGGCAACCTGTCCGGGGTGCATCCCCCGTCCTCGTGGTTGGACATCAGCACGACCCCGTTTGGGACAAGTGGCAGATAATGGATAGCTGGGGGGGTGTTTGCATGGGTTAAATGAAGAGGTCCAATTTCTTTGTGGTTCACTGTGTGGTGTGACCTCGCAATGACAAGAATAGTCACTTTCACTTTGTATCTCATAATAATGAGAAACTGAATTAAAATCTTAAAATACCGAGGCACTTCCATATAATTACAATTTGACTTTATCATTATTATAAATAAACATTTCATAAGACACATTCGTAGTGGTTCATGGTGTGCAGTGCTGTGACCTCGCAATGACAAGGGTTGTCACTTTCACTTTTTTCCCCAGATAGATAGACTCCTATCTATCTATACTCCTGAACTGAAGGTGGCGGTAGAGCACCAACCAGCCATCATTAGACCTGAGAGAAAAAGAAGAAGAAGAAGAAGTGGAAGCTATACAATAGGAGACGCGATTGTGGAGATTTATTTTACTTGAACTACTCAAGAAATTTGCACGGTTAAACTTGTGGTTGCACTCCTAAAATTGTAGTTTATCTATGGCATAAGAGTAGCTTTTTTGGCTTTGGGTGGTGTTTCAAATGGCTGCTCTAACCCTACATAGTGCACACTACCTAGCACGGGCTGTAACGCAGATATAGTGCACTAGATTTCATGAAGAGGAGTATTCGGGATCGAGCCTGAAGTTCACCCACAGTGATTGGTGCCAAAACTCGCGTTTTAAACAGACGGAAAGAGTTGTTGCGATGGCAAAGGATTTAAGCAGCGTCTTCCGTGACCTGCATTTGGTGGAGGAGGGTGAGAGTGGTGGAGGATGCCCGGTGGTCGGGGCTTTGTCGGAGCTCCGCCGCCGCTTTGCTGAGGAGGGGAAGCTGCCCGAGGCGGCGGCGGAGCTGCTGAATACCGCGGAGGAGAGCTGGCTCTTCCCCGAGTTCAGCGCCGAGCTGCGTGCGGCCTACATGGAGCTGGTGAGCTGTTTGGTCCGCCACGCCGCTTTGCCGGTGTGTGACACGGACAGTGGCGTTCTGGCCGCCGACAGCTTCGCGCAGATCCCCGCCAGAGCGCGTGCGGCCGCCGCGGCTCTCCAAGCGCTCAGCGCGCAGCTCCAGCGCGCCGCAGGGTCCTCCGACCCGCCGGTTTCAACCGCATCCCGCTTACTCATGCGCACGCTTGGGCCCACCTTCTGCATCTTCTCCATCACCCACCTGCAGCACCAGCCCTGGACCGACCAGGCGTCCAGGCAAGCGGCTCAGGAGCTGCTGGACTCGACGGTGAAGAGCAGCGGCTGTGGCTCAGTGCTGGAGCTCCTGTGCGGACCGGCGGGTCACACCGGGGTCCTGGGTCCGGTTCTGGACTCACTGCAGCCAGAACTCACCCAGTGAGTCAGGGGTCCATCAGGACGTCCTGGGGTTCCTCATTTGTCATTTATCCAGAACATATTTATATCTCCCCTTAATCCCTCCATCCACAGTGCAACAGAAGGATGCAGAATAAATTTGATACATTATAAAAGAGTAACAGAACCAAATCTGATTGAGTAACTTTATCACCATCGACTTTACAGACCATTTATCTAGATCATTTATGTATTTTCTAGATGGTTTCCATCATATCGTTGTTTATAGAGTTATATTGTTATGCTTTGTCAGGAAACATTCAAAAGGATCCAGACTTGTGAAGTGTTACTTATTACAAAGAATCATTTTCCCCAGTCTGTCCATCTACAATGCAGCTGGACATGCAGGAATTAAAAGGATGTGAAAATAAACACATGATATTTTATTATGAGCAGTAGGACTGGGGCAGCAGAACCTTCTAAATAATGGAAAATAAATAAACTAAAGTAAAATATAAAAACTAAGGAATTATTGTCCCCGAATCATTCCTTGGTGTTGACACTGTAATTCTCAGAAATGCAGTTACAGGAAGAAATGAATGTTTTTCTCTCTTTAGGGAAAACTGGAAACGCAACCAGGCGGTAAAGCATGTCTTCTCCTGGGTGCTGATGCAGGTTGGACGTCCCTGGTTAGCTGACCACTTGGGGAAGGTCTTTCCTCCCTCTCTGCTCGTGTCCGATGATTATCGGACAGACAATAAAGTACTCGGGGTGCGTTGCCTGCATCACATCGTAGTGAATGTGGTGAGTGATGCCTGTGAAGAAAGGGATTCCTTTTTTCCACTTTATTCTTGAGAAATATCTTTAAACAGCCGTCAGATGGAGTTTATTGAAGACATAAGGAACGAGTGTCCGTATTCCTGTCCCTTTCTAGCCTGCCGCCGACCTCCGGCAATTCAACAGAGCTCAGGTCCTCTACCACGCCCTCTTTAATCACCTGTACACTTCCGAAGCAGAGCTTATCCAGGTACGGCATCTATATCAGCTCCCTGTAGCTCAGCGCAGAATATTTATCAGTAAAAATGGTGTAACGTCGTCTTTTTATGTGTTTTGGCAGGTTGTCCTGCCCTGCCTTGTAGATTTGCTGCCTGTCATGGAGAAACCACTACGTGCAGAATCTCCATGGAAACCAAACCGCTTTGACGAAGTGCTTCGTCTGATTTTAACACACATGGAAATGGAGCACAAGCTGGCCCTGCGCCGAATCTACGCCAGAAGTCTCCTCCCGTTCATTGAAAAGTAAGATCCACATCTTTTTAAATGTATTTCATTTATGTATACATCTACTGTGTGTTCATAAGGTTGTCTGTTTATTTTTTATTTTTTTCTTCATGGGACTAAAACCTTGCAACAATTTTGTCCTCAAAATCCACCCAAAACCAGTTTTTATTGATGTAGGCTTCCTAAAAAGTAAAAATACATCAACAATCCGATGACTGCAGAGCCCACGTGCACTCAAATAACCCAACATGACATGATTATTTGGTTTGTTTGAAGTTGTTTGCCTGATCTTCCAGGATGGGCATTGGAATCACCCGCCATCTGAAGAGGCTGGAGAGGGTGATCGTCGGATATCTCGAGGTATCGGACGGTCCAGGAGAGGAGGCTAGACTCAGCATACTGGAGGCTCTGGAGAAGACCATACAGACCGCCTGGCCGAGGTTATTTTTTCACTGAATGAGAAAAGTTTAAAGCGGCTTTACAAACTACAATTTTAGTAAACGGGGAATTCATCTCATAAACGAAAATGTCAGTAAATGGTCGCTCCTTTTGCAACATTTGTTTGAGAACCGGGCTGTGGAGGATACCCTTCTTCTTGCAGGCTTTAATTGTTTTCTCTTCGTCTCTTCAGGATGGAGTGCAGGATGGGAATACTTGCTAAGAGTTTGCTCAGGTTCATTGTCGATATTTCATCTGAGTCTCTGGGTCCTGAGGTCAGGGATCAGCTCCTGGACAAAGCTTCACGTTGCCTCCTGCTGCTGGACCATTGCTCACAGAACAAACTGTTGGTAGGTCTCAGTCTTGGGACAGTGAGTTTGCAAGGAGTCTGCATAAAAGCTTCAAGTCTTTCTTTTACTAATAGACATTGGAAAGTAGGACGCTGCAGTTCAGGGACTGAATACATTTTTATTGTGAATATTAATCAGCTTTCTTTATAATGTCCTGTAATTGCAGTAGAACGGTGTTGGAAAATTTGACAGCAGGATTTCACACCAGGGTGTTTTACAGATTGCATTTTTAGACACATTTTTTTGTCCCCACTCAGTCTGGGATCTGATTGGTCTTTAGGAGGAAACTGAGTGGGAACCTTAAGATTTTGTCTTGAAATCATGACACATTCATGATTAGCGAGTTTGCCCCGCATCGGAAGATTGGGGGTTCGATTCCCTCACAAGTAGGTTGCCCTGAGGTACTCCTGAGCAAGGTACCATCCCAGTCACTGCTCCCTGTGTGCTTTCAATAGCTGCCCACTGCTGCACAGTGTTTGTGTGCATGGGTTAAAAGCAGAGGTCCAATTTCGTTGTGGTTCATGGTTTGCAGTGCTGTGACCTCGCTATGACAAGGGTTGTCACTTTCACTTTTTCACTTTCACTTTCACTCGAGCTGTGGATTTAAAAGGTTCTTTTGTCACCGAGATGTAGAATTTCCCTCGGGGATGTTTTCACACTCGGTGATGAACCAGGAGATACTATCTGAGCACACCAGTGAACCTCCATGTTTTATATTTAATGTTTAAGCCAATGGAAACCAGAAAACTAGTTTTGGGTGTTTTGTCTCAAACCAGCTCTTCTCTGCCACAGTTTTGGGTCTAAAGCTTATTGATGTCTGTCCTAGATGCTGTGGATGTTCGGTTCCATTCGCCACTGTTGTGAACAATGACATTGCAGACCTTTACATCTACATTTACTGCATTTAGCAGACGCTCTTATCCAGAGGGACAGTCCCCCCTGGAGCAACTCAGGGTTAAGGGTCTTGCTCAGGGACCCAGTGGTGGTAGTGCTGGAGGTGGGATTTGAACCTGGTACCTCTTGAGCCATAGGCAAGTATCCTACCACTGGACCACCACCCCACAAATTTGAGCGCTTCTGTCTCTTCCTCCAGGTTTTGCTGAAGGACGTGGACAGCAGCTGTGTCTCGGACGGCGTGCTGAAGCGCTTACAAAGCCTCACTTCTGCTGAGTGCTAGCTAATCACCTGTCAGGATGGATGGATTCTGTGGATCCACGCTCTTCTCTTTGAACTTTTGACCTGCTGGATGATTTTCGGTGACCCGATGGAACTTTCTAAAGTGAATCTGCTTGTCATGAGATGAACGTATGAATTCATAAATTATTTTTATATGCACAACTAGTGCAAATTTGAAAGGAGTGAATGAATCATTTTACTGTGGGGTTCGTTAGGACAACTTGGACATCTTAATCATACCAGTAACATTACCATTCGAAACGAGGTACGTGATGAAAATCCATCAGGTTTTTCTGTTTTAAAACGTTAGATCTGGAATTTAAACATTAATGCTTTTGAGAAACTTGGTTATAAAAGTATTATAGATTATAAGAAGGGGAATGCTTTTGCATTTGATGCACACCTGACTCATTTCTTATGATTTTGGCTGCTGCAGATTTTTAAAGTAGCAAGCGTGAAGTTAACCCGCTCATATTTATTTAAATAGGTCACTGTTTACTCCTGCGGGAGTCTATTCCAGCTCTAACAGGGCAGAAGGTGATGAAACACCCTGAACAGGTCACCAGTCCATCACAGGACAGCTACACGGACAAACACTCACCTAGGGGACAATTTAGTATCTCCATTCCACCTGACGTACAGGTCTTTGGACGGTGGAAGGAAGCATGCACGCACAGACACGGGGAGAACATACACAGAAAGAACCCGGGCCGTCCCACCTGGGAATTGAGCTCACTGTGGGGAGACAGCATTACCCACTGCGCCACGGTGTCGCCCCCAAATGTGAACAACCAAAAAAAAAAAATACAAATTTAAGACGAGCGACAGCAGCCCTAAAATATCCCACAACTCACTCGCTCATCTTCAAAGCTGCTTGTCCTAATTAGGGTTGTAGGCAGTGCTGGAACCTATCCCAGCTCTCACAGGGCGACTGGCAGGGACACCCCGGACAGGTCTGTCCCACAAACTACTTTTCAAGAAGAGTTACTGAACAGCAAATATTATAATAAGCATTTTACTCAGATATGCTAACAAAGACAGGCAGAAATGCACAATTAGGATAAACACAGGCACAAAGAAAGTCATCCATTCTGAAACACCGTCCCATCTCAGTCTAGAGTTCCTCCTGGGGAAGAGGTTGAACTGGTCATTGGTGAGAAATGAATGAGAAGAAAAATGTCTGAGGAGCTGGAGATCCTGGTAAACATGTGGATGAGTCCTACTTCAGAGAAGTCCTTCAAGATGAAGCAAACTTCATGTAACGAATAAATCTCCCGCGCATCATTAACAACAAAAGTTACTGGATATTTTTCCAATTTGCTGCAACTTAGGCACTTTTTTGTGGTTTGAGTTTTTTCCGATGGCCTACAGAAACATTCAGACTGGCTGGGGAATAAAAACACAATGGAAGATATTTAAAATTGATCAAGGAAATCTATCGACTATTTCACAATTGCCTTTTCTTAATCATTCGTTCACTTGAATAAACTCCAATGATAAACACAATAAAATACATACAGAAAAAAGGCTGCTCATTAAACGGTCACAGCCTTCATAAAGTGAAAAGGTCCTAGGTGACGTGTGTGTGTGTGTGTGTGTGTGTGGGTCAGACCATGAATTGGGACCAGTCACAGACCTAGAAACAAGAACAATGAACTTGAGTTTGCCCAAAGTCTGAAAAGCTGGAGCCCAGAGTGTTGATGTGAATCTCTGAGACTTCGCTCCTGGGGCAGGTTCTCGACCTCCACATAAGCCGTTTCGTCCTCACTGGTCCTTTGAGTAGAATCTTTCACCCTCCATGAAATCTTTGGACTTTGTGTCTTCTTGGGATTCGTTCTCTTCCTGGCTCGATCCCTCGTCCCCATAGACCTTCTGGATGTTTATTTCCTGTGGAGATGTGGGATTCATTTAGTGCTCCACACATCACATCAACGAAAAGTTTTCTACACCCACATTACGCCTTAGACTAGACTAAAAAGAATGTCCAGCGGTAAAATCTAACTGGCAGTGAAATTAGGCTTTGCCTGTGTTTGGGAAACATCCAACACATCCAAAAACTCGTTTTTCCCCAGTTGATCTTTTAAAGTAGTTGCACGAATAAGAAGTCTGGATATGAACCTGTAGTGTAGCTTTTTGAAAAAACACAGAAACGGTGAAGCATCAGGACCTACCTCATCAAACATCTCATCCTCATCTTCCTCCCCCTGGTTCCCCAGAACCAGAGCCTTGTCCAGGGCGTGGAGGGGGATGTTGCCGATGTCTCCGCACTGAAAAGAGAAATGAAAACATGTGGAAGCCTGTTTCCGACACAAAGAATAAAAATTCATGATAAGAAACTCTTTGAATCTCATAACGAGTAAATGATCAAGACATCTCTTCTTAACGAGGTATTTCCTCACCATCGTTAATGACAGATATATATTAGTAGAAATAGAGAGATAGATAGGCAGAGAGATAGATGAATAGTCAAGAGAGAAGAAACAGGCAGATATATAGAGAGAATTGTAGAAATATATAGATAGAGACACATAGAACAGATAGTTGGACAACTGGACAGACAGACAGACAGACAGACAAGGTGGTGATTAACGTCCTGAACATGTTTAAAGCCCGTTTTTGTGTCTGCCTGGTTTAGACCCCCTGCTGTGAGACCTTCCTAAAGTTCTTCTGTTTGCAGATGGTTCCTCATCTCCAGAGCTTCTCGGCCTCAGTTCTAAGGTGGTTATAACACGGTTCTCATGATCAGAAGTGATTCACTGAGAGTTTCAGGTCGTTGTGGTTGAACTGCGACTCTTGAGATGCGAACAGGTCAGCAGAAGGTCCTGATCGGGGTGATCTGAGGTTCTGGGGCTCGGACACTCACCAGGCCCTCCTTCAGCCGCTCCAGGACTTTCCCGAGCTCCCGGCGGACGGTTCGGGTGGAGACCGGGTCACAGCGGTTCTGGTTGAGTTCGGAGGCGATCTGGAAGGTGGTGGTTCTCTTGCTGGTCCTGCTGGAGTGTTTCTCGGTGACGATCCTGATGAGGGTCTGTCTCTCCGAGTCGGACAGTTTGGACTTGCGGCCGCAGTTGCTCTTGGCCGAGGATGTCTGTCCGTATTTGGCGTAGGCCGTTAGGACTTTGGACACCGTCCCCCTCGACACGTTCAATAACTCTGCGGTTCTGGTAACCGAAGCCCCGGCCATGCGGGCTCCCACTATCCTCCCCCTCTCGAACTCCGAGAGCTGCTTCATCTCCGAACCGGGCCCTCCGTGTGTTGTTGTTCCTTCTTCTTCTTCTTCTTCTTCCCCTTCTGCCGTCCAGCGGTGCTCTGCTGCCCCCCAGCGGCGACTGGGCGCAAACGGTGGCCGCGTCCCAAACTGCATCCGGCCGCACTACGCAGCACGCCTACCCCCAATTAAAGTTAATGCATCAGTGCTAGTACCTAAACCAAAAAAGTGCGCCGATTGGGACGCGTCCCGGCTGCTCTAAAAAATTCACAGGGAAAGGAGGGAAGCGACATTAAATCAAACTTGTAAAAAAATCATATACTGACCATTGCAATAAAAAAAAATCTACTATTTTACTAAGACATCGTGTAATATTTTAGCACACTAACGACAAATTTATTTAAAAAAACTTACTTTAGAAGCTACTTTTTGTTACTATGTCACGTTTTAACATTGTAATTTCATTTATATAATAAACAAATATGAGATATTTACAAACCTCTTTAACACCTATTAGGGAAATTAAAAAAAGTTTTTATTGTTGCAAGAAAACATTTTAAATTCTGAAAAATATCTATTTTACACAATTTCTTTTTTAGATATTAACAACAAATTCTTAATTAAAAGCTTAACTTAGAAACCAATTTTTGCTACGATGTCTCATTTTACGTAGTGATTTTCAGAAGAAAATCCATTTAGAATATTCACTATCTAAAATGTAACACCTAAAAATATTCAGAATTCAATCAAAGCTGCCAAAGAAAACGGAAGGATAATTCTGTTGACTTTAATTCTTGAGCAAAAGAAATGATACTGACTGAGGGAATATTCAGGTTCTGTATGTTCTCCACTCACTCATGCAGGCTGAATTGAATTAAATTCCTAAATATAGTGAAGGGTGAAATACCCTTCAGTGATTTTTTTTAATTTATAGACACACCTTGAAAAAGTGACAGGGCTTTACACAGGATGTCTCGATTTTCAGAGGTTTTTATTTAAAAATGTAAAGACGTCAAAACACATTATTAACAAACATCATAACAGTTATTTATAATCAGCGTCTCTAACCTAAACGTATGCAGGGCTGGACATTTAAGACACCATAGGCGCAGAGAAAGCTATGCGTTCTGAAACAGCCACGTGCTCTCCAGAGCAGAGAACTCCTGCACAATGACTCGCGTGTGCGTGTGTATTGTTACTGTCGGAACAGAACTCTGTATCATGTTCACTCTTTACAGAAGTTCTCACACTGTTTGAGGATTCCTGGTGAGCAGGTCAGCAGAAATGGTCCAAAACTCAAATTTAGGAACGATATCCTGAAAAACACTCAATCTGGATGTACAATGTATTGTTTTTATATACATGTGTGTGCGTGCGTGTACATGAAATTGGTCTGAGACATGTACAGAAGAGTTTCTTGAGGCCTGGTGGCCAAAAAACTCTGACAGGGTGTGCTGCTGCTTTAGTCCCAAATCTTAATCTCAGGGCTCCGGACTCACTCTCCGTGCACTTCTGCTTCATTTGGTTCCTCACTGGAGCCCTCGTATTCGTCTTCGTGGGGCCTCTGGATGTTCATATCCTGTAAAAGTTTAAACACACTGGTTGTACATAGTAGAAGTACAGCATGAAACCTTTTCTTTTTCACTGTCTGGTCTAAAATGTATCCATGTGGATGACTGACAAGGCTCAAGGTGCAAATTCCATTTCCTAAAAGGGAAACTCCTAAAAGGGGACCTTCACTTTCACTTTCAAATGCACACAGGGACAGTCTTCTTGGAGTAGCTTGGGGTTGCTCATGAACCCACTGGTGCTAGGTTTTAGCTCTGCAACTCATTGGTCCATAGGCTTGTATCCTGGACACATGAAATTATCACCCCTGGACACATGAAATGTCCTGGACATGTAAGGGTCAAATGCACAGTGCATAGCAGAAATTCAATATGCAGTAAATCTTAGGGTCAACAGTTCAGAGTAACGGCGAGTGTGGAAGAGGACAGTACAGTAATGAGATCAGCTATGTTATTTGGGACAGTGGTACTGATGAAGAGAGGTGGCAGAGCTGGAGGTGGCAGAGTTAAAAACAGCCGTAAGAAGATGAACCTATAAGCTTATACCTCATCGTCCATATCTTCATCCTCATCTTCCTCCCCCTGGTTCTCCAGAGACAGAGCCTTGTCCAGGGCATGGAGGGGGGTGTTACCGAGGGTGCCTCCCTAAAATTCCAATAAAAACACAAAACACGATCAGATTCTGACCATAAACACACTAAACCTGATCAGATCCGACCATGAACACACTAAACCTGATCAGATCCGACCATGAACACACTAAACCTGATCAGATCCGACAATAAAAACACTAAACCTGATCAGATCCGACAATAAACACACTAAACCTGATCAGATCCTGATCACATCCGACCATAAACACACTAAACCTGATCAGATCCTGATCACATCCTGACCATAAACACACTAAACTTGATCAGATCCGACCATAAACACACTAAACCTGATCAGATCCTGATCACATCCTGACCATAAACACACTAAACCTGATCAGATCCGACCATAAACACACTAAACCTGATCAGATCCTGATCACATCCTGACCATAAACACACTAAACCTGATCAGATCCGACCATAAACACACTAAACCTGATCAGATCCTGATCACATCCTGACCATAAACACACTAAACCTGATCAGATCCGACCATAAACACACTAAACCTGATCAGATCCTGATCACATCCTGACCATAAACACACTAAACCTGATCAGATCCGACCATAAACACACTAAACCTGATCAGATCCTGATCACATCCTGACCATAAACACACTAAACCTGATCAGATCCGACCATAAACACACTAAACCTGATCAGATCCTGATCACATCCTGACCATAAACACACTAAACCTGATCAGATCCGACCATAAACACACTAAACCTGATCAGATCCTGATCACATCCTGACCATAAACACACTAAACCTGATCAGATCCGACCATAAACACACTAAACCTGATCAGATCCTGATCACATCCTGACCATAAACACACTAAACCTGATCAGATCCGACCATAAACACACTAAACCTGATCAGATCCTGATCACATCCTGACCATAAACACACTAAACCTGATCAGATCCGACCATAAACACACTAAACCTGATCAGATCCTGATCACATCCTGACCATAAACACACTAAACCTGATCAGATCCGACCATAAACACACTAAACCTGATCAGATCCGACCATAAACACACTAAACCTGATCAGATCCGACCATAAACACACTAAACCTGATCAGATCCGACCATAAACACACTAAACCTGATCAGATCCGACCATAAACACACTAAACCTGATCAGATCCGACCATAAACACACTAAACCTGATCAGATCCGACCATAAACACACTAAACCTGATCAGATCCGACCATAAACACACTAAACCTGATCAGATCCGACCATAAACACACTAAACCTGATCAGATCCGACCATAAACACACTAAACCTGATCAGATCCGACCATAAACACACTAAACCTGATCAGATCCGACCATAAACACACTAAACCTGATCAGATCCGACCATAAACACACTAAACCTGATCAGATCCGACCATAAACACACTAAACCTGATCAGATCCGACCATAAACACACTAAACCTGATCAGATCCGACCATAAACACACTAAACCTGATCAGATCCGACCATAAACACACTAAACCTGATCAGATCCGACCATAAACACACTAAACCTGATCAGATCCGACCATAAACACACTAAACCTGATCAGATCCGACCATAAACACACTAAACCTGATCAGATCCGACCATAAACACACTAAACCTGATCAGATCCGACCATAAACACACTAAACCTGATCAGATCCGACCATAAACACACTAAACCTGATCAGATCCGACCATAAACACACTAAACCTGATCAGATCCGACCATAAACACACTAAACCTGATCAGATCCGACCATAAACACACTAAACCTGATCAGATCCGACCATAAACACACTAAACCTGATCAGATCCGACCATAAACACACTAAACCTGATCAGATCCGACCATAAACACACTAAACCTGATCAGATCCGACCATAAACACACTAAACCTGATCAGATCCGACCATAAACACACTAAACCTGATCAGATCCGACCATAAACACACTAAACCTGATCAGATCCGACCATAAACACACTAAACCTGATCAGATCCGACCATAAACACACTAAACCTGATCAGATCCGACCATAAACACACTAAACCTGATCAGATCCGACCATAAACACACTAAACCTGATCAGATCCGACCATAAACACACTAAACCTGATCAGATCCGACCATAAACACACTAAACCTGATCAGATCCGACCATAAACACACTAAACCTGATCAGATCCGACCATAAACACACTAAACCTGATCAGATCCGACCATAAACACACTAAACCTGATCAGATCCGACCATAAACACACTAAACCTGATCAGATCCGACCATAAACACACTAAACCTGATCAGATCCGACCATAAACACACTAAACCTGATCAGATCCGACCATAAACACACTAAACCTGATCAGATCCGACCATAAACACACTAAACCTGATCAGATCCGACCATAAACACACTAAACCTGATCAGATCCGACCATAAACACACTAAACCTGATCAGATCCGACCATAAACACACTAAACCTGATCAGATCCGACCATAAACACACTAAACCTGATCAGATCCGACCATAAACACACTAAACCTGATCAGATCCGACCATAAACACACTAAACCTGATCAGATCCGACCATAAACACACTAAACCTGATCAGATCCGACCATAAACACACTAAACCTGATCAGATCCGACCATAAACACACTAAACCTGAACAGATCCGACCATAAACACACTAAACCTGATCAGATCCGACCATAAACACACTAAACCTGATCAGATCCTGATCAGATCCGACCATAAACACACTAAACCTGATCAGATCAACACAGAAATGAGTTAGACGTCTGAGTTATCCAGAGAAGTTAAGCCTAAAACAGGACAGTCCTGCGGGAATGTCCCTCAGCTCTGTCCCTGCGGATCAGGCCTGACTTTAGGCTTTAGTTTTTGGTGATACAGGCTGATGTTGGTCCCGGGTCGCTGTGAACCAGGGAGGATGAGCAGGACGCTGCGGGACTCACGGCGGTGTGTTTGGGGTTTTTCTTGATTTTCTGCTGCTTCCTGTCGATCAGGCCGCTCTCGCCGTGTTGGGAATAAGCCGCCATCACTTTAGACACGGTCTCCTTCGACACGTTGAATAATTCCGCCGTTTTAGAGACCGAAGCGCCGGTGCTTAAAGCCCCGACTATCTGTCCTCTCTCGAACGCAGTGAGCTGCTCCATGACGCTCCTTCCTCTGGAGCAGCGCCGCTCAGCGCACAGCGCCTCCGCGCTCCGGCGCCCCCTGCAGGCCGAGCGTGCAACTACACCACAAGAGTGATCAGAAGAGTGATGAGGCCGTTTATAGAGTAAAGTATATTCACATACAGTTCACTGTGTGCTGTGCCGTGTGCTCAGTGACAGGCAGACACTTTCACTTCACATTAAAGTAAATCTTGAGTAAAAAAAAAAAATATATATATATATATATGTAGGTTCAAATCCCAGACCAGCAGGTTGGCCAGTGGTGTCCCAGCAGGTGTTGTGTTAGTTAGTTGTGGTCCAATCAATAAGTTTGTTACTTTGCTGAGAAATCATCAGTTGCTGATCTTTATCAGGCCACGAATGAAGAACAGATGTGGAGATGAAGCACTGATGGAAAAGTTGTGTAAAAGTAAAATGGGTATAAAAATGATTAATTATTAATAATTAATCTTTAGAGCAGGTGCACTGATCTAGAACCTGCTGCGTGAATCCCAGCCACCTTACTCAGTGAGTGAGGTTATTACTTTTTGTGGCTACTCAGTTCTAGCTCAAGCTTCCAATTTTGGCAGCTCAATTACATTGTCATGTTGAAAATGGTTCATACGTAGCTTTTCCCCCCAAATTAATCTTTAAATCGTGTGACAGCCAACGAGCCTGCATGATTTATTAACAACGGGAATCATTTTCAGGGACGATGGGATTAAAAACGACTCAAGTGTTCCAAGATGTATTTACACAAGCAATGTCAACTAACATTATATGGGCTCATGTTTAGAACAATTATAAAGAAACTGAAGTTTAAGACAATAAAAGTAATAAAAAAAAAAAAAAAAAGATCCGTCAGTGAGCTTCTCACAATTGTCTTTGAAACCACTGCCATTTTTAATCAGCTTCACACACAAGGAATAACAAGACAGGAAGCTGTTCATTCCGAAAAAAGGCAGATCCTTAAGAAGGCGGTCCAGGACAAAAGGCTGTGTGAAGTTGGACAGGTTGCTATGGAACACGAGGAACAGGAGAGTCGTCCAAAAGTCTGTCATGAGCCGGAGGTCACAGTCTGTTTAAGTCTCTACGAGGCTTTGCTCTTCGAGGCGGGCTCCGTCTCCTGCTCGTACTCGATCTCCACGTAAGCTCGTTTTTTCCTCACTGGTCCTTTGACTGGGGTCTTTCCTTTCGACTTGACTGGGACCTCTTTCTCTTCTTCCATTTCTTCTTCCAATTCTTCCTCCATCTCTTCTTCAGACTCTCCCTCATCCTCTTCCTCGCTCTCTTCCTCTTCCTCATCACTGGCTTTCAGATTGTTCATATCCTGCAAAATGTGGTAGAGTTTCATTAAACTTTTCCAAACAGTTTAAAAAAACAACACTGATGTGCAGAATCTCAGTCTGATCCTGGGACGAGGCCCCTGGATCAGATGGTGGTTCGAATCCCAGACCAGTAGGTTGCCCTGAGGTACCCTTGAGCAAAGTACCGTCCCCTCCACTGCTCCCTGGGTGCTTTCAATAGCTGCACGCATGCGAGTTAAATACAGAAGCTTGTCGTCGTGTTGTGCTTCGCGTTGACAATTAAGTCACTTTCATTTCCAATTCAATATGCAAATTAGCTTCTAAACAATCACTGACGTTTTTAATAGGCACTCTGAGCAATTTGACCAATCACGGAAATTTGGATGAAGTTTATGAAACATTCATTCAGGCCAGAGGTTTGGTGCCACCCTTGGATTAAAAACAAGATCTGACATTAATATTACAAATTAAAATTATAAATTTAAAATTAATTATAAAACAGTCTGAGCCTGAGGCTGAATAATGTGCTGCTTCGGCTCATACAGCCACTTACTTTTGTTTTAAGCATTTTTTTGGTAATAATATTGTGAAAAAACAGTGGGTCCTTTTCTTTTTTTATTTGAAATCTGAGGCTGGGCTCGAACATCTGGCTTGAAAGTGATATTTTTTGCAGATCAAATTTAAAAAGACCAAATCGTTTTTTCCGCAAGATTTACTTTCATGCACAGAAGGAGGGAAAATATTTACCAATAATAAAACGCTTTTCCTCGCCCTCATCCATCATTCAGACTAAATGCTCAGCTGGGATAGAAACCATGCCTGATAGCGTTTCACAGAAAACACTTAAATATTCTGTTTTGAAATGCCATTATAATTATTACAGATTCTGATTCAAGCTAATTTTATCAACCAAACCAAAATGCACAGTTTGGAATCTATATTCTGTATAAAAAAGAAAAAAAAAGAAAGTTCAAAGCATAAAATCAAGCATGGATAGAATTACCTCGAAGTCACTGACATCACTTTCTTCAATCTCATCTGCTGCAACAAATTCCCTTTTTCCAACGTCCTGCATGCGCGCACACACACACACACACACACACACACACACACACGGTCAGCAAGCAAAAGTAAAAACATTTTAAGCCTTTTTCCTCCTCTGCTTCCATAATTCAACACTAGAGCAGCCAGTTCAGCTGAGAGGAACCTCATCTTTACCTCATCTTCCTCCTCTTCCTCCTCCTCAGAATCAGTCTCGCTCTCTTCGTCCTGTTTTTCCAGAGCCTTATCGAAAGCATGGATGGGGAAGTTGTAGATGTCTCCATACTGTCCAAACCAAAGAAGACACATCTGCTCAGTTATGTGTTATTAATACATGAATCAATACTAACCATCTACACAGTATCTCCACTTTTAAACAGACTTATTTTTCAACTGCATTGCTTTTACCTACAGAATTTTAAAAACTGCTTATTTACTCCCATGTCTCTATAACACAATGCATTTTTACAGCAGCACATTTCATGACTGGTGGTGTGAAAGAAGAGAAGCGATGTTCTCTTTCGTCCTGCGAGATCCTTCTTACCGTGCCCTGTTTTAACCTCTCCAGCAGCTCTTTCTCGATGGCGTTATCCAGCTGTGCAGCAATGAGAGCTTTTTCCTGTAAAGGTCAACAGACTTCAGTGGGTTTTTCATTTCTTTCACTAATCGTAGCCATGTTCAGACAAGAAAACACATCCTGATAGGTCCAGATGTTGTTCACCCACCTCTCTCCTCTTCTCTCTCCTCTCTACTTTTCTGCTGAGCGGAACCAATTTCCTCCTGTGAACGAATTAAAAGACTTGTACTGCGTCTGAAGCACATCAAGCTTTTTACGGTCACAATGTCCCTCCCTCCCGTATAACTTCACTATAAGCCCTGTGAAAGTGAAAGAGACTAACTGCCGTTGTGAAATGCAGCACAGCACACAGTGAGACAACAAAATGCTTCCTCTGCTTTTCACCCCCACACATCGTGCAGCGCCTGGAGAGTAATGATGGGGACGGTACCTTGCTCAAGGGTACCTCAGGGGAACCTACTGGTCTGGGATTCGAACCCTCCACCTTCCGATCCTGAGGCCTCGTCCCTAAACGCTAGGCCTAATGAAAGGTAATACTGACTTGTGAGACACTCTCAGCTCTCTGTGTGAACACTGGGTGACGGGATGCTTTTGTTGATTCTCATTGGTCCGGTGGATGGATCCGTTTCAGACAGATAAATGAACAGAATGAGCAGAAAAGTAATGGAGGTAGAGAGAGGACAGAAGCACTCACTGTCTCTTCAGTGTGAGTTTGCGGATGCGGATGAGGTACTGCGTGATCTTCGTGAAGCGCTGTTTGCATTTATGCCGCATATAATACGGCCAGTAGATGAGATTCTCATCGATTTCCTGCAGGGCCTTCTCGTAGTTCTGACTCAGCTTCACCTGCGGCAAAACGTCAAACAAAGTTGTGGTGAAGAAAAACAAGGACTGCTGTAAAAGCAACAAGCGCGGAGATTTTAAGAAAGGATTTTAGGATCAAACTGTCTGTTTTATATATCGTGTTGAAGATGATTCTCCTCACTGTTCCTTCTTTTTAAGCTCTACCCAAAGATACAATGTTACCAAACAGAAAACACAGGTATTTGTTCATTTTGATTAGCAAGTACTGCATCCTTTTTAAGTCTAATGATCACATTAATGCACTTGCATTAGTTTTTTTACTCCTGATTTTTACTCCATTGCTACGCGCACCAGTTTGATCTAAAAATAAAGTGGTTTAACTATTAAAACTATTAAAAAAATGACTGAAGTCTCATTGTAAATGCAAGGAGAGGGACAGGAAGTCAACCTTGTGGATAAAGAGAGAGCACTTGCACTCGGGTGAACCCGTGAACCCACGCAGGGTCCCGTCTGAAACGAGTGCTACTTCCAATGTGCACAACGTGACGCGTAAGAGTGAAGCATGCAACGACATCATCTATTCTTCCTCCTCTACTGAAGGATGTGATTTTAAATCGGTCTTTCCACTGTGGACTAGTGACCTGTACTGTCCAATTACCCGTGCCGGATGTGATTAATGTCCCTGCTGGGGTCCCAAAGTGAACAAACAAGGATGTATTGGTAGGGAACCACATATTTGATCAGTGCATCAAACTATTTCTCAAAAAGCACGTCACTGACATACTTTACCAAAACTTAAAAAATAATCAAAATAGTAAACCAAAATTTCATAATAAAAAGTCAATGCTGCCCCTGGTTTAATGTGAACAGTAGTATAGACTTACCTTCTCCCACATGCGAGCTGGGAAGGCTGCTCTTTCAATAACTTTCATGTAAAGGTAGCACCGCCCTAAGAGCACAGACAGTAAGTTATAAGGTGCACCGGATAATATTACAGTTTTCATGTCAACAGTCCTTCCAAACATCGAGCCTCAAATGATCAAGTGACCCATTCGTTCCAAAATTCACCTACAGTGACTCCAACACCCACTCCTACAATCACTCCCACAGTCGTTTTAATAACCGTTTTAAGGATCGCAGTCACACTCGTCTAAACTATCGTTTCAGAAATCTCCTGTGAGTTTTAGAAAGAGAGTTAGGAAAAGGACAGATCTTTTTTTATTCACATCGTTGGCCGTGTGAGAAATGTGTTGATACCTTTCTCCTCCCTGACGGTGGCATACTGACTGTTGGCCAGCGGGCAGGACTGGCGATTGCAGAGTCCAGTGACATTGTATTCATTCCGGCAGAAATGTTGTGTCTTTGTTCTTTTGGGTTTGGAGGAGGGATCAGAATAAAAGCAAACACATTTTGGTTAGATATAACACGCTGTACATATCAGACTCAATCAGAAGTTATTGACCCTCAAAGAAACAGACTGTCTCAAATGCACAGAGTGGATCAGTACATATACACATAAATACACACACAAATATATATATATATATATATATATATACACACACACACACACACACACACATACGTGTGTGTATGTATGTATATATAAACATTCATTTAAAAATAGGGAAAACTTACTTGACTTTATAGGAGCAGAACTGCTTGTTGCCAATCAGGTCCCATAAAACCTTTAAAAACAGTAAAATATTTATTTCCAGAAATAAACCCTCTAAAACTGTCCACACAGTAGCCTTTCACTCCAAATTCAATAAACTCCACTGGGTTTTCAACCATTCAGCCATTCCTTTAAACACACTCAGATAAGAGAAGCAGAAACCTGAGTTTAAAGAGTTTAAAGTCACAATGAACTGATCCAGGCTGAACTGACTGAAGGCAGATCAACACAAGCTGTCGTTTCTTACAGTGTCGTGCTGCATCCTGGTCCCCTCTCACACGCCGCTCAGAGCTTTATCAGTTTATCTGCACTTTAAAACACAAAGTCTCCTCTGAAAACGTTCAACTACACTTTAACTCCGAGAGTAAACTCCAACACACCGGACGCCGCGTGGGACAGAGTTAGGACGCCGCCATGTTGGAGCACGAGAAATTCCGCCGCGAGATCTCGCGATACTTGGATGAAGAGGACACAATAAAAGTTTCATTGTTTTTTTCTTCCGTTTATTGGATTTTACAGAGACGTCCAGCGTTACAGAACAAATATAAAGGTAAAGTTTGGTTGTTTTATCGTAAACAAAACCTACGAGTTTACATTAAAATGACAATAATACAAAAATAAACAAAAAACAAAAATAACCCAATAAAAAAAAGCCCAAGTGAATATTGTAAAAACATAAAAACAAATGAATATCCAGTGTTTTCGCAGAGTGCAGAAAAGCATAAGTAAAACTAATTAAAAATCAATACAAATAGATAGATAAATAAAAAAAAATATTAATGTATCTATTTATTATCAATTAATTAATTAATAAGAAACAAATAAATAAAAGTCCAATTAATATTAATTATTATTTACATATGTAATACCAATGCACATGGTCAAAAAATGCTGTTATTTTTATTCATTTATTTATTAGTTTTGGATTAGCCTTGATCCTTTTTTAAGAGTTCATCAAAAACTGAATTCAGTGATTCATTTTTAGATTTTCTGCCTTTTAAGTGTAGTTTTTTTGATTGGTGCTTTCAGATGAATATTTATCAAACAAAACATGTACATATTCTAAGACATATTCATGACTTCATACTTCCCCAGCATTAGATCACTTTATATTACAACTGAATTATATTGCATAATCATTGTTATTGTATTAAACTCTTTTTTATGATCCCTAGTGTGAGCTCTCTTCTGTAATTTGTCCTCTTCATGCAATGTATTATAAGGAAAAGACATTACTCTAAACTTCGACAGTTAGCTGGACTTCTACTACAAACAAGGTGATCCAGAAAAAAACGAATAAAGATAAACCTCACTTTTTAACCAAAAACACTCAAGCCCAATCAGAGAGTTTCATGCACTTTGCGTAACAAGAAGGTCGTGCATCTCACACTAAGTGTGAAGAAACCAATCATCATGATTTGGACCTTAACAGAAGAATCAACGAAAACTCAGTGGCTCGGTACATGAGGTTCAGACAACAGCAGTCCTGCAAGATGGTGACTGGAGACCTGTTATGAACTGAGTTTCTACTAACACTAACCTGCAGGCTTGGCTCTGAGAGAGGGGATAAGGGTTAACCCGATAAATTAAGAATAAAGCTGAAAATTGTCCAATAGGAACATCCCTCAGCTCCTGCTGGACAGACCTGACTTTGGGCTTAAGTTATCCTGCTAACCTGGGAAATCTGCTCTGTGGGAAACTCCCAAGAAGTGAGACCATTGTGCATTTTTCATGTGCAATAAAAAGAGAAATCAAAGTGAAAATAGAAACAGAACTCTGGGTGGAGAAAGTAAGGACTGTGCAGCACTTCCACCTCAAAACGTGACATTTTAAACCAAAGGATAAAGAGCGGCTGTTACAAAGACAAATATAACAACGGGAAAACAAATGTAGTCTAGAGTAACAAAAATATGTTTTATATAATTTTTATCAAACATGAACCAATTTTCAGATCAAACATCTTACACGGTAACAGCTACTATACATCATCATAAATGCAGACGACTTTTATTTTGAAACTCAAGTAAAGAAGGATCAGACGGTTTGATGCGCTGTGCGTAACAAGTAGGCCGCGCATTTCACAACAGTTGTGAATAAACCAATCATCATTTGTTATGAACCAGAAAGATCATGGAGCCCGCCTCCCCTCGATGTTCACCTCAGTATCAGAAACACGAATCTGCATTACGGTGACTGAACCACAGACATAATTTAGCAAATACTTACAATGTTTACAAACAATAACCTGCACTTTATCGTTATCAATCATTGAAATGACTCTCAAATACCCCTAAATCCGAAACCGCTAAATTTTTTTTAAAAAAATTTTAACGTTTCTTCAGCAGAGATGCATTCTGGGATCGGGTTTTGTATCCGTGGATAAACAGCGCCCCCTTTCTGCCAGGAGGCGACCTGTTCACTAAGGGGAACTGCGTTTAGACCTTAAATATCAACACACCATACACCTCACATCTTCAAATAATCCAAACAAAGTTTCAGAAGAAAAGGCATTTTTAATTTTATTTATATTATATAGTATAAAATGATATAATTTGAAATAAAATAGCTTTATAATTACTGTACCAGCACAATGAAACATCATTTGGAGCAAACCTGTGGATGCCTTAAGATAAAAAATAGTCTAAAATAAATATTACACCATAAGCTGTAAAAAAACAAACTATTAAGGGAAGGAAAAATGGCATATTTTTTCAGTTTTTTTCTTTTTCTAATAAATGAATTATCCAAATAGCAAAAGACTCCTGATTACAGGATGGGAGAGCTGGGGTGCTTTCCGTGTGTTTTCTCCATATATGTATATATGGTTTTCCACAAAGAGAGCTGAGTTCTTCCAGTATTCCCGAGAGATGCATTTTCGATGGACTGGAGACGCATGTGTTTGTGTGTCTGATCTGCAAGAGATTGTTGGCCTGTGAGGATTGTGATAGTCCCCAGCACCTCCCGCCCCATTCCAATGGCTACGACAGGAAGTTGAGATAGTTAATTAATTGAAAAATTGCGCTGTCCCCTCACAGCCAGAAGGTCCTGGGTTCGTTTCTAGGTGGGATGGATCGGGTCCTTTCTGTGTGGACATGTTCTCCCCGTATCTGTGGGTTTCTTCCCACCGTCCAAAGACCTGGACGTCAGGAGGACTGGAAATGATAAATTGCCCCCCTAGGAGTGTGAGTGTGTGTCTGCCCTGTGATGGACTTTGGAGTGTTTCTCTGCCTTTCGCCCTGTGAGAGCTGTGATATACTCCAGCACCCCCCGTGACCCTCATTAGGACAAGTGACTCAGAAAATGAGTGAAAGAGCATCCTTTTGCATTTGCATTTATGTTTTTAAATGGCGTGTCGGACTCTATCAATATGATCTGCCTTTATCACCCAGTGAAACCCCAAGAGGGCTTTTACTATGACTAGGAACTTCACAAATCTGCGCCTGCAGTTTATCTGTGGTTCTGTAGCGTCGAAGCACAGCTGCAAATATGTGTTTATGTTTCACAAGCATGAAATTCACCAATACAGGTTGAACTAGAAAAGCCACTCTTTAAATAACGAAACTAACCTCAGCGGTTCTTTCTCCTCGTCAGCTTGCTGAATCTCTGCATACGAGCACAGAATGGCAGAATCTCTAACATCTCAGGTCTCGTTCAGCTGTTCAGTATGTATGGATCTCCTGAAGGACCCGGTGACGGTTCCATGTGGACACAGTTTTTGTCTGGACTGTATAATAGGCTGCTGGGATCAGGATGATCAGCATGGGGTCTACAGCTGCCCAAAGTGCAGAAAGACCTTCACTCCAAGGCCTTTTCTCTACAAGAACAGTCTTATTGCTGAAATGGTGGAAAGGTTAAGACTAGAACCTGCTCATACTACCCAGTCACCCACTGGTCCTGGAGATGTGGGGTGTGATGTCTGCACTGGGACAAAACACAAAGCTGTCAAGTCCTGTCTGGAATGTCTTGTTTCTTGCTGTGAGGCTCATATTCAGACTCACTGCAAGTCTTCTTCATCAAGGAAGCACAGCCTGGTTGAAGTTTCGGCCAAAATGAAGAAACTTCGGCCAAAAACGTGCTTTCGGCATGACAAACTGCTGGAGCTGTTTTGTCGAACAGATCAGAGTTTCATTTGTTTTAAGTGCACAATGGACGAGCACAACGATCATGATACAATCTCAACCGCAGCAGAAAGATCTCAGATGCAGGTAAGAGGCTTCTGGTCAAGACTGGGATTAAATCTGCAAAGTCTTGATGCTTTTATCGGGTAAAGTCTTTACTCTTCTTGTTGAACATTCATTCTAAAGGAATCAGATTCACACCTTACCAGTAATGAGCACAAAAGGATCACTTTCCTTGCATGAATTATTTTTCTATACATTTACGGCATTTATCAGACACTCTTATCCAGAGCGACTTCCACGTTCCAACTACATGGACAGTCCCCCTGGAGACACTCAGGGTTAAGGGTCTTGCTCAGGGACCCAGTGGTGGTAGTGCCAGAGGTGGGATTCAAACCTGGGACCTCTTGAGCCATAGAGCCATAGATCCATAGGCAAGTATCACTAGACCACCGCCATATATTATTTTTATTATTATATATTGTTTTTATATACAAAAACCTTGTTTTCTTTCTAAATGACAGGTTTCCAATCTTTTTTTATCCTTATTAAACAGGCTCTTTTGTTACTTTACCTATAGGATCGATGTGTGCTGATTACTGGCAGGATCTGATTGGCTTTCCTCCGATGTGACTGGTTAAAAAAACAGTCCTGGGTTGGTGTTTGTAATGTCATAAAAGTTCATTAAAAAAAACAGGCTGTTTTTAATTTTAAGTTTAGATTTACATTGGACTGGCGAGTAAATGTTAAGTTTTAAAGCTGTTATTACATACCACATACATCTCTTTTATTTAAAAGAAGTCAGGGAACACAAATGTTAAAGAAGGGCAGGAAAATGGACCTAAAAATCCAAAAGAAGTTAAAAAAGAAATACATTTGGATTCAACACAAACTTGTCTTGGACTTTTTAGTACTGGTACTCAGCTTTGCCTTGGACTCTACAATCAGAGGCAGCGGTGGTCTAGTGTTTAGGGATGAGGCTCGTGAAGGAAGGTCATGGTTTTGAATCCCAGACCAGTAGGTTGCCCTGAGGTATCCTTGAGCAAGGTACCGTCCCCATCACCGCTCCCCAGGTGCCCCTGCTGCATGGTGTGTATGGGTGACAAGCAGAGGAAGCATTTCATTGTGGTTCACTGCATGCTGTGCCGTGTTTCACAATGACAAACTAGTCACTTTCTCTTTCACTTCATATACAGTATAATTGAGTGTGGAGCTGAATGGATTCCAAACTTATCTTAAAATATGAAAAAGTACAGCAAAAACTCTGTGTACATTTGGTTTTTGGCTCAACCAGTTGGCGCACTACTTGAGACAGTCAAGGTAAAAGATGCAGCTGCTGCAGTTTAAGTGGTTAAGACAGAGAAATCCCTTCTTTTTTGTCTACAGAAGCAGTTAGTGAAGACCCAGACAAAGCTCCAGGAGGGAATCCAGCAGCGAGAGAAGAAGCTGCAGGATCTGAGAAAGGCTGTGGTGAATCTCAAGGTAAGAATGTTGACCAAAAGTGAAGAAGCATTCGGTCAGAGCTCATCTCAACTCACTACATCCGTTGGACCACTGTTCCCTCTGTGTCTCAGCAGTGCTCTGCACAGGAAGCAGTGGAGAACACCGAAGAGCTGTTCACGGAACTTATCCAGTCCATTAAGAAAAGACGCTCTGAGGTGAAAAAGCTGATCAGAGCTCAGGAGAAGGCTGAGCTGACTCTGGCAGAACAGCTCTTGAAGAAACTGGAAGAGGAGATTGCTGATCTGAAGAGGAGAGACGCTGAGCTAGAGCATCTCTTTCATGTGGAGGATCACATCTATTTCCTCCAGGTAAAAGTGGAAGACGAGAAAACAAGTGATTGTGTGGTCTCGTCTTGTCTGGTAGATGAGGCAGCGTTGATAACATCATGAAGCTTCTAAGGTTGTGTTAATGACCAAAACCATCAGTGAGCGCTCCTGAAACTCAAACTACACTGACTAACTGAAACATGTCATGGGGTCTGGGACCCATTTGAACTGCACGCTGTTCACCTCCCAAATGATTTTACATACAGAAGGCTTGGGTCTTCTGGACCCCATGGTAACGGAAATGTATCAACCAGAGCTTGGCTGTAACGAGTGCTATTCAAATAAATCAGAATGGAAGTGAATCGAACTTTCACTTTATTTTGTTCATTCTTCAGAGTTTTCCATCCGTCTCTGGCCAAACCACAACAGCAGACCTATCCGGTGTGAGCCTCACTCCACACTTCTCCATAGAAGAACTAAAGAGAGCCGTGTCTGGGATAAAAGAACAAGTGGAATCCATCTGCAGCATTGCAATGGTCAAATCAGATGGAGGTTCGACATGTTGCCAAGTCTTGGAATTGATATGAGAGCTATACAGCAAAAACATGTATTAACCAGGAATTTTTTTTGTTCTTAGTTCACTCTGTCCTGCCGTATCAGCCTACAACCAGACAGGAGTTCTGGAAACGTAAGAAACAGCGGAGTCTATCACTTTCCATCCATGCTGCGCCCACAAATCTGCACTTTCGAAGAGACTGCTACATGGTTGGACCAGCTTTATAGAAAGCTCAAGAAGAACCATTCAGTCCAAACACCTGGTTTGGCCAAAATGAAAATTAAAACTAATGTCCTTCTTCTTCTTTCGGCTGCTTCTGCTTCATCCGTCTCCACTTCTTGTGGTCCTCTGCATCTTCCTCCTTCAAACCGACTACCTGCATGTCCTCTCTCACCATGTCCATGAACCTCCTCTTTGGTCTTCCTCTTCCCTGGCAACTCCATCTTCAACACACTCCTCTGGACATGTCCAAACCAACGCAACCTTGCTTCTCTAACTTTGTCTCCAAAACGTCTAACCTGAGCTGTCCCTCTAATATACTCATTTCTAATCCTGTCCATCTAATCTCATCACACCCAACGAACATCTCAGCTTCTTTAACTCTGACAGCTCCAGCTCTGCCTCCTGACTCATCGTCAGCGCTAATGTCTACAACCCGTATAACATAGCTGGTCTCACTACCTTCCTGTAAACCTTCCCTGTCACTCTTGCTGGTCCCCGTCACCTGCCATTCATCCCACCCATTCCAACCTGCCTGCACTCTCTTCTTCATCTCTCTTCCACACTCGCCTTTACTCTGAACTGTTGATCCCAAGTATTTAAACTCCTCCACCTTCGTCACCTCGACTCCCTGCATCCTCACCACTCCACTTTCCTCCCTTTCTTTCACACTCATGTATTCTTTCTTTTTCCTACTTGTTTTTATTCCTCTCCTCTCTAGAGCATATACTATGGCATTGCCAGGAACTAATTAAGTCATTGCTTAGTCCAGTGCAGGCTGGTATTTTTAGAAAAGGCAGCTGTGAAGGGTTTCAATCCAAACAGGGCTGATTCCACTCGTTTAACTTTCTGCAAACAGCTGATAATGTCCCCCAGGCTGTATTAAAGCCTGCACCCTTTTGGGGGAAAAACCCAGGCCTTGCAAAAAAAGTTGCAAGAACAAATATTCAAGATGCAAAGTCATAGTCCCACTTTACTGTTTATCTAATGACTGCATTGGTGTTGTTTCACATAAACTGATGAAAGTCATGCTGATGTTTTATTGTGAAACCTTATGCCAATGAGAATGATCCAGATCTTCTCACGCTGTCTCTCTTCCCAGATTACTCTCAGATCACACTGGATCCGAGCACAGCACACAAGGAACTGTGCCTGTCCGACGGAAACAGGAAAGTGACGTGGAGTCGCAAGCTTTATTTCGATTTCTCCGAGATTCTGGACGAGTGCAGACTGGTGATGTGTCGGCAGAGTGTGACTGGACGTTGTTACTGGGAGGTCACATGGGGTGGGAAAGTCCAGATAGCTGTTTCATACAAGGGTCCCAGCACTGAGAGGGAGTTTGGGTGTAACGAGCAGTCCTGGAGTCTGACCTGCTCTGACTCCAGCCTCTCCTTCAGACACAATAATCAGGAGACCAAACTCCCAACCAGCTCCTGCTCTTCCAGAATAGGAGTGTATGTGGATCAGTGGGAGGGAATACTTTCCTTCTACAGCATTTCTGATGCGATGATGCCCTTCCTCAGAGTTAAAGCTACTTTCACTCAGCCTCTCTACCCTGGGTTTGGGGTTTGGTCAAGGACCAGTTTTGTTCACATTTGTGAAATCCATTGATTCGCACAAGAGGTTTTCCGGTGGAAGTACTGCTGCACGCATCTGGCTGCTAATTTCCATCAGAATTTTTGTTTTTTTTGTTTGTTTTTTTTGTTTGTTCAGTCTCTTTAGTCAGTCAGCTCCGGGATGGGAACCTACAAAGCGCTTGGAATCACGTCATCCCCGTTATGTACACAGTACCTGCAGAATTCATCACTTCATTCATCAAATTTCTCCTTCTGCGATCCCTTCTATCTGGTCCTCCCGGCCTGACCGACAAACCCTGCTCTCTACTGCGTCTAACCGTGGAATCAACTCTAATCACCTGAGGAAGCATTCTTTCACCTCCGCAACATCTCATGTCTCCGCTCTGCAGAAATACTTGCTCATGCTTTGATAATTTCACGTCTCGATTACACTAACGCTTTACTCTTTGGTCTCCCAACTAGAACATTAACCAGGCTCCAGGTCGTACAGAACTCTACTGCTCGTGTTCTCACCTTCTCCAACATATCCGAACCCATCACTCCTGTTCTCCACAGACTGCACTGGCTGCTCAGGTCGTGTCGTATTCAGTACAAGCTGCTTCTCATCACGTCTAAAGCCCTTCATGGATCTGCCCTTCCATACCTCACTGATTTACTCCATTCATACACTCAACCTGCTCAACTGCACTCCTCCAGTACCTGTTTAAATCCGTTCCTAAATTCATGTTAGCTGCCATGGGTGGTAGATCATTTAGTGTAACTGCCCCTAAACTCTGGAAACCCCTCAAAACCTACAGCTAACATGCTCTGTCTTCAAAACTCAGGCAAAAACATCTTTTCAGTCGTCGAAGTATAATGGGTGAAATGATTGAGGTATGAAATTTAATTACATACGTCAGAAAATATGGCTGAAAATAAATATTGTATTAAATACTGCACTAAAAATAAAAACAGCTGTCTAAATCACAAGATTCTGATACTGGATCAGGAAGAAAATTAACCACCGTGTGTGAATCACCAATTTCATAAGTTTTATATTTATTTTATATTCAAGATGTAAAATATTCCATATGGTTTCTGCTCAAGTACGACATCTCCATGCAAACTGTGCATAATAATCCTTTATTCATTCAAAGTCAAAATGCATGTTTACACCAGTTCCCTCTAGGCAAATGCAAAAGAAAACCAAAAAAAAAAAAAACCTCTTAACAAAAACTTTTCATAAACAATTTACCTCATGCCACCTCTGCACTCAGTATATAGAAATAAATGGAGGCTGAACCTCCATGAAGCAACTTCTATTAGCAACACTGTAGACAATTGTTGGGGTCTATTCGGGGTGTCCTTCTGTCAAATCACGTTAACAATGGGGGGGGATACCATTTGCTGTAAGGACTGCTGGAGTTTTGTGATTAAAATTAAATTGCCAGAATATCAGATCATATGCACATTTCCTGCAAAACAGGTGCTCATAACTGAGCGTAACTGCTAACAGTGTTATGCTGATTATAGCCGATGAGAATAAAGTGCCTGTGGGTCGTCTTCTGAAGAGGAAAGGAGGAGGGCAAAGGAGGGGAGAAATGAAAAGCAGCTAGTGTTTGCGCCACGGCAACAATGCGAATGAAAGAAAGCCAAATGATTACGTTCATATGCCTTGGTAAATTAATCTTCAAAACTTGGACTTAAGCTACAGGTGGAGGTTTTGGAAGGGGTTCAGTGTACACAGAGGGAAACGATATTTTGCAGCTGGCTGACTGCCTCCTTGAGAATCCCTCAAAAAAAAAAAAAAAAAACACTTCGCCCCACGGTTGGTACTAACACCAACACTGAAATCTGTGGACGTGGTTTGCAGCTGAAGTGTCACTGAAATATCTTTATTTAAATCTATTTGGGCCTGGACTGAAATAAATGGATGCAAATAAAGTGACATTAAATTGCACCTGTAGCAGCACACGGCATCAAGATCTTTAATGACATTAGATCGTATTAAAAAAGCCCACAGTGGCAGCTACACTACAATAATACTGGGCTTATAGGATTTTCCACACTGGTGTTGCTGCACCACTCAGCTCAATCACAACTTGTGCCTATTCACTGAACCTCCATTCAGGGCCTACTCATGACTAATCTAACAGAGACAAACCAGGTTAGGGGGAGGGGGGGAAAAAAGGCCAGATAAAGGAAAGCGAGAGAGATTTTTGTGTTTTTTTTTTGGGGGGGGGGGTGTGAGCAGTAGTGAGAAGCAAAAGTGTGATCTTGTTTACTTTGTGTGAACCATAGAGGTGCTAAACAGAAGCTTCTGCTTTTTCTTCTTTTTCTTTCCTCCATTCTTATCTGAAACACAGTGGGTCATTTGAGTGTTAGAAGGCGCTTCATTCACAACGTACAACAACAACAACAAAAAAAAAAAAAAAACACTCCCACAGGAGGAAAAAACAAAAAAGGCAGTAAGAGACTGACCAGAGGTGGCTAGAGCTTTGGCTGCAGCAGGAGGACTATGGTCCAACTGCAGCAGTGCTGCCTCAAACGCCTGACTGAAGGAGTTCTGGAAGTTGGGCACTGGCACGCGGTCAGATCCATCACTCTCCCCATCACTCTCTGCCGCAGGAGGAGCCAGGAAAGCATCTATAAAGAGTGAGCACCAGAGTATAAGCAAAGCCCATCATCCCAAGAAAATGGAAGTAAACTGAATAATGCTCCACAAAGTGTCTCACTTTTCTTTGGGGTGGGTTTGGGCCCGGCATCGACGCGTTTGGGAACGGCATCCACACGGGCCTTTCCATCCCTCAGCATCTAGAGAAGAGCAGACAATTTAAGTTAAGTAAGGCTAAAGGGCTGAAGTAACCAATCAAAAATTATAAGGCATGAATCCATCTATACATACATTAAAAGAGGAGGAGTGAGACATTTACAGGATATTAGGAGAAAGTGGAAGATTTGTGAAACACACCTGGGCAAAAGACATGCAGTTAGAATCCTCCTCCACGCTGCCCACACTGAGGCAAGGACTGTGTCCATTCAAACTAGGGAACATCACACCATCTGCAAAATATAACGCATGTAAAGCATTTCAAAACCTTCCAGAGTTTTTCCATGTCTATTACCTTTTCCTGGACATAAAATAAAGCATGAAAAATACCTGAGGCAGGGCTGCTACTTAAGGGAGGTGAGGATCCCTGCAGGAGCTCCGGTGGCTGAGTTAGGGGACAGAACTGTGGAGGAGATCCAAATGCTGGGAATTGTTGCAAGTTTTCCAGCCCAATGTGCACCTCTGGGTCTTTTTAAAAAAACAAAAAAACAAAAACAAAACAAAACAAAAAAAAAAAACAAACAAAAATGCTTATTATTTGGACATTAAGACTATCAAACTTCAGCAGAACAATTAATGAGGAACAATTAGACGGCAAGCCTTCTCCCTGATTCTATTTACATCTGCTTACATTTTCCTTGCTTACGGTTCTCCTCCATTTCAATCCTCCTCTCTCTTCTCTTCTCCTCTCTCATCTTTTTCTGCCTCAGCTGCTTCCTCCTCTCTAGACAATCTATAAGGAAGAGAGTGATAAAGAAATGCCCAAATGAGCAGGCCAAAGATGGGCAAATAATATGCACAAAAAAAAATTACATTTAAAATGTACCTGAAAAGGTATCCAGAGTCTCTTTGGAAAGGATGGGTGGCTGCAGGTTGAGCTCACAGAGGCTGTACTCACAAGTGAGAGGAAGGTGAGACAGGTAACGGTGACGACGGCGAATCTCCTTCAAAAGACAATTCACATCCATGTATGTCAAACAAATTTTCATAGCTGCCAACGCTGCAGGGTCACATATTTTAGCACGTAACATTTAAGTGTTCCCTCAGCCTGAACATTAGCAAACTAAATACGGCACAAAATTTAAGACATTTGAGTGATCTTTATCCAGCTACTTTGAAGAAAAAAGAAATTCGCACAAAAGTATGGAATTGTAAATTTGTCAATATTAAAAACGCTTAAAAATGAATGCTTAAACGTCACTCTAAGAGTGCATGAATACATCGCGAATAAAGCAAAATCAATTTCATTAATCAGTATTTCAATTTTCATTCATCAGTAAAAATGAATACCTCATCGATGGTGTGCCCCTCAATCTCCACAACAGCACCAGTAATAAACTCAGGACTTTTCTCCAGACTGCCATATTCCTTCACCAGACAATTCACATTCACTGAGTGAAGGAACATCTGTTGTCCATCCTCCGCTAAAGAAACACAAAAAAAGTTTTATACATTAATAATCTGTATCCATAATCTTGAACACGAACTCCTTTTTACACAGAGAGAGCTTGCTTTCATACATCATCTTAAGGAAGCTGCTTCTCACACAACAACATTCGTGTTGGAAAAGCCCAGGATTTTACATCAGTATCACAAACATTCAAGAGAAAAGGGTTAAAATAGCATTAGTCTTCCAACATTCAATACAACATACCTTGGTAGAAGTAGTAGTCTGGGCCATTCTGGGTGTTTTGAGGCGGCCCAGGCTTGCTCAGACAAAAAGAAGTTTCCTTTGCTGGTTCTACAGGCACCTGCTCAGGAATCTCTTGCTTAGGCTTTGCTTCAGGGAGACCAGCTTCTTCAACTTCATCATCAAATGCTGACAAATACTGCATTACAGGCTGAAGAACATGAACAGGGTTCAAACGTTTGACATTTGTTTCCAGTTCATTCCTACCTGCAGCAATAAGACTCCACAACTCATCATATCATAACATTACCCTACTTGTTTATTATTGTTATATATTATAATATATATATTATATTTTATTGTATGCTATTATTATTAATACTGTATTGTATATTATTTATTTATTATTACATTTATATTTTTTGCTACTTGTTTTTTTATATTTATAATTTATTCACTCTTGATTATATATATATATGGAAAGATAGATATATAGATAGATAATTTATTGTTTATTTATTTATAGCTCCTCTACTTTTTCTCCTGTACTTGTTCCTCTTTCTCTATATCTTTATTTTTTTTTAGATATTTTTTCTTTTCTTCATCTGTACACCTGTCACTTTTATAAGAGCCCAGTAACACCCAAATTTCCCATTCGTGGGATAATAAAAGATCGCTCTACTCTACTCTCCGAGAATATCTGCGCTTTGAGTTGGACCAGTAATCAGAAGCCCCATTATTTAAAACGACTTAAACAAGGTTATGTCAGATTTTCATGCATATCATGCAAAGTTAAACATTCCGTAAAATTCACTTGTGTTTACCTTGGAGCTTGTAAGGTTGTTCACAGCCACGTCAGCAGACTCACTCAGAGAAAGTTTCCTCATGTCCAGATCTTTCCTTTTGCGCCTGTTTTTACTGCGGTGCTTCAAAAGCGTATCTTCACACTCCTGCATAAATTCAGCATAAAATTAGAGCCATGTCTTGTCTTCAGCATTATTCATTGCCAAAACTAAGGTAAACCATTTCAAAACCATACCAAACGTTTTTCGCCAAATGTTTTCTGTATAGTTCGTGATGAATTGGAGATCACCTTAGGTGATCAGTATAACGTATGCAAGTTCTCCATCCAAGCATGGGGTACACGCACCTGCAGCTGCAGAAGGGCGCTCTGTATGAAGCAGGCCTGTGGGTCGTTCCCCTCTTGACCGAGCTGGGTCTGCAGTGCTGCTCTCTCTTCAGCAAGCAAATTCAGAATTTGTTTCTTAGACGCCAAGAGCAGCTTTGAGTATGAGCTCAGACGTAAATCTGCGGAACAACCAAACACGGTCAATGTACAAAGGCGCTAAAAACTATTTGAACTTATTCAACTATTCTGTCCTTTGTATACACCAAAAACAAGAAAACTGGGAGCACAAACAAATGCAATGTCAAATTAAAAGGTAATCTCTATAATAAAATTTCTACTAGGCTCTCAAGCCCATAGGAGCATATCAATGCCTCTGACCAACAATGGGTGAAAAAACTATTTTACTTCCAAAGCGGATGGGCTCCTCCACCTTGGCCCACTGGGAGCTCGGCAGAGCCATTGGTGCACCTTTCTCCCGGCGCATTAGACGCATAGTGATGAGGTCACCAGGCACATACTGACGCGTCTCCATAGCAACCACACTATAAAAAAGGAGTAAGAGTTCGGTCAAACCAGAAAGATTGATTCTGAATGACCCATGCAGCTACACTGCAATGTTTGTGCTTCTAGGTGTAACTCATTTAACAATCGGTTCACAAAAAATTAAAACATTTTTTTAAACAGAGTCAAAATATTCTTTGCCTAAAATGACCCATCTATAAAACATCATAATGTACATTAAGGTAGAAGTACAAACTCTGCCTCTAATTTTGTTTCAAGCATGGATTGAAAAATAGCATTATACAGACCTCTTGAGGTCTGCGCTGTGTACAGCCTCATAGCAAATGGGACACTTGGACCAGTTCTTCTCACTGAGAGAAAGGTAGTGCAGCATACAGGGCCAGCAGTAAATGTGGCCGCAGCGGGTGATGTGCGCCGCCACAGGAGGATACAGGCAGATTGGACAGGACGGCACCTCATGGCTGTAGATGCGCTGGGAACAGGGTTAAGGGGAGAGGAAAAAATGAAGAGGAACAAAAACCAGTTATGATCCTAATTAGGGATGCTGATGTTGCTGTTATAAAATCAACGGACGTTTCAGTTTGATGAACATGCAAAAGGGAAGTGCAGGATTACTGAACATGTCCATTTCCATCTATGACAATTCTTTAAGCAGATGGGTTTATTAAGTTTGTGACACAGCCTCCCAAGCTCTTAAAACCCTTACCACTTGGTGCACAAAGTCCCAGTTAACCAGAGTGTCTGGGTCAGTGAAGTTAGCTTGGTAGTCCTGGTCATCAATCACCACAAACTGGCAGCTACAGAAAAACACCAAAACACAGGGTTAAATACACCAACACAACATGACCCGACAATATCTACAAAGCAAGACCAAAGAATATCCTGGCAGCTAAATGTAATAAACTGATATTTTGTATTCGAGCCCTTCTCTTGTCCTAATCTTAGTTCACACCTGTAAAGCAAGTTGATGACTACCATTCTTAGAACAGGATCTATAAAAACCAGGTCGCTAACTGATACTGTTCATCTCTTAGTAGTTCATAAGCCAGGACCTCTGCAACTCTGCGTGTGGCACCAAAGGGATTCAACTTAATTTTAAATGACTAAATGTATTAAAGTTAAACTTTACTCTTAAGACAGACATCAGGTGAACCCCTAAACACTAAATCAAATTAAATTTACTGAGAAAACAACAGTTAACACTCACTTGGCCTGCAGGAAAAGCTCCTTGTTGAAGGGCTTGTGCTTATGCCCCCACTTGTTGCGGCGGCCCCAGCAGGAATGGCTGTCGCCTCCACGTGGCTCAAAAGTAAAATTGAGCAGGTGGTTCAGACTTATCTTTTTGGGTCCTGAAAGCTGAGCCGGGCTAAACTCTGCCCGGCGATTCTCTGTTACCTGAGAGGGAAGTGGAGGCACAGTGAGCATCTCAAACGGCAATTTTAATATTTTAATTGCAAAAGCATTTTTTTTTTACTTTAAATATATAGACTTCATTTATTACCTCTTCTCTTCTCCCACCGCCCATTGCCCCACCTTGTCGACCACCTCCACCCCTCTGAGGAGGTCTCTTGTCGAAATTCTTGCCTTTCTGTGGGTGGGTGCGGCGGGGGCCTGAAAAACTCTCGGCTTTTGGGAAGGAGGGGTCTCGCTTACGGTTGTAGCGCTTGGAGCCTCCATTATTCTTATTATCTAAATCAAGATAGAGAATGAAAAGTTAAAAAATGCTGCATGATTACAGATTCAGAGGACAGGAAGAAACAGTAGCAAATAGGCTGCTGTGGTGAGTCTAGTCAAAGATGAGGAAAAAAAAAGATTCTGCATAAATACGCAACATGTGGAATATCAGTGACTTTGTGTCCGGTGTACTAAAACATTCAATTTTAAACCCTGAAGCTAAAAAACGTATGATGCTTAGAGTTCACATTTAACCGAGTTGTCCATGCACCAGTGAAGTACAGCTGGTACTTCCTATCTCACCTTCACAGCATAAGGTCTCCAGACTTAAGGTGCAAAACCTCAGGTTGACTTGATGTCCCTGAACCTTACAGCATAAACTGTGCGCAAGCCTGAACGGTTTCATATTGAATTATTGACCTGACATTTAAAAACAGGACAAAAACAATTACCATTCCTGATAGCAGCCAGTGAACCAACTCTTTCTATGAAATACAATGTTAGAGCATGCTTTTCTGAAGTGGTATGAAAAGCTTTGGGACAAAACAAAAGGTACCCTCAGTGAATAACCTTAGTGTCCAGCAATGTCCACAGAATTTTGATACCAAATTAATCTTGGAAGCTTAACATCCATTTGATTATCTGTGCAAAGGGACATTTCCCATAAATACTAGATAGTTTAAATTGATCAAATACGGGAGGGACTTCGTATTAATTTCCCCCACACCTTGCTGTTTTAGCTCAGAGTGTCAGTAAAGGAAAAGATCTGTCAAACAAGCATACACTAGAATATTAGGATGATTTTCTGACAGTTTTAAGTTTCAAATTCAGCAAACTCAGCTGTAAGCCAAATACAACAAAACATGGTTAATTAAAAACCGATTTATTTTTCAGCATCTAAAAACTATTCTGAACTTTGAACATTGCAGTACTTCGATAAGAGCGTGCCGGGTGTACCAGCACTTATCAGTCAACTCCAGAGAAGCAGCACCACTAAGACCAAAACAAACACGTTCCAGTCAGAACCGTTGTGTAGTTTTTAAACCAGTTGGTTTTAAACCTGCTGCAGAGTAGCTTTTCTGAAGTTCTTGTAAGGAGGATCCTAAACTAGGCCTCTCAGAGGGCCAGAAGCCATTCCAACTGCAAATCTTCTTCGAGTCACATGACCATACAGAGAACAAGAATAGCTGCTGACCAGCAGTTGCATATTTATAAGGGCTTCCACAACTTTCACCCTTCAGCTGCCAGAATCAAAACTGGAAACCAACTTTAGCTGAACAGAAATTATTTGCACTTTATCAAAATGTAATTTTTACATATATTCAGGTTTATATCCATATAGTGTATATACATATTCTTCATTATATACAGTTATTAATTTCCAGTTCTTTACAGTTTCTGCAGTAAAACAGTAGTTTAGCAAACCCAAGTTGTTTACTTTTAAGAGCATTCACAGACCATTGTTTAGTAAGGACAAACTACTCGTCTTATTTTGAAACCATTTTGTAATGAAGCGATGAAAATCAAACTGATCTGAAATTGTTAACACTGATTGTAAAGGGATCAAACCTGGAAAAGCAAAGCCTCAGAAGGCAAGAGGACCTCCACCGTTATCATTCAGAAAACATCTTTTGCCAGTTTTACAAACTCATCAGTCCAAAACTGCAGCAATGTGCATGATATAGTTTCTGATCTAAACTTCGAGTTGGAGTGAATTTGACCAAAGATGTATGTATAAGCATATAGTGTATTTATATATAATAACATGCAAATGCAGCCTTGCACACATGAGTTCGTTTCAAATGTAAACATTTTTGAAACTCAAGGAACGTGTTGTTAAAGCATCAAGAAGTGTTGCGCTAGAACTGGTCAAGATCAGAGGAAGTAGATTTATATTTTGATACGGAAAGTTAAACGAGAGGATTTGTTGACGGACACTTCTGGCGAAAAGACCCTGTAAACACAAAGGACGCAAGGCCTAGCATGCTAAGCTAACAACATGTAAACTAAAGTCTTAAAAGGAGTAATGGAAATGGTTTTGCAACATTTCCTAGTATAAAATACCAAGATACTGTTTTAAAGCATAATAACACCTTTAAATCGAGGGTCAAAACAAAACGACTAAAGTTTAGTTAGCTTAGCGCAGCTAGCAGTTTAGCTTTCCAGGCCCAAAACGATTTAAAAGGTCACTTTTGACAGTCCAACACACTCTGCTAGTCTGTAGAGGAAACAGACCTCAAAATTATGAAGCCATGCAAGTTTATTAAGTCCTATAATCACAAATATGAAAAAGCGTGCTTGACGCAGGCTGGGAACTGACTTCGAGGCCTACACTACACTAGGCCGCGAAACGTAAACAACGCCGCCTGGGGCCTAGAAATGTGCCCTCAAAACAGAAAAAATGTGATGAAACACATTGTAAGGTGGCACCGACCTGTTTTAGCTTTAGAGTCTGTAGATGTGGGGCCTGTTGAGCTGGACCGAGCTTGATTGGGGTTTTTCTCCATGGTTGAACAGCTGCGGTTGGACGAAGCGCTGGGGGCGAGCTCGGGTGAGAGAGCCACCGAGCTCTCGAGCATTAAACGGGGCGAAACGCGAGGACTGCGGGTCGGTGCGAGTGCGGGTCAGGCGGCCAAGGCCCTGGCTCATTTCTGTCCCAAGCGGGTACTCCATTACGGCGACATTTTGACCACAGACCCCAAAAAGAAGAAAATCAGAGACACGACTCAGATGTCTCAGTGAAACAGCGGATCGTCGAAGGAGGCTCAGAGAGCGGGGCCTAAAACCCCGAAGAGGGTCCCTTCTCTCCCTTTGCAGGAGGGATTGTAACGCCCCAAAAAGCGATACCCGCTCTCCAACGTTGGAAAACGGATATTATTGGATTGGTTTATCGGTTTTAGCGCGAACGAACGGATCCACGGCTTGTGGCGACGGATCGCCAAACAGGAACTGTTGACGCCCACGGGGGGCTTAAATAAACTCGCAAGCGTCCACGTGACCATGTGCCGTTTTAACTAACCGCTCTGATTGGTGCATGCGCAAAGACCCGGATTATGTTTGTAACTCAAACTGCCCGCTGCGCCCTACATAGTGCACTACTTAGTGCCCTAAAAGCCCACGTTGTCCCCAATAAGTATATTCCTCCTGGATCAATCACTATTTGATTAGAAAGTCAACATTGAGAACCTGTCTCACACTATAAGATCAAAACAGCAGACTTACTCAAACAAAAAGACAGTTTTGAGCCCACACTGCATAGTGTAAGAGATGAGTTGCACATTCACCCTAGACATTTACACACCAAGTACAAAATTAAGTCGGACATGATGAGATTTACCGTCATCGTGATAAATGACACTTTGGTATTCTTTTCTGAACCTTTTCAATTCAATGAATTCCAAAGCAAGAATAATTGGAATATAATAATTCTAGCATAATTGGGCCAGTGCAGGGACCAGGCCTTTAGGATCGGAATGTTGTGGGTTCAAAGCCTGGACCAGTGGGTTGCCCTGAGGTTCCCTTGAACAAGGTACCGTCCCCATCACTGCTGCCTGGCTGCTGGATATGGCTGCCCTCTGCTGCACGATGTGTATGGGTTAAATTCAGAGGATGAATTTTGCTCTGCCTTTGCAGGAGGGATTGTAGCGATACCTGCTCTCAACGTTGGAAAACGGATATTATTGAATTGGTTTATCAGTTTTAGCTCGAACGAACAGACCCACAGCTTGTGGCGACGGATTGCCACTTTCACTTTTTTAAAAGGTACATGAATTAATTGCATGTGCAAACACACATGAAAATCCAGTCTAAACACAGAGAGAGTTTAATTCTAACCAGCTTTAAAGTCCATGTTCACTACCACCACCGCTATTCTTCAGCACAGCCTCAACTCTCTTAGACCAGCTCCATTTCTCCTGGCTTGAAGGACGTCCCAAAGCTCTTTTCTGGACTTTGGCTGTCGTTATATTCATTTTTCTGTCTCTAATACTATTCTAATAGTGAGAGTTTTGTCCTTTAAGAAGAACTGGAGAACTGTCCCTCAGCAATAGATTAAAATACAAGAATCTCTGGATGTTTGGAAGCAAAATATGAAGGAATGAGAGATGGATTAAGACTTTTGCACAGTACGGTAGATTACCAAAATACATGTTACAATTTTATTCAACAGTCATTAAAGTAACAATCGCTTTGTGTCCTGTGTATATACAAATGCATTGTCTTTCCTGGACAGAGAATTAAATCCTTTCCTTTTGACAAATCAAAACCTCAGGAAAAATAATAAACAGAACTAGCATTAATCAAGTCCTTTCACATCTGTGTGGTCTTTGACACGACGGTAGTTAAATTTGCTCTTCTTCACTCTTCTCCATCGTCACTTTGTTCCTCTCTGTATTTTTTCAGTGTACAGCTCAACACTGCTCTCCTCACCTCCTGTTTTTCAGCTGCGTAGAGAAAGAGAAGAGCAGAGAAAAGTTTTCAAACGAGCTGGATTTTTTCCATAAATCACGTTATATTTTACACCATCAGCCAGAACTTTAAAACCACTGCCAGGTGAAGTGAGGACTGTAACGGAACGGGAACTTTTACAAAATCAGCTCCTGAAGTCTGTTGGTAAAAAAATCTAGCATTGTGAGCCACTTTGACAGAGGGATAGACTGTGAAGGCAAACGACTCAATCTGAGCATCTCCAACATGGCAGTTCTTGTGAAGTGTTCAGAACCTGCAGTAATCAGGACCAAGAGAAAGTGCTCCAAGGAGGTTCAACCCACTTTTAGATGTAGAAGAAAAATGTAAAAGGCTCAAAAAAGCTGCTCTAGCTATAGCACTGAAGCCCCATTAGTCTCCACTTTAAAGGCAGTTTCTCACTCTATTACAGCCTCATGATGCAGAGCTGGCAAAACTGATGATGACTAATGATGGAAGGAGAGAAAGACTTACCTTCCGTCTTACAGTGCGGTAGCATTCGACACAGCTGCTGTCTGCCGTACCGGACAAGAAACTTCTGACATGTCCTGATGGTTCCTGTGGAGTGAGAATGTAGTGAGAGTACCTGTGCAGAAATTTCATTTGCACTACTTTATTACATGCAGTCGTGTTTATGCAACTAGAAATACGCGCGTTTTATTTAGGGATCACACTAAGAGTAAAGAGTACACTTTCATTATGGTTTGCACAAAAATCCTGCATATTTCTGGATTCTTTTACATCGTTTTCTTTACTTCTGTTGCACATTATAAACTTAAATCATTCTTTATTGACTGTACTTTATTGATTACTGTCATTTGTAATTTTTTGCTGTACACGTAAACATTCCTTGCCTCCGCTCACGCTGCAAGGACGACATGGATTTGCAAAATCTGTCCGTTTTCACATTCGACTCTTGGTAAATGAGCAAAAGCAGAACAGCACTCATTTAAAAAAAAAATTGATTTGTACCTCAATATGTAATTTATATATATATATATATATATATATATATATATATATATATATATATATATAACACTGCAAAATACGTGGGGAGAAACAAACCCGACAAAACCAAATGAAATAGACAGAAAATAGACAAAAGCATTAAAGTGTTAGCACTTCTCTCTTACCTCCAACATGTATGCAGTTGAAGAAGCATGGCACTTTCTGGCCCCGGCTCAATATGTGGTCTATGAAGGGAAGCGCAGACCAGAGGAGCTGATAGTGTGCTTTCCGGAAGCGCAGGATAACGACCCCAGTGTAGGCATTCAGGTAAGTCACTGCAAAGAGTTGACTTTAAGTCAAATAAACATGTCTATGAGCAGATTTCAGCCTTGACCTGAAATATCTTCTTTCCTTAACCTACGTTGTGAAGTCAGAGCACAAAAACATTGTAGAGCCTTCATGCTTAGTTCCTAATTTCATGTTTGTAATTAAAGAGCCCATGTCTTGCATATCTCAGCATCTTTAACTCTGATACCTCCAGCTCTGCCTCCTGTCCAACCCCTATAGCACAACTGGTCTCACCACCATCCTGTACACCTTTACACCATAGTAATACACCTATTACTCTCACTGGTGCCTGTCTGTCACAATTCACTCCAGCCACTCTTCTCCACCCATTCCAACCTGCCTGCACTCTCTTCTTCTCCTCCCTTCCACACTCACCATTACTCTGAACTGATCACAAGTATTTAAACTCCTCCACCTTTCGCACCTCTACAGACACATACATGTGCATCTATGTAATGAATGACATGTATACAAATATGCAAAACTAAAATCATATGGTTTTATTGCCCCAACCTGTTTATCACTTATAAACAGTATGTATTGTATGTATTTACACACATAAGGCATACACATACACACGTAGGGCAGCGGTGGCCTAGTGGTTAGGGCGTCAGCCACATGATCGGAGGATTGGGGGTTCGAACCCCTTCCCAGTAGGTTGCCCTGAGGTACCCTTGAGCAAGGTGCCGTCCCCATCACTGTTCCCCGGGCGCTTTCAATAGCAGCCCGCTGCTGCACATGTGTGTATGGGTGAAATGCAGAGAACAAATTTCCCATTCGTGGGATTATAAATAAAGGATTATTATTATTATAACATAAGCAATAAAGATCAGGAAAACCATATTAGCTTAGGTACATAAATATGTTTTTATATTCATTTTAGGGAGAAGTGTATACCCACACACACACACACACACACACACACACACACACACACACAGACAGACAGAGAGAGAGACAGAGACAGAGACAGAGACACAGACACACACACACACACACAGACAGACAGACAGACAGACAGACAGACAGAGAGACAGAGACAGAGACACACACACACACACACACACACACACACACACACACACACACACACACACACACACACAGAGAGACAGAGACAGACACAGACACAGACACAGAGACACAGAGAGACACACACACACACACACACACACACACACACACACACACACACACACACACACACACACACACACACACTCGTTTTCACTTTTTCATTATTGCCCCTGCATAACCCAAAAGTGGTAATGATCCTCAGCCAGCCCTGATTAACCCCCTGCTGACCTGAAGAGCCGATGGAGAACAGGGCTGCTCCATATTCTCCATGAGCTTTAATCACCGCAGCTTTAACTGCCTGATAAACAGCCCTCTCCTCCAGTTCCTGCAGTTTCTTTCTTTCCGAAACACACACCTCGCACAGCAAGTACCTGCAAAAAACACACAGAGCGCCGCTACAGACTCACATCGTGCAGATTTAGACACAAAAAAGCGAACCGGGTCGTTGTTTACCTCGCCTTTAACCGCACCATCTTCACCACGCGCGCGGACCCGGAAGTACAGCGGCACCTCCGGGCTGTTAACCAATAGCAACAAGTGGGCGGGACTACAGTGTGTGAGGATTCTTCTTCTAATTATCGTTCTTATTATTATACAGCTATTACTATTATTATTATTTAAGAAATGTAAGTCGCTCTGGATAAAGAGCGTCAGCTAAATGCCATAATGTAAATATATTGTTATTATTTTAATCTTTATAATTATTGGTATATTATTATTATTAATATTATTGTTGTTGTTTTTATTATTATTAAACACAAAAGCAACAACAAAGTAAAACATGCACATTACAAACATCTTGATAACATGGATATTTAGGCATTATATAAGTATTTTTTATATTTTTTTTTTTTACAAATAATGCAGGCTCTTCCCCTAAATGTAATGAACAGTGGCTGTAATGGGATGTAAAGACTCTACATTTGTGCTAAAAAGAAAATATTACGGATGACTATTATTTTGCAATCCATCAAAAGAAAAAAAAAAGACTTAATTGTCACCAAGAACTGCAAGCTATTAGGATTCATCAACCAATCATTTATACTGAAAAAATGTTCAGTCGTTGTTTAGTCACACACACACATATATATATATGTATATATATATATATATATATATATATATATAATTTATTTATTTATAGTGAACTCATTAGAATAATATAACTTGAACATAATGGAATAATATTAAGCATCTTTTTCTTTTTATGTATAAAATAAGTTACATAAATAATTTAATAACAATAACAACAACAACAAAAAGAATAAGTATAACAATTACCATAAAAATAATAGCAATCACCACCACCACCATCATCATCATCATCATGATTTTTATTATTATCATCATCATCACCGTTATTATTATTATTATTATTATTATTATTATTAATAATAATAATAATAACAACAACAATAATAATAATAATAAGAAGAATCATCACTATTATTAGCATAATCGTCATCATAATCATTATTATTCTTTCTATTATTATCAATATTATTATAATAATCATTATCGTTATAACAACAACAACAACAACAACAACAACAACAGCAATAATTATTATTATTATCTAAGGGTTCACAGAAAATCAGTAATACATTTAGAATTAGTGTAAAATGATCCAGGGTGTATGGTTTCACTTTGTCCGACAGATGGCGCTAAAAGAACAAAAAAAAAAATCCAAAACGTTTAGCTTGATTAAAAAGTCGTGTTTAGATTTTATTCCCCAAAATAACAGTGATTCGTGCACACGTGCTTCTGGTACTCAATAACATTTAACAGCTTTTATACTCCAGCAGCAACAGAGACTTTACTCTTTCATCCCAAACACGTCTACTCCTGCTAGAGAAAGAGAGGAACTCACCAGGGTGGGAAGAAATGGGCTGATTAACCAGGCCACTGGCTCGTGGTAATGTCACAGAAATAAAAACCCATAAAACATTTCAGAGGGCAGCTCAAAGTCATCACATATTCTTAGTTTTCAGTGTCTGGCTCGGAGGCCTGGAGGGTGCAAACCTGTGGGACTTCAGCACAGGCCATCATTTCCCTCTCCTCGAATCAAACTCCAAAACTGAACGTTTAAAAGTGTTTTGGACACTTTCAGATCTCTGTTCAGCTCCCACTACCGTATTTCAGTCTCTAAAAACAGCAAAGTCCCTCCCAGAGCTCCACTTTCAGGACGTCTGCATGTGTCTTGTGGAGACTGCATGCGTCTTTTCCCCCACGTTGTCAGCCCAGGTCAATGAACCCCTCTTTAATGATACGAATAAAAATTACAATCATTAAACACTGCATCTCATTCTTTCATTCCCTCCCCAGAGACAGAGACACGTCCAATGTGTCTGTCCTCCTCCGGCCTCGTGTCTTTGTTACGATTCTGTAGAAGTTCACCATCATCGGGTTCGTGTGTCCGATTACCATCAACTGTTCAGCATTTTGGTGAATCACCCTGGAAAAGTGAGTGGCGGGCAGAAAAAGGAATCTGGGTTTTGCCCTCCAGGTGGGCGGTCTTTTCGTCGTGTGACGTCACGTGAAAACCCTGTGACTGGATGCAGGGCGCCTTATTAGACGATGACGAAACGAGTCGCGTGTGTACGGTGTGGTGGGGACGGTGGGCGTGTCTTGCAGAGTCTTGCACCTGGGGGGTCTCCGCTGGGCTTGTCCTGCAAGAGGAGTGTGTTTTTGGATGGGCACGCGCTGCAGAGGGCGTGTCTCGCTGCTCACGCGCGCACATACACCCAAGAGCGCGCGCTTCAGCCATGGCACTGTGAGCGCGAGGGTCTCTGGACTACGGGGCCACACACACACACTCACGCGCGCGCACACACACAATCCGGAGGGAAACAGTTTGGGCACAAAATGTGGATTTACAGGAACGTCATCATGTGCGCGTGCGTGCTCGCGCTTACCGAACCTGCCCTCGCTGTCAGTAAGGTAGGAGGCTGCACTTACCTGTCCAGGTAATGAGTGTGCATGCGTGTGTGTCCGGAAAGGAGAAAAAAAAAAAACAGGTGACACCACTGCATTTAAATGAAATTTGTCTCTGTTCATCAAACATGCAGCTAAAATCGTGCAGGGCAGAGAGTGTTAGATTCTTTATTTTACACCTGAAAGTTAGATTTTTTTAATGCAACGTGTTGCAAATGTGCAAATGTGATTTGGACCACACTGAGGGTGTCCTCACCTGATCAGAGTGTGTTTTGGCTCACAGAGAGAGAACTGCAGTGTTTTTAGACCTCATCCTGGGGGCACACAAGCAGATTTGCAGCCCAATAAGTTTTATGGAGCTTATGGTGAGCTTTAATTCTGAAATAAAAAGCACTGTGGGAGCTGGTGAGATCTAGGATTTTGAAACAGACCTCCTTGGGAATTGGGAAATGTTAAGCTCTCCGTTATTGAATTCCTCAAATCTGGATAATGATGGATGCAGTGTACTTTTGAGAAGTCTTGTCTGTTCCCAAGAGCCCTTAATCTAGTGGTCCAGCACACAGAACGAGAGAGAGGGGGAGAAAGAGAGGGAGAGAGGGTTTTAAAGGCTTATTTAGTCTAATTGCATGGAGGAAATCTCTCAGAGGGATCAGATGGCCCTCCAGAAATGAGCTGTTTCACACCTTCTGTTCAGGCAGGGCCTGGCACCTGTCCCGCCGCAAGAGCACTATTTTACTCCTCAGATTTCCCAAGCTTTAGTCCAGGAGATGGACAGGAAGTGCAAATTGTCTTATTGGCAGTTACGCATGAAGAAACATCTATAAGAAGCATTTTATTCATTTTAAACACTTGTGCTTTAAAACAATCGGGGCAACAGTGGAGCAAAGTCGTCTTTACTTTTAGGTCCACCAGACAGACAGACAGATGGACGGATAGACTGGCATGCAGACGAAGGTGAAAGATAGGCAGGCAGATGAGCAGATAGACAGACAAACAGATGGCTGGATTCTTGCAGGACTTTGTGTGAATTCTTACTGTTCAATAAAAGGCCACATGTTGCTTGATAGATCGGGAAGAACGTGTATGTGGTTTTAATCTACTAATACAGTGCGGCTCACTCACACCCAGCCCTGACGCTGAACTTCAGAAGACTTTTGCAAAGATGTTGTTTTGGGTTTCAGAAGTTGGGGGTAATGCTCTGAACACGAATAGTGTGCTGACAGAGTGGATTCTACTCTCATTTAGTGATTTACGTCTCTTCCTTCATCCTTGCTCTGTTGTGAGATAGTTTTGAATTTTTCGGACACGTTTCGTAGCTTCTTGATATTAATAGCATTCAGCCGGTGGCACCGCAATTTTCCCTCACGCGGAGAGCATTCGTCGACCTACCATGGTCATGCACATGGTTGCCGTGGAAACGGGGGTAACATCAACGCACAAATGGATGTAACGTCACCATGCAAACGGTAGTAACATCAAACAAATGGATGTAGCGTTGCCGTAGAAATGGGTTTCGCGTCACCATGCAAAGGGTAGTAACAGTGTCAAACAAATGGGTATTGCATCGCCATGGAAACAGTGGTACCAAGACTTTACAAATGAGTGTAGTGTCACCATGGAAATGGTATTAAGCTGTAGAGTTGCCATGAAAACAGTGGTACTGTTACTGCACAAATGGGTGTAGCGCTACCATGAAAGCAGTTTTAACAACATCTAACGGATGTATCTTTGCCATTAAAATGGCGATAAAAAAGGGTACAAAAGGGCGTAGTGTCACTGTGGAAATGGAAGTAATGTTATTAAAAAATGGGAGTTGTGTCACCATGGAAACAGTGGTACCATCACTGTACAAAAGTGTCATCATGAAAATGGTGTTCAGACAAATGGATGTAACGTCTCTATGGAAATGGGCAACATAGAAATGAGTGTAGTGTAACCATGGAAATGAGTACATGATTTATAAATTACTAGCATCCTTTATCTGGAGTGTTATCTCTCAGTTTAAGGTCTTTTATCATCCTGATGACTAGCTCTGGGCAGCGTTCAGCTTTGTGTTAAGCAGCCTTCCTCTTGCAGCCTGTGAGGAACCGGTGTCTCACACTGAGCCAGAAACAGCCATCTCTCAGTGAAGTCTTACAACAGGTTCCCCAGCAGCCAGTGCAGAAAGGCATGACATTTACTGTGATCCTTGCTTTGACTGGTTGGGTGTGTGTGTGAGTGTGTATTGGGCTGGGAGCCCAACGGCTGCAACTGAAGGAGAGCAGCTCCTCTGGGGTTAAAAACAATATCATTCTGCTTACACAGCTGTGGCTCTCAGAAGCATGTCTGCCTCTCCCACACCAATACACACCCTGCCCTCTCTCACACACACACTGTGCGTATGTGCAAGAGTTTGAATGATCTTTAACCTCATTGCAATCGATAGTTATGCTATCTGCGGCCTAATTGCGTTATGAAGTGTGATTGCAGAAACACGCCCTGCGCTATGAAAAATGTCAAAAAATGTTAAAGGATTAGCAGATAAACCAGGGCATTTTTTCAATCACTGCCAAGAAACATAAAACAACATCCATTTCAAAAGAATTGAAATTGTGCCCAAGCTTTTGACTGGAAGTGAAGAAGCAATCAGACTTTGTTACATATGATGAATGTAAATGTTGCCTGTTCTGATTGGTTGACCACCAAAGACAGACTGTCTGCAGTAATTAATTGCTGTTGGCTAAAATGGTGGTCATATATAAATGTGTCCATGGTTGTGACATCACAAGTATGGTGACTTGAAAATGCCTTCATATGTGTATTGTCTACTTCTAAAACAAGCCGTATTATTAAATTACAAGTCAGGAAATTAAGTAGATGAAGATGAATACAAATGATTTGAGTAAAGAAATCATTGGATTTTTATAAAATAAACAAACATGCTTACTATTTTGTGGTTCTTGCAGAGAACAGCCAGATCTGCTCTCCAGAACTTCAACAGAATCAGTTTATTTGGAAGAATTATCAGTAAACACATCCAGCTCTGCGGAGGAGCCAAAGAAAACGTTTTAAGGTAGTGAAAGATAGCAAGAGAATTCTGCATCACCCACTTACACGGCTTTCCACGGCTTTTATGGAGAAGCTCAGTAGATGAAGTATGTCCATCAGTAGAGGAGTTAAAGAGGAAAACGGGAAGGGAGGGATGGAAGAAGTGAGGGATGTGGGAAAAGACTTGTACACCTGACCCACGTTAAAGTGGAAACCAACCAGCAATCCCCTGGGAGAGTCTGGGAACATGGGAACATGGTGGAGAGAGAGAGAGAGAGAGAGAGAGAGAAAGAGAGAGAAAACAAGAGCACAAGAGAGAAACGGGTGATTGACAGAAAAAACAGAAAAGAAAACTGGAGTAGAGAGAGGAAGAGACTAAGAGGGACTAGGGTGGACAAAAATGAAAAAGGAGAAGTAAGTGAAGAGCACGGATGGAGGGAGTGATAAGGAGAAACACAAAAGAAAGTGAGAGTCAGACAGTAAAAGAAAAAAGAAAGAAAGAAAAACAGAGAAAAGGAGAAAGAAAGATGAAAGTGACTACCCTTGTTATTGTGAAACGCAGCACAACACAATGACAGATCACCAGTCCATCTGCGATTCATCTGTGCACACACATGCAGCAGGTGGCAGCTAATGAAAGCACCTAGGGAGCAATGACGGGGACGGTACCTTGCTCAAGGCTACTTCAGGGCAACCTACTGGTGAGGGAATCGAACCCACAATCTTCCAATCCAGGGCAACTCCCTAACCACTAGGCCACCGGGAATCGGACCCATGGCTCCTGCGTGGCAGGCGAGAATTCTACCACTGAACCACCAATTCTTGTACAAGGAAGATAAGGGAGGGAGAAAAGGAGAGAGACAAACAGACAGAAGAGAGAGAAATAGCAGGAGGTACAGCAGGAAAATAAGTATTGAACACGTCAACGTTTGTCTCAGTAAGTTGCATGCAGTAAAGTGGAACGACACAGGGAAGAAGTATTGAACGCATGAAAAAAAGGAGGTGCAAAAAGGCCTGCAAAGCCATGAAACCCACTGAAATCTGTCAGGATTTAGAAAGCATTCCCGAGCTGGTTTAGTCTTTATTGCTGGCCTATAGAAAGGTTCATCTTTACCGAGGCATCACACATGTGTGAAGTGGTGTGTGAAGATCAGACAGAGAGAGAGACAGAGAGAGACATTTATTACACTCTAATACTCTAACTACTGTAACTGACCTGCAGATCTAAATTGAGAGGGAGGAATGAGAGGAAGAGAGGGATCGACAGCTAGAGAGAAACAGAGTGATAAAGAGAGAGATAGAGAGGGGAAAAGAAAGATTGCCTTTAATATGGGATGTGGTACAGAGGACAGTTTCCCCTCCTTCCCCTTCCCCTCCTGCTCCCTGGCGGAGTGATTAATCCACAAACTCTTTGTGCAGAAGTAAATCAGCTTCTGCACTGAAGGACAAACATCTGGGATGTGTTTGACCTTCTTTGAGCCGTTACTGCAGTGACCGTGGACCATGTCCAGGCCTCTCCAGGATGCTCGTCTCTGTTTTGAGAAAATGTCACCACTGAATGTGGGAGAATGGTGCCCGAGTGTGTGTGTGTGTGTGTGTTTGTGCAACATGCAGTGATCATGGGTACTCCTCAAGTCTAAATGTGCGTGTGGTCAATGGACGCTGGCCAGCACTATTTCAGCCTGTGGGCTGCCGCAGGTGGATTTTTGTGTCTCGCTGCGAGATGATCGGAGTACAACCTGTTCCTCCAATTCAGATTTAGCATTTTAAGCCATATTTGGAGTCCATGATACTCACGCGGCTAAAAAGTAATGGAGGATTCTCCCGACGGGGCAAACTGCAATGATAAATCATCACATGCTTGCCCAAAACTGGAATGAATTGTTAAATAATCACTAACAGACTCACATATGTGGTTTCTGACATTGGTCGACATGCTACTATCTATAAACATAAATTAAAGGTACTGACAAAAAAATTTCAAGCTGCTACTGCTGTTGAATGAGGTATTGCGTCCATGCTTATAGCTACCAGTTTATCAGAAACCACAAGATTGATTAAGATAACACAAAGAGAATATGTCGAAGTCTAACCAGCTTTAAAGTCAATGTTTGGTACGACCAACGTTATTCTTCAGCGCAGCCTCAACTCTCTTAACCATTTATTTAAGTGGTCTTCAGGAACACTTCTCCAGGCTTCTTGAAGGACGTCCCAAAGCTCTTCGTTGGACGTCAGCTGCCTTTTGTTTTCCGTTCTCTGCGGAGATGATCCCAAACTGCTTCTGCCACCGAAAGCGCTCAGGTACGGGGACTGTACTGAAAAAATGAGAGACAAAAACTTTGTCCAGGAAGATCTGGAGAACTGTTCCTCAACAACAGATTATAAAGGTTTGGAAGCAACATATGAAGAGGGTTCAAGACTTGTATACGTTATAGGTTACAGTAATAAAGCAGCTAAATTTAAAAGTGGCTGACTGCATGTGCGGCAAGTGGGGAACTTTGGCCTGATAAATACGAACATGATAGGAACAGGTTTTATCCTGAAAGATTTCGTTCTGCTGGATGCCAAGGAGCAGTTCTTACTCAACCTGGAAATTTGGACAGCACATATCACGGCAATGTGCTTCGGCTTCCAAGATATATTTTTGCATCTGACAGTAAGATAAGTAGAACAGAAAACATACTGACGATGATAAGCCAGCGCTTCTGTGCCTGCATGAAAGATAAGCGGGGGTTATGAATAACTGGCAGTAAGCAAGACACCACTTGAATGTCCTTTCCCTGCCAGAGCTGTGATCAGAAACTGTTCGAATAAATGAGAAGGATTCAGTTCTGTTTGGCCTGGTTAAACGCTTCTCAGCTGGCCTCTGCAAAAGGACAGATGGGCCGAGGAGAGCCATGACACATAAACAAGCTAAGCAGGAATGTGGTGGTGTACCCCCAAAATCAACGAGTGCATGCTAGACTAGTCCAGGGGTAATTGACACTCCTGGCTTAATGGTGTGTGTATGTGTGTGTGTTTAGGGTTGGGATGCTTTCCTAAAATTGAAGAGGTTGCAGGTTCAAATCCCACCTCCAGCACCACCGCCATTGGGTTCCTGGCAAAAAAACCCTGAACCCCAAGTGAGACGCTACCTGTAATAACCTGCTCTGGATAAGAGCATCTTAAATTCCAACAGGCAGCTCACATCTGAAGAATCAGCCAACGTTATGTGCGGTCCAGATTGTCCTGATTCACGCGCTAGTTGCTAAACAAATGCAAAACTCTTCTGAAAAACTGCAAGATCGCTCCATAATCGTTAAGGAAAGTTGCACATTAAGATCTAAACTCAAACATGTTCTGAATGTCACTCATTGTGCCCAGTATACACAATTGCAACCAAAAACTGACCACACCAGTCAGATTTGGTTGCTTGTTGCTGGAAATTAAAACCTTGAACAGCCTATAAATCAGACTTAAGAGGATAATACGGTTTGCCCGGCTTAAGATTTTGGTATGGGGGTCCCACCGGATGGAAAAATGCTCATTTACAACAGAGAAAGCGAAAGAGAAAGAAGAAAAGAGAAGATCACGCAGACGATTTTTTTAGCCGACCCCACATGTAGTCAGTCAACATGTTTGGTGTCTAAAAGTTGCTGGGTCAAGAAATCTCAAACAGACTTGGCAGACCTGTGGTTTCCGACCCAGACATACTGTTAAAGCGGTTTACCAAATTACCGCAGGAACTGCCTCCAAGGATTAGAACTGCCATTCATTTATTGATTTCAAGCAATTTATTTATTTAGTTCCAACCATAGAGAGACACTAGGATTCCCACATGTGGACATGCATCGTCTTTAAGGCCACGGTTGTTGTGCTTCTTCTTTTTTTTCGGCTGCCTGCGTTAGAACGACAGATCCTCTTTCTCCATTTCTTCTGCATCTTTCTCTTCCACACCGTCCACCTGTTGGTTAATTGAAAAGGAGCAGTTTTGTCAGTGTGGGTTTGTCAGTATGTGGTCCGGTGAAAAGGTATTTTGAGTACAGTACGCGACAGGTGACAGAACAGGTTTTGCTTTTGTTTACATGGGTTTGGCGTAGACTTCATTTCTGTTGATTGGGGTGGCCCCTCTTTCTGCTTAAGCAAAAGGTTGTGTGTTTTGTAGCGCTGGGATTAAAAAAGTGTGTTTTATTTCTCATACATGATGCTTGCAGCTGATTTCTTCCAGCAAACACTAGATTTTAGGCCAAATTACTGCTGAAGCATGTCGTAAAGCTGCAATTACCGGTAAATTTACCCTGAATGTCTGTTAGTAGTTATGAGCTTCAAATTATAGTAACGATTCATCTCCAAGTGCATGTGCAAGAGATCTGCACAGCCGTGAAGCTGAAGCTCAACACCCACACTTCTGGCTTCGAGACCTGGCCCAACCTGTCCCAACTGCTATAGCGATGTGCACAGCTGGCCCGAACCTGAACAGACATGCATGTTTTAACAGGGACAAATTCTTAAGAGGTTTTATTAGTAAGCGTTTGAGTAGCATGACTTAAAATATTGATTTGCTGATCACACCTGGTAGAAACAGCTTCTGAGGCAGCCGTGGCCTAGGCCCCATTATCGGAAGGTTGTGGGCTTGAGTCCCGGATCAATGGGTTGCCCTGAAGTACCCTTGAGTAAGGTACCATCCCCATCACTGCTCCCCTGGCGCTGGATCTATGGTTGCCCATTGCCACAGTGTTTGGTGGGTTAAATGTTTGTTGTGGTTCACTGTGTGCTGTGTCATGTCTTAACAATGACAAATAGTCACTTTCACTTCACTTTGTCTATTTTGTCACCAACAACTGGCCTCCTTTACAAAAGCTAATCTCACAGCTGCCAATCAGAGAAAAGCTCTACACCCTTTACAAATAAAGTTCACTGTGGCTCTTCACCTTTCCACCAACTCATCCCACCCCTCTCATCATCCACGGACCAAAAAGACGAAGTTCACACACTCCTCAAACTCTGGAGTCATTCCAAAAGCAACGAACACTTTGGACAGTCTATGACTATCACTGTACTGTTCACGCTGCACACCCCTCTTGTAATCGGGAATTTTGAAGCGGGTGCGGTTACACACTGCATGACTGATCAACGACAGGGGTCCCGCAAGATCTACCACCAAGAGGAACCTCCCACTAGTCGGTCTTCTTTCCAAACTTCGTATCTCCCCCAAAACACACATCATGCGTAAGACTGAGCTTTGTTTTCTTCCAGATATAGACGTCAGCATGAAGTGAGAGATCCAAACTGCTCATTATGACTCCTTGTAGGGTTTGGACTTGGTTCTAGCTATACCTGCTTGATACGAGTCTGACCTCTGGGATACAAAAAACTTTCAGCGAGTGGAAAATCAGGCCTAAAACTGAATAATGAGAACCTGTTGCTTGAGGGTGAAACATGGGCCCAAACCCATCCGCTGTCGTCCCACCGACCACTTAACAGCAATGAACTCGTGGCAGTGGTCTAGTGGTGGGTACTTGCCTACGGACCTCTGGACCTCAAGAGGTCCCAGGTTCGAATCCCACCTCTGGCAATACCACTGGGTCCCTGAGTAAGACCCTTAACCCTGAGTGTCTCCAGGGGGACTGTCCCTGGGGAACTGGATCAAGAGGTCCCCGGATTCGAACTGGGGACCTCTTGATCCAGAGGTCCGTAGGCAAGCACCCTACCACTAGACCACCGCCACCCCACAGGACATGGAATCAGGACATGGAAGTTGCTCTGGATAAGAGCGTCTGCTAAATGCCGTAAATGTAAATATATATCAGAATGACCTCCTGGTGGTGCTGATACGAAAACGTCTTTACTGTTTTAATTCCAGAAAACTTCTGTGCTTTTGTAAATGATGCATGTGATAACACGCTCCTTCTTGATGACAACACAGATGAAGTGCTTTTCAGCCAATCGTATAATGTGCTTATAAAGGTGTTTTTCCATGCCCAAAGCCATCTTAATCTCATAGATCTCTTATCCTCCCTCTAAGCACGCACACACACACACACACACACAGTAGTTTTGTGTATTTCTCCTGAAAGAGCTCTGGAGAGCAAACAGGACTGAATTCATACACTTGACCAAATTGATCATAACACTGACTCATTCATTCACATTAACAAGCGGTCCTATTGTCAGAGCTCACCAGGCCATAATGTGTGTGTGTGAGAGTGTGTGTGTGTGAGTGTGTGTGTGAGTTAGTATGTGTTGGGGCACTTTTCACCTAATTAGCTTGTGAAAGAAAGTGGCCTTTTTGTGCGGCTCGAAAAGACACAAAGTGGGTTTGCTTGTGCTGGAGAATTGCTCACACGCGAACTTTTTTTTCACGCACTGCTTACACGCTGGTCGTGCACAAAAGAACAGCAAGGCTGGATTAAACTCTTCCTCTTCCGGCGGCCTTTCAGCCACACTGCGCGCCGAGGTTGTCATACAGGAGAGTGATTAACTCTGGCTGTGGGATTTGCTCTAATCCGTTTTAATGAGAGAATTTCTTTTTCTCTGTATCGGCGACCCGGTGTGTACATCTCTGACCTTCCAGCCATCTGATTGGATTATAAGTCTTTGAAATCTTAAATGCATGAGATCTCGAATTCATCGTCGTTCAGTCTGTTTCGGGATGTTTTACACATGATATTATTGAGGCGATGCATGGAGCGTTTTGAAAAATCACAGAATTATTTACAAATATTGAAAACAAAAAAAAAAAAAGTTATTCTATTGGGTTTTTATAACTACAAATGCAG